>JACSYO010000846.1:532500-900000 GCA_016806645.1 Ophiodon elongatus
AAACATTTGATTTATTATCAAGGTTTGAAAAATGACCGGATACATCCGTCTGTGCATCTGTGCCTCTTGACACATGTCAAGAGGCCCGTCTCGGTCACGTAATACATTACCCAAAAAATTAAGCCCACAAGCGAGTAAAATTGAGACCGAAGAAGAGGAGCCTACGACTTTCAAGAAAAAGAAAGCTGCATTTAAAAGACAATATCAGGAGTCCTACTTAAAATACGGGTTCATCGCTACAGGTGATAATAATTTATAATATAATATGTGCCGATAATTCGGCGTAATGGTGAGTTGTATTTTTTATGTACTTTATATTTGTTTTTATGCCGGTCGTATCATTTTATTTCGGCATATTTATCCCTCACACTTTGAAGGCTGGTCCGTTAAAATATTGTCTTCCACGAAACCGGTCCGTGGTGCAAAAAAGGTTGAGGACCGCTGCTCTAGAGGGCAATCACACACACACATGTGCTCTCCACTGGAAGGGTACCCCAGAAGGCACTTTATCTTGTTTTCTCGTCTGGACGGGCATCCAAGAAGCCACTTCGCATGTTTTCTCCACTTAAAGGGCATCGAAAGATGCCACTTCATTATGTTTTCTCCACTTGAAGGGTAGCCTAGAGGGCACTTTATGATGTTTTCTGTTCTGGAAGGGCATCCTAAGACACCCCTGGCTGTCCCCATCTCGGCGGTGACGTCACAGCCGACCTCCAAGATTGGGCAAATAGGTGGATCGGCGATGGAGCTGAGGCGGGCCCGGGTGAGGCAGCAGAGCAGACAGCTCTGACAGCCCTGACAGCCCTCTCCAACAGTGGTAATGTAGGAGAGGGCTGACCATGCGGGCGACTGTGGCTTAGTGGTGAGCAGGGTCGTCCTTCAATCAGAGGATCGGTGGTTTGATCCCAGGCTTCGCTAGGCCATGTTCATGTGTCCTTGGGCAAGACACTTAACCCCACATTGCTTCTATGGTGTGTGAATGGTAGCTACTCCTGGCACCTCCCATCAGTGTATGAATGGGTAAATGATGTCATGTAGTGTTAAAGTGCTTTGAGTGGTCAGAAGACTAGAAAAGTGCTGTACAAGTCCACTTATGAACAAGGAAATTAGCTTTCCAGACCAAAACTTTTTATTATACCAGGCTGTTTATTTGGACTGTAAAGCTGGGCATAGGGGTCTGTGGAGATTGACTCTACTTTGAAGCCAGCCTCAAGTCGCCAAATCAAGAACTGCAGTTTTTGGCAACTCAGCGTTGGCTTCATTTCTCGTCACTGCTTGGTTTTTATGCAACCTGAAGTCTACCGTAGTAGACATGCTTGAAGAGGGAGGGATGAGCGGAGAGGTATTCAGTATTCAACACGAGATGCAGTTTCATCCAAACCGAAATGACAGGTGTTAATCCTCCCTCGGACCACAGTTTGGACCGAACAGACGGACCTTGGTCCGATGACAAGAGGTGGTTTCAGTCCGGTTTGTTTTGTAAAAAAACCTTTTTTGGTTGGTAGGAGTAGGGCAGCTCCTGTAAGGAAATGGTTCAGAGGTGTGTGTGTGGTCGAGAGAGAGCGAGAGACGATGGCACCTGGGATCCTGTCTGGATCGCGTCTGGCGTACGAACAACGAGAAAAGCCTCATTCTTCCTGTGTGCATTGCCATCGGAGTGGTGCTGAAAGGCTGCAGGGAGACACAGCAGAATTCTCAAAATAGCTCGGAGCAACCCAGATGGTGCAAAGGTTATAGTTTAGGGAGCAGGCTCAGACATAAAACCTGTTTGTCACCGCACCGAGGATATAGCTTTTTCAACTTGATGAATTGCTTGCGTGCCCTTGAGCGGAGCAGCACACACACACACACACACACACACACACACACACACACACACACACACACACACACACACACACACACACACACACATATAACAGGTGTAGCCAGTGGAAAAGCTGAAGGCTATTTAGGCGCAGCCATTAACACTAATCAAAAACCACTTTACCTGATAAGAACTGCAGTGGCAATCTTACCAACTACCACCACATCCCTCTTTGCTAATATTGACCGGGCTTAAACAAGGTGCCACTCGTAGGGACCATGAAGGTGATGAAGAGATTCGGGTGAGAGTGCTAATTCGTAGCAAAGCGAAAGAAGGGACCACTTAATCGCTGACCTGGATGATTAGTCCATTACAGATTGTGTCCCAAACAGGGAAGTGCGCAACTACTGCACACACATATAAAACATGGCCTCACATGGATAGACACAAAAACATTAATGCAAGACACGGGGAGACATAATATGTAGTGCCAGAACGGGAAATTACATGCAAGGTTACACACACACACACACACACATACACACACAGAGGCCTATACAGTATGGATTGGGCATTGACCAAAGCTCATGAAATATGCAGTTATGCAGATGGAGTCAGCGTGAGTGAATGCAGGCCATAGGGGGCTGATGTGGAGCAGCCCCAAAGCTTCCCCCCTCAGCTGAACGGTCAGCTTTTCCAGGCGACAGAAACCTTCTGGTGTCACATTGAATCACTAAAATACAATAGTGCACGCTGTTCATTTTGTAGGCAACAAATTCGGAAACAACCTTTTTGTTTTTTTTTCCACGAGGAGGAGGAGGAGGAGGAGGAGGAGGAGGGGACAAAAAAAATGCCACAATCAACCAATAACTGGGACTAATATTTAAATACTTTAAAAGCTGCCATAATCAGCATACTCATACGAACAATGGATCATATGGAGACTTGTGTGTGAAAGGACTCTCAGTGACGAACCCAAAGAGAAATATTTTTCCTCTCTTGGTTGAGACCAAAAACAGAGTTAGAAGACGATTGAGAATTGGACTTGTCTGGTGGCCAGAAGCACGACTCTGAAGGAACGCTCACGTTACTCTGTGTGTTATGTTCACACCTACGTTTATGTTGCTCACAAGTGGGCAAAAATTCTGTTTACTCAAATCTTGTTCAGGTCTAACAAAATCTCGTTGACAAAAGAAAAGCATACCCAATTGTTACGCCTCAGTTTTTGTACGGCTCAACGTGCCAAATAGTGAGCTTTAGAAGGTGCTGGTAGGAGGGTTTTGTTACCTTTTGGACAGAACCGTGCATTACCCTCGTTTCCAGCCTTTATGCTAAGCTACCAAAACAGGCTACTGGCTCCAACTACACATTTACCACACAGACATGAGCGAGGTATCAACCTTCTCATCTAACTCCCGGCAAGAAGGCACATAAGCCTTTTCCTCGACATGGGATGACACCCTCTTTGCAAAGCTGCATTCTTTACTCACACGTCAGTCATTTTGCGGCCAATTTTCAATCGCAGATATTTTAGCCTGAAATCAATTTTGGAATAAAATGCTTGTTCCGGGCGTACATCTGTAAGTCAACAACGTCTTGGAAAAGGAAATTCAGAGGAAAACATCTTTCCATCCGCTGTGTTTTATTTCTTAAAGCATGTTCTTGTTTTATCCTTCAGACTCGCGTCGGCTTCACCTCCTACACAACCTGCTCAACCAGTTTGTGCCAATGCGTTTGATGTTTTTTTCCACTCTTCCAAGCAGTCTTCACTGAGGAGCTTCTGCAATTTACCGCGCGGCGGGGGAGGAGGGGCACTGAACCAGCACCCACATACGCGCCGGGGTCCAGGGCTCTGAAGGGGTCGCCGGGCCACGGATCAGCGGGAATGAGAGAAGAAGATCATGTTGCAGAAGAAGTGTTACAGCGTCCTACTGCAGATTTCCAGCGCTTCATACATGCATAATTCAATGTATTATTTTCCCGTTCTATGGTCCTAAATATTCATGGGGGGGAGGTGGGGGGATAAGAGCTCAGGGCAAACTTGCTCCAAAGTTGGAAAATCGGTGAAGAACTCGCTCCCTGCGACGTGCGTTGTGGCCGTAGTTGTTTTCGACTTCGCAACGCCCCCTCGCACATTGTGTGATGCTGCACCACCACCACCACCACCATCACCACCGGTGGATGAAATAATGAACTCGCGGCTTGACACAAAGGCAGATGAAGGCATATTTGAACATTCAAGAGGGAGAGCGAGGGGAGAACGGGGGAGAGAACATTCCCAAAATTAATTTTCATCTCCAGGGTTCATGCATATTTAATAGAGAGCGCTTGAATATCATAGGGTAATACTAGCCCGGCGTGCATACAGAGGCCGGGCATGCGGAGAGAAAATAAACGACCGTGATCGTTGTCATGAGCAATAACTCTCTGTAGAGCTGGGAAACAAAATAGCCAGAAATGCTTTGATGAAGGAGAGCCGGAGAGGAGCAGGGGGGAGGGAAGAGGGAGAGAGAGAGAGAGGGGGGAGAGAGAGAGAGAGACGTAGCACGGCTAAGGGAAGCGAGTGAGACAGAAAGAAGCTGTAGCGGAGGTTAAATACTGGTGGAGCGATGGTCCCTTTGGATGCAGCTGCTGTGGCTGCCGCTGTCTTTGTTTTGCAGGGGGTGAGATATGGGGATGGTTGGGGGTGTGGAGATGACTGAGTGACAGTAGTTGACAAGCCCCGTGGACGGCATCCCAGGAGGCTCTGTGTTGCCCCCCCCCCTTACTCCCCCCTACCCCTCCAACCCTCTTTTCAATGAGTAAACACATCACAGAATCAGCATGAGGAGGCATGCTGTGCAAGTGTGTACTACACACACACAAATGCATGTTCTCACACACACTAACACAAGTTTGCAGTTGTCAGCGAGGGACGGAGTGAATACAAAGGCCCTTTTTTTTTTTAAGCGCACATTAAACATAAAAAAGCTGCATGCACATGCTCCGGTGTCCGGGGGCTGCGGGTCTGTTTTCCACCTGTGCGCTGGGAGGTAGCAAGTAGCACGCACTTTTGGGCAGCGTCCGCCCCGCCCATTAAAGCCTCATCCCACATTCATCCCACGCTCGACAAGAAAAAAGAAAAAAAAAACCCAGGCATGAAACTGCGTTGTCATGCTGAACAGAATTTTAATTACCGACCCGCTAACTCCATTCTGTGCGCACGCGCGCTCCCAATTGGTCTGGAGAAGAAGGGGGGGGGTGGGGGGGGGGGTCTTTCTGCGGGGTAGACGGGGCCATTAACACAGGGCCATTGACGCGGCGCCATCAGCGTGTGGGAAAAAGCCAATATCAGTGTGCAATATTACCGGCATGTGGAGCGATTCAGCCACCTGAATGCAACACGAAAATCGATGAAAAATCATCACTTTTCTGAAAAGGACGGAGGCCTTGCCTTATGGCCCTGGAGGATTAAAAGTGTTTAGAGTAGAACGGGAGAACACGGTGAGCATGTTAGATTTACATGCAGAACCCAGGGTAAACAACACGGAACCTACGCACAGACTTCCAGTTGCTGAGATGTGAAGCCAAGTTAAAGACACGTGGATCTGAATAAACTTGCTTGATTAGGGCGGCTCTGCCTCCCGCCCCCTCCACCCCTCCACCCACCCTTCCACCCCTCCACCCACCCTTCCACATCCCTCCCTCTGATCCCCAACCCCCTCACCGCCATGCCGAGCACTCTGACAGCTCGGGGAGCCCCACTAACTCATCTCAGCCCCAGGAGCTCCGACACCCTGCTTGTTTTATTTCCCATCCGCTAAATTGAGTCGTAAAGACTTGTGAAAATAACGACAGGCGCGGATGGGCCGCGTTCCGTTTTTGAAAAAAAAAAACTCCCCTCCCCTCCCGCCCACTCCCGTTCTCTTTCCCATGACTCCCAGGTGGGCCGTTTGTCGATCCATTTAAAAAGCCGTGACACGTTAACAAGAGCGATAGGGTATTTACGGAAAGCTGACCCCCCCCCCCACCCCCCCATCCCCCAAGCCTTGCCAAGCATGGCCGAATTCGATGGTTTGATGCAGGTGTGTGCTCGACTTTTTAAATTTATGCCCCTCGATCCGTCTCGGGGGAAAGGAGGGTCGAGGCAGATCTGAGACATGCGGACAGATGTGTGGGATGACCTCATACGCCGTCCTCCTGGGTCTGAACACGGAACATGGACGTGAACATCGGGCTCAACGAGCACAGCAGCACGGAGCATTGGGTTCATCTTTAGGCCCGATGTGAGAACACACACACACACACACACACACACACACACACACACACACACACACACACACACACACACACACACACACACACAAACACTATAAATCCCACACAGGGCAAATCAATCTTTCATATTCTCCATTTCACACCTTTTACTCATTAACCATTTCGGCATTGATTGGTATTCCTGTGGCAGTTAACCCATGTTTAACAAAGGCAGTAAAAATGAAGGGGGTGTTAAACGCAGTCGGTGGCAATGCAATTCATTAGGTGCAATTTGGTGAGCGTGTACCTCGTAAATCATACTCTGTTGGGTGGGAGCACTGCACCACTGTACAGTATTGGGGTGGGGGGTGGGGGGTAGTGGGTATGGCATAGGCAGAATAATGTAACCCAATCTGCAAAATCCTTTCTCCCTGAAGCATGCCATTGCTCCGAGCAACCGGAGTTACAATGGAGAGAGGGCGCCAGTTATACAACCCTGTTAACATGCATGAAAAATGGATGCATTAAAAAATGTATAAGTCCTGCAGCATTTAATCGCGCCCTTATTGAAGTTTTTTTTTTTTTTTTCTTTTTTTTTTTAACTCAGCTAGGATTCCTGCACTTGGATAAAAAATTAAAAAAAATGTCCATTAAACTTATTGTTCAGGGAAGACGAATTCTACGGGACAAGTTTGACGCAGAGTGAGGTGGACTGCTCCGGCTCAAATGGGCCCCTCGTGGACTGATGGAGCGTGCTCCTTTCCTCTTGTAACGGCTGATGTCCAGACCCCAGCTTCTCTCCCGGGATTAACCCACAACTTTCTGGTCTGTGTGTGTGTGTGTGTGTGTGTGTGTGTCTGTGTGTCTGTGTGTCTGTGTGTGTGTGTCTGTGTGTGCGTGTGTGTGTGTGTGTGTGTCTGTGTGTGTGTGTCTGTGTGCACACGCGTGCCCTTGCACATGCATACATGCCTTGGGCCCCCAGTCAGGTATAGCTCGCACTTTTATCTCCTTCAGGACTCGGCCATGTGTGAAGGAGGGACACGCTCAGTCTGCTGCTGGTAAAAGCTTTACGTGCCAGAGGTGTCACTGTGGATCGCTTGTCACGGATCGGCACTGAGCAAGAGGGACGACCGACGGTCGTTTCCATGGAGAGGGGTTTGAGGTTGACGTATGAAGAGCACTCTCCTGCAGCCGTATCGGAGGTCGGCTACACACCGGCAGCAACGGCTGGGATTAGCTCATCGCGTGTTCCAATGGTGTGTTCCAATGGCGTGTTCCAAATTCACCACCCGGGTTGACCGCGTTCCAGCACACAAAGTCGGAAGGGTTAGCATTTACCAGTTCTGGCCAGTTAGCCCTTGGGACAGTGTTGTGTGTGTGCGACGGATTCAAAGAGACACTCAGAAGACAAGAAGTGCAAATCAACAGTGTACTGCTGCAGCTTCCACTCCGGTTGATGCCCGGGTGCCCCTTGTCTTTTGATGTATTTGATAGCTCTACAACATGGAGTACATCACTCATTTCAATGCTGTTATTTTTATTTTTATTTATGTTTTTAATTTTCCTGCCATGATAACACAGCCCACACTCGTGTCCATTTTTGGTTGAGACTGTGGTTTGATTAGTGGGCATTAGTGGGAGTAACACTTATTCTGAGGTACAGTTAGACTTCTACAAGTCCAACAGTCATCGTATTAACCAGGACAATATTTTATGACAGTCCTCTTTAATATGTTCTGCCTCTCTTATTGTCTTTCCGTACCTATCCAACTTGTTCATCGATGATGTCGTCTTCTTCCTTGCTGTCTTCTTGTTTTCTTCTTCGTTGGTGACAAAGTCCTCCAGGCACAGAGGCACAGGGCTCCTTTCCTGTGTCTCCTGACGCTCGTCGTCTGCTCTCCCACGTGCATTTTCCTCGTCTTGTGCAGATGCGTCTTTTTTCCTTCAGGTTCTAGGGAGACTGGCTTGATGTTCTATGTTCTATTTTCATTTTTCTTTTGTATATGCTTTTTAGTCCTTCCGAAAAGGCACTGGAGTAGATGGTGAGCTTCGCTCACAGCTCAGCAGGTGTTGACTTGTTATGACTTGAGCATGCTAGGCTAACTAGCTTCCACTCGGCCGAGAGGAACACAAACTCATTTTGAATGTTGTAGATTCATATGGCTTTACTCACCAACAGGACATTAATAATCGTAATTATTACAATCACAGAACCAACAACTTTATTTCTATAGCGCACTTCAAAACCACAGTTACAAGGTGTACTTCACAAAATAAAACACCATAAAATATATGTGCACAGAAAATGAAATAAAAACTGGGATTCAAAGAAGTGGTCAAACAAAGAGAGATAAAAACAAAATGCAAAAGAAGTGGTTATGGTTCATGCCTTCTTGCAGTCATATTGCTCCTGGGAAGGTGTTGAAGTCACTCTGCATAATAATTAGCCATGTGCTTCTGTTTGTTGTGGGGACAGTGTGTATTTTCGAAGCAATGGGAGTTTGTTTTAACTAACCCTAACTGGCTGGCAGACAAATGGGCTCTTCGGTCCAGTGGGACATTTCTCAGACTATTGGGGTTTCATGGGGGTCTGCCGGAACAATGGCATCAGTCCGCTCCCCGAGGCTCCAGGCTTAAGTTTCCACCAAAACAATGTCCAAAAATTGTTTTAACCCCAAAAGTAAATAAATAACAATAACGGAGACATTTGCAGCTGCAGTGGGATCACAGTTTATATTTCTTACACAATAAGTCAGAAGAAGTCAAATCTTAGTTTGACTTTAACCAACATTTCTGCTGCTGCTACATCTTCTGCACTTTCGTGTCTGATTACATCCCCGTCGCTGTCTCTGTAAATAATATGAACTCCCAGCAAACATCTCCGGCGCTGGTGTTAGTGGTAAGTGGTGGGATGAGGGAAGTCATTTGCTCTTCTCATTTGCCTGCCGGCTAGTAAGCTCGGCACTAAAGCAGAAAAGCCCCCGTTTACTTAAGATAAGTGAGCTGCCGCTTCCAGCTATGCATTGTCGTGCACTGGAGCGGTGATGAGGATCAAAGAGACAGCAGCAATAGACAACACAGTTTACAGTAACCTACAGTGTGTCTGGAGACAGGCCACCTTATCAGACGGCAGTATCCCACGGCAACGTCACAAGAATCCCCCTTCTTCAGGTTTTGTTCTTTTCCAGGCTCTTGGGTATTCTATTAAGTTCTCCTCTGGACCTCCACGATGCTGGCTGACAGACTGGCTGAGCAGATTTGTGGGACACCTACAAAGCCCTGAAATAAAAAAAAAAACAGGAAGAAAGAAAAGCTGTCAACTTCATTGGTCCCATAGAGACAGACAGGTCTAGCTTGCTCCAGTAATAAGCTGTGCTTTTTTTTTCTTCTTCTTTTCTTATAGCGAATAAAGGGACACACACACACATACACGCACACACACACACACGTGCGCTATCCAGAAGGAGAAAAAATAGAGTATCATCCTGAACTCGAGGAACACGAATCAAAAAGCGCTTGTAATATTTTCGGCACTTCAGAAAATCTTTGATTTAATCGGGGAGTAACTCTTTTTTTTTTTATATCCTGTGTTTCCATGGAAACAAGTGAAGTTGGGGCAGGGGCAGAATAGGCAGGGGGCCTGATAAGGGGAGGAAGCGAGAGGAGTGGAAGGGGGGTGGGGAGGAGGGGAGTGATGAGGGAGGGGTAGTTTCATTTAGGAATTGAGGGGAGGGATGAAGGGATGAGGATTAGCTGTCACGATGAAGAAAAGGTGTCTGTCCTGTAGCTTTCTCCTCGTCTCTCTGTCTCTCTCTCTCTCTCTCTCTCTCTCTCTTTCTCTCTCTCTCTCTTGTGAGCGCTCCGGCTCTCGAGCTCCCTCCCGTCACTTCCATGTCCTTGACAAGCCCGCTCACAAAGGTATTTATCGGCCTCCATTCCATTAATTACCATCCAATTAGCTGCTCCCGCAGTGGAACCGCTGCAATACTGCACCGTGTCAAGTCGGTTCACTAAGCGAGTCCTGACACCTTCATGCTCGCCGCTTTCTCTGCACACTCGCGGCGGAGAAAGTTTGCACAAAGAATCCCTCCGCGCGCTAACGTGCCCAATCAGGAGCGCATTCAGCATTCGACGGGGTTTCGTTCGCGGCTGAGAAGATTTGTCACTAAATAGCTATTTTAGCTAATTGGCAGGGCAGCTTAGCCCTTGTGTATTTGATGTTTCTCGCTGGTCGTCTTTCATGTCAGCCATACGGGCTTATTAATGCGCGGCCCCCTTCACACTCCTCATTCATATGAAAGCCTTCCAGAGGGGAGAGGAAAAAAAACATATAAAGTTTAGAGTGACTTTTCAAGGGGGGAGGGGTTGGTTGGGGGTTGAGCCTGGCTAATTGGTTTGCTTTGAGATTGCCCCACCGGGCTGTGGGCAGGGACGAGCATGTGCCATCGCCGACTTGTTAGCATGGAATTAGCCTCCGCGAGTGAATCAGGCCGGCCGCCTGCGGGCCGCCGGCCGTCATGCGAGTGCATCGCACTTTTGCGGGGGCGCTCCCCTTCTTTGACAAGTGCAGAGCGAAACACGCACGCACAAACTTTGGGGCGCGCATGTTTCGCACACATCGGCGCGCACACACACACACACACACACACACACAACTCATTAAGCCCATAGCCGGAGACTAAATACCCCGAGAGCTTTTTAGCTGTGTGCTCTGCATTCATAACAAATCAAATTCCAGTTTCTCTTAACGAGCTGCTGCACGCCCCAATCTTAACCCCCCACCCCCGCCTGCTACCTCCCCCATTAAAAAATCCATCCTTGTGTGTAACAAGCACATTTGCTGGATGAATTCAAACAGTAAGCATGTTAATGTGTGTACAGTCGAGTCCATGATGATGATGATGATGATGATGATGATGATGATGATGATGATATGTGTTTGTGTGGAGGGGACGGGGGGGACGGGACGGGGAGGACGGGGGGGTACGCTGGGCCGAGAGGCTGAGTCTGCAGCACATCATCCCACACACCAAGCACAGCGCCCGGGGTTGTTGATGAGTTCTTTAGCCATGCTGTGTGGACCCCCCCCCCCCCCGGACTGAGAGTTTGCTGACAGAGCAGCTGCTGAGATGAACTCTCACACACACACACACACACACACACTGAAGCCTAATGTTTTCCTCTTTGATCAGGCCGGCGTACGCTATGCAAGCTCAGGAAAGATAAGACGTTGATGTTTGAGGTGATTACGAGTGTGTGTACCCGTGTGTGTGTGTGAGAGGGAGCAGTCTGTCTGCTTTCAGTCAGATTTAGGTCATTGTTGATGTGTGTGCACGTCGCATCACGCTTCGAATAAGTGAATATTCGGCTGATTGAGTCTCAGACCTATAACATTAGGAAAACAACGTTACCTAAGATTCTATATCTTTAATAGCTGACGCGTGAGAAAGTCAAATGCATCGCATTAAAAAGCCCTCCATATACGGAGGCTTGTAGGACTGGCCTCGTAATCAGTGGCCAGACGTGGACGTTCGTACCAAATGTTATGGATTTTCATCCAATGGTTTTGACATGACATTTCACTCAAGAACCACAAGGGATCACCAAAGTCATTAGGATACACCACCAGGGAACCATGCATGTCCGTACAAAATGTTGTGCCGATCCATCCTGTGGATGCTGAGACATTTTACTGGATATGTAAGAAGTTTGACCTACTGGGAGCACTAGATGAAAGCTAGAGGATCACCAACAGGGTGAGGATTCATCCCCCCGGGCATTAACTTTCATGGCAAATTCCTCCAACAAGTTGTCAAGTCACTAAAAAAACAAAAATGTCAACCCTTATGGAAACGTTAGAGGGAAAAGTCAGGGGTCTCCAAAGCCTTTAGGCTTCATCTGCTGGCGAACGTGCATTTCTACACACAATAGCTGTTTAGATGATCTGAACCAAGGTGGTGGGCTGACTGGTGTAGCCACATTTCTGGAAGGGATAAATGTCAGTTAAGGCCACAATCAAATCAAATTAGTTGGAAAACACGTAGTTCTGCTCAAAGTCAACAACATGAGCGCGGATTCCATGAACCACAATGTCTGTGGGACATGTAAACCACGGCGATAGCTGTGCAGTCCGTAAGCTGCAGAGCAGCATGTAGCTACAGTATCTGGATGCAAATCGTGTGTCCGGGATTGGATTACTAATGGTTTTAAAAGCAATCTGTGCATACCTGTGCACGGCAAATATCAAACCGCAGTGCCATTCAGCAGACGGAGCGCGCAAGATAAAGCAGCCATCACCGTGCACATTAAAGCATGTGGACCTAAATTGACTGTGAACCATGGCGTCCTGACGCGAGCTTGGATATTGCATGTATACTCTGCAGCGGGCCGGAGTCACTTCAATCCATTTGGGAGGACGTTTTAGAAATCAGTAAAACGCGGTCCCGAGTGCGCAAATGGAGCCGGGCCGCTCTCCGCATTTTCCCGCCAATTCTTGCCGTTGGTTCAAAAGTGCAAGGTCGTTAGCCGCCCCTTAGATGTAACGCCTGGGCGCAGTGGAAAGGTGCAAAGAAAGAAAAAAAGAGAGAGGAGGGAGGAAAAAAAGAAAAAGAAAAAAACAAGTTCTCAAAGGACTGATTACAGTCATGACCTTTTATCTGATGGCTCACTAATTGAATCATGTAGTAAATAGATGATGATGGTGGCTGTGGTGATGACGATGATAATGAAGAAAATGGCTTTTTGCTTTTTTTTTTCTCCCACCGGAGGAGTGTAGAGGTGGTAATAGTAGTAATTGCGCTTTAAATGGAGGGCGCTGTAGGAAAAGTCAAAGACACAAGGATGACATGAATAATACAAGAAGGAGCAAGATAAAACCAGAAGCCCTGAGCTTGCACTAAAATAGAACTAACCTCACAATTATTACTGACAGAGAGCGAAAATGATCATTATGGGGACCATATACAGGCCGTTAGTAATTTAGAATGAGCTACCCAGCTCAAAGGTAATAGCGCTAGAGGCGAACAGAGCATGAATTTTTAAAAAGTTTTCCTACTGTTAAAAAGAGAGAATGCACCTCAAACAGCCATCAGACACACGAGGAGGAATAGGAAAGCGAGTGGCTCATGCCGCCGCGACTTGATGCCACGTGGAGCAGGGAGCCAAATGATTGACATAATCAGAATCACAATAATTGCCACGGAAATAACGCTGCCAATCAGGCAATCATGTTGGTGTGCGGGCTATGGTAATTGGAAAACATGGTGACTGACAGTATCAGTGTGAGGCGTCCCCAACCAACACCTGCTAAATTGCAATTGGCACAACACAAGGCGTAGTAGGAGTTGAGTCACGCGAGACAGACGGACCGGCCTTTTCACAATCACATGGATGGGAAGTACCGCTTGTGGACACGGAGAAAAAAATAAAATAAAAGCTTGGGGCAGATTGGAGTTGTTGATTTTCTGTCTCTCTTTCTACATCATCCTCTTCCCTGCAGGTCTAAATTGTCCAGCTGATACCGTGTTGGTGCTCTGGCACACACACAGGCAGTAGTGAGCACCCACGGGGGAAACCATCGGGGCGACCATAGAAGGATAAGAGAGAGCAGAGGAGTTATCTGAGGAGTAAACCTGTGGCCATAACAAGTGCACAATCATTTTTCCAACCAAGGCAGTTTTTGTTTAACACTTTGCTCCACTAAGAACTACCTTTTACAAAACTGGTATTGGTTTGTTTTCTAAATCATTTTTTGGGGGGAATTTTTAGAGTTCCCCCCTAGAGAGAGAAAGAGAGAGGGGTATGACGTGCAACAAAGGTCTCAAGGCCGGAATTGCACCCATGACATTGCTGTTACGCGGCACAAGCCGTAACCACTCAGATACCAATGTGCTCCACAGAACTGTTTTAAATACAATGTACAGTTCCCATCCGGTACCGAAACATCTCACTTGGTGCACTTTTGCGAGCCAACATGCGGCCCGTTGTAATCAAACTCTGACGAGGTTCAACTGCGCAGTGCGTTCGTTCGTTTGGACCGTTTTGATCGTGCACCGAAAAACAACCGCTCCGAGTCCGCTTGCGAGTGGGGGTCTCCGACCGTTTCCAAGCGACCTCTTGTGCGCTTAATTTGTGCACTGTGAAGCCGAACCAGACTAAACTGAAACCAAACCAAACGTATCAATGACTTGGACGAGCCAAACGAACCGTGACTTGTGGAAGCGCCCTGAAGTCCCTGTCACCCCAAGTCGCCAAATCCCGGTGCTTGGTCAGGGCTCCTGTCTTTATACCACACCGGTTGCTATGAGCGTCTAATCATGGTGCGGCGGGTTTACATCGGGGGCTGTTGAACGTGTTGTGCGTCGGTATCAGACGAGTTGGGAGTGAGAGCGCGTTGGTCACCTGAGAAATGAATTCGGCGACTACATCTACTGAAGTCGTGATAGAAATGCTACGTAGCTGCAGCCAACACCTGTAGACTTGGAGCCAAACACGGACAGCAACAACACATTTTAATCAATAAGACAAAAAGGTGAAAACCGACCCTGTTTTCAGCCTGAATCTTGTTGAAAACATTGATCGTGTTTGAACTTTGCGATTGCGATTGCATCCTCAATGAGTCGTACAAATAAGTCCCCATACTGTGCTGTCCTATAGGGTAAAGTGTATGATATTTTAAAATACTGTTTTTTGTGCTTTCTTTCAAATTACATAAAATGTTCTTTCGCTATACCATTACTCCATCTCCGATTTTTGCCCCCTGCCCCAGACACTAAAAGCCCTGGCTGGAAATCGTCTTTCCACAACAGCCTAATGTGGCCTCAGGTTGACTCAACCTTAAGTTCACCCCTCTTGCACACAACCCGATTTCCTAGCCGCGCTAATCTCCCGGGTGCATTTTACCGCACACGGCTCGCTGTTTGTCTCGGGCTTCGACTTCCAACCCCGAGGGCAGGCAGCAGTAATGGGCTGTACAGGAAACAACACCGAAGCAGGGCCCTGTAGTGTGGAGCCTAATGAGAACAGGAACAGACAGACACGCGGGCACACATACTTCTTACTCAAGCCACGGGGGGATTCGATTATTAAAAATGGCTCCTGCGCAAGCGACATGCCACTCACTGGATTCTCAGGGCTTTTCATGTAAAGTGGCGCTCTCAGCCCACCCATCACAGAGGAATACGGGCCAGGGTGTCTACACACAAACACAAGTGTACTTTCATTTTATTTTCATCTAAATGAAAGAAATAGCAACAAAAGGTGCTGATGAATTTGCCCTAATAGACTTAATAATATGTGCAGAAACACGTCCGTGTGCTTTTTGTACTTACGGCTTTTGTAGCGTATGTTAAAAGCAACACATTTTTTTTTATTTTTATAATCACTGCAATATAATCTGAGAACACAGTTTGACGACAAAACCCATTGGCTCCACGATCGTATCACAGATTCCAACAATCATATTCCAGGCAGGTACTTGTAACAAAATTTAAGTGACTCCATCTGCTGTGACAGCCTTCGGTGAGTGTGCATTTGTGTGTGTGTGTGTGTGTGTGTGTGTGTGTGTGCAAGAGGGGGATGGGGGGGCGTGTGTGCCCACATGAGTGATTGAGTGTGTTCACCAGACTCTGTCATCACATGCTTTCATGGCTTTCTGAGCTCTTGAAGAAACCCACATTTTTCCAGTCAGCAGTTTCAAGCACACGCACGCTCACACACACAAACGTGCACGCTCGCACACACAAACGTGCACACTCGCACACACAAACGTGCACGCTCGCCGCTCACACTTTTGTTTTCCCCCCGCCGGTGGCTGGCAGGCCGCTCCATCACCTCACCAAGTCCACAAAAAGATCTGGCACATTCTTTTCTTCTTCTTCTTTTTTTCTCCTTTTACCATGTTGCCATGACGATCTGACACGCGGCACGAAGATGCCCCCATCTCCTGTTTCCAAACGAGCAGACTCGCATGACTTGAAAGAGATGTGCAGGTTTCCGTTTCTGTTGTCAAAGCGGTCGTTATCGCACACATCTTTTGTTCCCGACACTATCTTCACCCTCGACTCGACCTACAAGTACGCCTGCCGTTGAATTATGATACTATTAATGTTACTTACACCCTCATTTTTACATTGCACTAGAAGGGATAATAATAAAAATAACATTTGGTATTTAAGCTGTCAAGTCCTTAACAGCTTTGTGCTCCCACTTCTTCATAATTGCCCGAGCTCCACATTTTCCGCAGCAACATATTAATGTATTACGCTGTCAATAGACGAGGAAAGTTTGAAAGGAGTTTTGTAAACTCTTCAACAGATGGGAGTTGTGGGAATAGAATATTAATGCTTGCTGTGTATTGGGGATGTATTTCTAAACGGGACAGGCAATTTGGCGACAAAATAAAAAATACACCACAGACACTTTCATGTGTTTATGTCCTTGGTGATCAGTGGCCTAAATGTAATTTATGGGAATAATTACAGTTAATCGTATTCAATTATGCACTTAATGCTAATATGACAAATATTGTAATTTAATGAAGACAGCCATGACAATTTATAATCTACCAAAAGTGGACTGCTTTGCATCGTAATTGAAAATCTGCGTTTGCACCAAAACGTGTGAAAAAGCCGGCGTCGCCGTAGTCGTTGACAACACACCGAAAATACATGCGGCCCGTTTCAGGTTGAGAGGGTAATAACACACTTAGATGTTATTATCATAAATATTGATGTTGTAAGGGTTCCTCGATATAGAGCTCATGCATTTCAGGGCCCGCAAAAGGTCATGGTCACGCTATCAAATTCACCACGGAACTGATTAACCCCATCACTGACCACATTATTATTTGTGGAGTGGCCCAAATACTGCGCTCTACTCTACTCTGATCCTCTGCGGTTTTGTTTCCTTCACCAGTACGCAGACGGTTAATGCGGTGAGCGGTGATTGGTTGAAAATGTAGACGGTGACCTTTGCTAAGGGGCGCCAGCCAGCGCCATTAGCTTAAAAAGGTCAAACCAGACGACACGTTCAACATTAGCCGCAGCTCCGCCGGTGGTGACATGTAACCACACAGGACCACAAACCCCAACGGCTGGTCGTGGGCTCAAGTGGATCGATCGGCCTGTGTAGCCCATGTGGTTCCCTTCAACGACGGGGACGCTGACGATGATGGACTGTTTCCCTGTGTGCTTGTATTAGATGAAAGGCATATAGTCATAGAACTAAACTAGTAGGAATCCGTAGTGAAAGGCTGTTGTGGCGATACGCCCTCGGTTTGACCTCGTACAGCGTTCGAGTCATGCAGACGGTTGATCACGAGCAACCTGGTGGGAGAAACTTCATGTTAGCTTCGTTTTAATTACTTTCATTTGTAGAGACTTATTTGGAGTTACTGGGAACCAGCGTCCGCACAGACATTACATAATGAAATTCAAGGGCTCTCAAATGCTTTCTCAAGCAGTATTCAAAGCAATTAAACATAAATAAATGATGTGATCAATGTCCGTCTGTCTTACAACGAGTCATGCACATATATTAAGTTCACCATTTGGAACTTTCTTTACTCTGAGATCTCAGAGTAAAGCAAGATGGTGTTATGTGGTTCATTTGAATTCCGAGCATCGTTCAAGGCAGGCCTAATCCAGTACTTGTTTTTTTTTTTACCCTCTCAAAATTCACAGCTCTGCTATTTAGTGAAAATAACTAAAGAAATGTCCACAAATCTGTGACAAAGTGGCTAAAAAGTAAGCATTACTGGGAGTTACATCTAAATTAAAACCAATATCAAACTTTTATCATATATCATATCATCACTTTTAAAAAAGATCACCACAAATACGTCGTCACTGCAAAGTGATGAAAGTTTTAACGCTGAATATGTTTCCACTAGTGCTAGTGGCTAGCCAAGAAGCCGTCTCACTGCTCTCTGTCAGCTCTAAAATAGCTAAGAAATTGGGTTATCTCCAAAGAGTGCGATGAGGTTTCAAAACAGCCTGAAGAGTAGGCTAAGGTCAATGAAATTCTCATTTTAACCTTTTAATACAACGTTACCCCATTCTGAAATATAAAAATTTCCTAGCCCTCATTAATTTTACACACATCTAATTCCTAACCCCTCTGACAGTGAGAGGAGTCTGCCGAGTCCTCTCCGGTGTTCGTCTGTGTCTGGGTGGTGTTTTTGACCTGAAGGCCCTGTTAACACTCGTGACATTGGCATGCTCAGACTGGTGTGGATAATGGAGCAAAGGGACGACCTTTATGATGAATTAATAATTGATAGAGTAATTGGGTTGGACTCTTCCTGGGCCGAAGGAGCCCAAGGTTTTGCCTCGCGCCGCTCAAAGAGGGCCATTATTCTGCACTGTGTGGCCAGCAAAGGGCAAACAGCAGATCAAATATTCACCATGGAGAACACACACACAATTATCCCTGACTTAATGGGGCTGACTTCACACAAAAAAAAGTCTTTGCTAAATGCAGCAGACTGGAGCTGACCGCCGTTATTGGCGGTCACCTTGGAGGAGTTGGTCAATATTGCTGCTAATATGGCCGGGAGAAGTTCATCCGGCTTTGTCAACAGAATAGCAGTGGTGTGATTAAGGGGGGGCGGGGGCGGGTGGGGGTATTCAGTGCAATTAAACTAGAAAGCACAGAATTGCTTGATGGGAAATGATCTTATAGAGGGTGGTGCCATCCCAAGCATGTCACTCATACCCCCACCCCCGCCCCCTCTCTGTCTCCCTTTGACGTGGAGATAAATGTGCTCTGCCATCTCCGCCTCAAACGCCGCCGAGGCCCCCACGCATACCAATTTTTTTGGACAACGGGGCTTCGCCGTCCATTAAGGCGTAATTATGTTAAAGATCCTCCATCTATTATTTGGTGCTTAGCTGCGCACGCAAATCGCAATGAGGTCAAGCTCCAATCGAAGTCTGGCGTTTAGCGGTGACTCTGAGTGCCTTGTAGGTTTTTTGTAATTGGCCTTTTGAACACTAATGGTATGTCATGACTGATGAGCTCTTCAGTTTGAGGCCCAACGTACGCTTTCTTTTCCTTTTTTTTGTTGCCCATCAAGGCCAGAAGATGTTAAAAGAAAGCACACAGGGGGAAAGAACATTTTGACTGGTCGACTGAGAGCAAATCTTTCTGTTTGTTCTCATAATAAAATCCTCGAGGAGGAAAGATAGAAAGGGAGGTGGGTTCAGACGGGTTTTCTCGGGCACCAAAGGTGAGGTGCCCTGCCTGCGTTATGGAAAACACCGCGTATTAACCGGCTTGAGCTCGCCCGCTTGCTCACACACACATACTTGGTGAGTAGTGCATGTATAATGAATAATTCCTATTTGTGTCGGCTGCGGTGTGCTCCCCCTCTGCTGGCCCCTCATGCATTATTTGTTGTGGTATTGTTTTCCAGCTGTGAGAGGACTCAACACTTCTCCTCTCCACTCACATCAGGACAGAGTTTGGGCTGTCTGCAGCTTCACGAGAGCCGACTTAACTCAATGCTTTTGTTTAATTTATATATATATAAATATATGTGTATTTCTATCCCAGCTGTGGTAAAATAAACCCCCCTCCCCGCCTTTGCACGAACAAAAGCTGGAATAATCGCTAAAAATGGATTGCTTTTTAACAACAAAAAAAAGTGTAAGCAAAGAGCCTCGCAGCCGAGACACATTCTTTGAAGTGCACTTCCTGCAGCTCAAAGCCGTGTAGCTGCTCAGCCGATCACCTCCTGAATATTCTCTCAACAACATGACAACGGATGAGCGCAGACGAGTCCACCGTTTACAAAAAGAAATCCAAAAAAACATTTTGATGCCCCCCCCTCCCCCCATGCCCCTCCCCCCCTCCCTGCGTGGGACTGCAGTTGAAAAGCACGCCGTGCGATGTGCACAGCAGGTGCCTGCAAACTCCAGTGAAACTGTTAAAACAAACCGAAAATGCTCCTCTGTCTGCGCTGACGAGGGATCAAAAGCGAGAATGCTGACACATGAAAAAAAAGAAAGGAAAAAAAAAAAAAACAGTGAGGCTTGATGACGAGATCAAGTGGAATTTTTACTGTATTGGTTTGGCGTTGAGTGTCCCAACGCTGCAGCGGCGCTGCCTAATTAGCTATTCAAGACCATCTCTGAGACGGCGCTGGGGGCAGGTGGGCTGTGAGGAGCCGTCTGGATCCCTGCTGGGATGAAAGGCGTCGGGTTGTCACACAAATTTGATTGGACGGTGTTTAATTGCTGCACTCCGGTTGGATGGAGCATTGGTTAATTGTAACCAAAGCCGGTCCGCGCGTATCATATATCAGAGTAAAAGCATGTGGACGTGGAACATATGGCATGGGAGCAATAAACAAGATTTGTGCGGGGCGCATCAGACCGAGCGTCCTCTCTTCGCTTGACAAGCCAGAGCTGCAGCCACCGTGAGGCAAATGCCTCGGAGCATCGTCTCACAGCCGGCTTTTTTAAATTATTATTCCTAAAGTTTCCTGTCTCGCTACCTCCACACCGGAGAGGAGAACGCAAAATGCAGCTTCAAACGGAGCTGGAGCGCAGGGAGGCGTGAGCGATCATCAAAAACAAAATGATAAAAGGGGGGCCCAGAAACAATTGACTAATCCGGTGCGAACCCAGGATCTGGGTCTTATTGACTTACTGTCAGTGTAATCCATATCATAACCATCTGCTCCTGTGCTGTGAAACACCAAGGGCACATTAGCTGTACGTCTCCAGCGAGGGTTTTCGGCTGACAGTAGCCTGAAGGGCTCCGCGGAGTCATTTGGAAGAGTACCTGTAAAGCCACGCTACATGAATCCTAATTCTGTTATTGTGTCTGTCTGCTGAAAGCTCAATACTTGCCTCCCCTCGGTTAACACGGGGGAACTCTCCACAGGAGTGCGCGCTGCCGGCGGAGTGACACGGAGAGAAGTCTGTGGAGGTCTCGTCCGACGCCATGAACCGTGATGCTGAAACTAAAGATCTGGAAGCGAGCCGCTCGCCCGATCCGAAGTCCCCGATTGGCTGTCACTCGAGGGCTGTTTTTGACCGGCTGTTTTTGACCGGCTCGCCGGTTCGCTGAGGACCCCGGGGCCCATAATAAAACCGATAGACCGAGCTTCAGTCCAGGCTGGGCCCCTTTTTGTGAGCCCTCAGTGTAACAACACAGGGGCCAAAAACACACAGAGGTCATCCTCTGTCAGCCACCTCCAATAACCTCCTATTCAGCTTTACCCACAACCCACAGAGCGACCAGTCGACTGAACCACTGACTGCGCGGCCGAGCGGTCGACCGTGGGGTTTTAATGGAACCTGCTGAGTTCTCCCATTCCACGGTGACATGTGACTGGAATAATGACCAGTGTGACGAGTCCGTCTGCAGGCCTGGCCGGTTCCCCTCCTCCTCCTCCTCTGGCCATGACTTTGACCTTTGCCCTTTGGAACCCTGGAGCGCTGCCGACTTCGCCTGATGAGGCTCACCCTCGGCTCAGCTCGGTAAAGGCGGAACATTTATCCGCGACTACAATGTGCAATGGCGGGGTGGAGGAAGTGGGGACGTGCAGCGGTAGGGAGGCCGCCCTCTAATCTAGTCTTTGTCACTAAATATCAAGTCGACTGCCGGGATAACAGAGCGTGACAATGCAGGATAAAGCACTCTGGAGGGGTGTTCATTCCATGTCTATTCCTGTTCCCCTGTCTCACCCCACCCCGCCCCCTTCCATGTCTCAGTTCCCATCTCTCCTTGCTCGCTCCCCCTCTCCTGCTACATTGTGTTATCCAAGATCTGATCCCCCCCGTTCTTAGTTTTAATATCTTTCTCTCCACCAGGTGAATGTCAGAGAACGAAACACTGTGAGCAAACCGAGGACTCTGTGTGTGTCTGTGTGTGTGTCTGTGTGTGTGTGAGTGTGTGTGTGTGTGTGTGTGTGTGTGTGTGTGGATGCGCCTCCCTGGGCTGTAGTCTGAACTGCCCGGCTGATGAGTCAATACATGCAGCACAATCCGTGGCTTTTAGCAGAAAACCAATATGCTGCCTTATCGACTTGTCTAAAGATAAAACAACGCTACATTTTGGTGGCTTAAGCATCTGAGAAGCTGTAAATAGTGTTAGGTCCGGGGAGAGCAGGGCGACGGGGGAAAGAGAATTAGGGTGTAAAGAGGGAAAGAAAGATGTCACGGCGCTCTCGCTGGCACATTTAGGCCAAGGTTTTCCCGATGATTTATAGACCCGCACAGGGGCCTGGTTTTATTGAGCGCCATGGCAGCGTAGGGATGTCGCGGACACTGCCCTTATAATTGGGCTCGTTCTGTTTGTTTGTTTACTGCAGCAGGTAGCTGACAGCTAATCCCATGCAAAGCCAGATAACAGAAGGCTTTCTGGGCCACAGAGCTGTCAACCAGCCCTGAATCAAAAGCAGATACCTCATCTTTAAGTGGACGGTGAACACACACACACACACTCACACACACACACACACACACACACACACACACACACACACACACACACACACACACAGGCACATATTGGTTGGTTCAGCGCTTAAGCCTCAGAGGGGAATTAATTTGTTTCTTTTAAGCTGGGAAAAAACAAAAACCGAAGAGCCCGTGGAGTTAAAGAGAGATGATCATCGAGCTGTCCGTAAACATATGGAGACGGACCGTGAGAGACGTGGAGAATGAAGATAAAGCTGTTTTCCAGCCGCCGTGAGCACTAATGTTGTCGGGTTAGCTCGGAAGATGAACAACACCTCCGGCGAGTGGCGAACAGGTCCCCCACTTATAAATAAAAGTTAAGAGGGCTCCTCCTTGTCGGGAGTCATTATGGATTGGCTCCGGAAACAGTCAACAGCAGCTCTGAACCCAACACCCCCCCCCCCCCCCCCCCCCACCCCCGCTATCAATCTCCCCACCTATCCATAAATGCCAGGAGCCGATAATTAATGATAGATTGGCGGTTAATGAAAGATTTACACGGCATAGAGGATGCTTGGCAATCAGGCGGCGTGTCGGAGGCTTTTGAGCCCTGACAGCCGACGGCACATCAATTGTGCCCTGGAGACGAGTGTGCGTAATGGCCCGGCAGTCAAAGCAATGACAGTTGTAGGTGAGGTTGAAGAAAAAAAAGAAAAAAAAGTGAAATAAATAAATAAAATCAGCCAGGCGTCCCTCGGTCACCGGTCGTGACACGCAGCAGAAGGCGGCCCGGTCGCATCCTTGTGACAACGCAGACAGCCGTTTAACCTCCAGCCCCCGGCAGGCGCATTAGAGAGGGAGGAGGGGGGAGGGAAGAGCCTTGCACTCCTGACAAAATATTTAATTCCGACTTAAAAGGTTATTTCGCAGTAACACGCGGTCCCTGTTGCCTCTTTTTTCCCCTCTCTGTCTTCTTCCCCTCCAAAGCATTCAATTTATTGCCTTCAGATGCACGCTTCGCCGGGTACTGTAGCTGACTCCCTCTCTCACTTCAACTGCTGGGTTATTAAGTTTCCATGGCAACCTGCCGCATCCACTTGTGTTTTATTCCAGCCTGTCGGGACCCCACAGGGTTAGAGCTTTAAGCCGGAACACCGGGAAGCGATGGGTTTGGAGGGGGAAGAACAACCTGCAGCGTGGAGGAGAGGGATTGAGTGAGAATTGCTCATTGCCCTCCGCTCCATTTAACCCGCTATGAGGCAGCGGAGCTGAAGCACAGCTTTTTATTTTTATTTTTTATGTCATCGTGTCTGCTTTCATCAGGCCAAATATTTAAATATATGGACAAAACCACAAGGACTGAAAACGAGCCTCTCTTGGTTTTTACAATAAAACAAATGTTAATAAATAAGCCGTACATTACAGATCTCGCTGTATCAGGTCAAGGATGGCAATGTCACTCGGTCGGTGCATGACTATGGTTCGGACTGAAATATCTCGACAACTGTTTGATGGATTGCCATGAAATTTGGAACACAAATCCCTGGTGCCCAGAAGATGAGTGCTGTTGACTTTGGTGATGCCCTGACTTTTCTTCCTGCGCCACCAGCAGTAGAAGTTTTCACTTATCTAGTGCAATAGCTCAAAATCTACTCAATGTATTGGCCTACAATTTCGAGCATTATATTACATTTCATTTAGCTGACGCTTTTATCCAAAACAACTTACAATGAGTGCATTCATCATACACTGATGACAGGGGCTACCATGCAAGGTGCCACCTGCCCATCATGATCCTAACTAACATCGTAGGCACAGTTACGGGAGCAATTTGGGATTAAGTGTCTTGCCCAAGGACACATCGACATGGAGTCAAGGAGCGAACCGCCAATCCTCTAGATTGAAGAACCCCTGCTCTACCACTGAGCCATGGTCGCCCACCTCGAGCAAACATTCATTGTTCCCAGAAGATGAATCCTTTTGACTTTGGTGATGCCCTGACTTTTCCTCCCGCGCCACCAGCTGTCCAAGTTTTTTCACTTATCCAGTGTAATCTCTCAAAGTTTACTGGATGTATTGGCCCGCAATTTTGAAAAGACATTCATGGTTCCCAGAGGATAAATCCCCGACTTTGGTGAGCCCCTTACTTTTCAATCTAAATGTTTCCTATATGAATCTAATGACATTCCCATCAGCCTCCGCCGAATTTTTAGTTTAGTGCTAATTAGCACACGATAGCACGCTAAACACTAAGATGGTTAGCATCAGCATGTTCGTACTGTCACTGAGAGCACGCAGGTGTTTTGCGTTTAGCTCAAAACACCGCTGTGCCCGAGCAGCCTAAGTACGTTTCCGATGTATTGACAACCGCTATAATGAAAACCGACCATCAAAAGAAGCTGTGAGGTTCAAACCGGCTTTGTTCGAGCCGCTTTGAGCTCATTACAATGGGACTCCATGCGAATAAATCGGCATTGTAACTCAATTCTTCAGGGCTTATGTCATTTCCAGGGGCTCGAACCCCCTCCTCGCCGCTGCCTGAAACCTTAGAAGGACTGCCGCTGCGCTAATACGGACTGCCATTGATTAGATCATACATTTTCATTTCATTACTTAATTATCAATTCAACTCTGAGGGACCTTTTTTGAAAGAGAATAGATGCAATCTAACAGACTATAAGTTAATAATGCTAATTTGATTTTACAAATCGAAATTTTATATGCATACTAAGTAGCCTTGTTAAGATATTTCTACCAAGGAGATAATTAATTATTTCATATGCCAAATGAGAAATTGTCTTATCTTTAAATTACTCTTCAAGGTATTACACCAGATTTAGAATTCCAGCTCTAATTTGAGGCGGTTCTTTCAGGACGTCTGCGCCCACATTATAGTCTTCATTAACTGTCAATTCTATGAAAGACCACCGATTTCATTAACATAGGCTCCACACAATCAAGGCTCCTTTGAAAATTATTCCTCTTGTAATGTATGCTCAGGGCAGACGGGGGGGATTTTTTACAAAAAGCGCACAGGTTTTGAGTCATTTCATTGACAAATTACCGCTAAATGCACTTTGACCACACCGAACCACAATCAGTGCCCCCGTCGATGGACCCAGCGTGAGGTCAGGTTCACTGGAAAGTAGCTGTAAAGGGCGATTAGACGAGGCACTAACTGCCCTGGTTAAATAATATTGATGAATCCCGCTCGGGGTGCAATGTGGGTTGATAACAGCTGCAGCTAAGTGATTCTGTTTCGGAATGCGGACAGATGTAATGCCCCTATATGGAGAGGATTTGGCTTGTTAGGAGCCAAACTTATTGAAACATTTAATCTGCGCTCAGAAAGGATAATTAGAGACAATGAATATGTCTCATCCTAATTGTTTATCCCTCGGCCGACGTGGAAACCATTAACAAACAACTCCAAGCCATCGATTTCTCTCCTTTATGACAGGGATATTAAATACGACCTCGGCACTTTGGGGAAGTTGTTGGACGGATATTGAAAGGACTGTAATGAGTGGGAGGGAAAAGATGACAGAATACATTAAACACGTTTAGAACAATAAAATGTTTTCTTATTATTTTGGATTTGGGTGCAAAAAGAAAAATCCCTACCGGGACCTGAGCTCTGCATGCTGGCTCTGATTTAAGAGTGAAGGCCATCGGGGGCCAGATAGTAGATCATGAATGGTTCCTCTGTGTCTCAACCTAGAGCTATAGAGCTGGACTCCAACTCCATGCACACATGCGCACACACACACACACACGCACACGCACACACACACACACACACACACACACACACACACACACATACACACACACTGGCACCCATTGCACACTCCACTGGTCCAATCTTTTCATTGCCTTGGTGTCACTATGGAAACCCCCCCTACCCTCGCCTCCCACACACACACACACACACACACACACACCACCATCACTCCCACAACTGTCCTCTCCTCAGTAATCCTCGGGGCTGTAAGGAAACGATACTGAAGCATGACTGAAAGGGATGGATTGTCGGAGTGGCGATTGAAAAAAAGAAAAAAGGAGTGTGTCACAAGTGTGTCATGCCTCCAGTTCCCCCTCCACACCTGGGCAAAGATGTGCGTGGGGGTGGCAGGGCAAGACTCTGGTGCAGAATCGATGCAAAGCGGGGGCAGAAAGACTGTTTTTTTTTTTGGTCTGCAATTGCCTGCATGCACCTTTAAGAAAATTGTTATCAGCTGCGGTTTATCAGCAGCCACGGTGTAAATACCACATGTGATGCATTTACTGCCTACCGTCGGGCTCCAGCACAAAGGGATCATTCTGTCAGCACAGTGATCTCATCGCTGAGCTATCTCTCTCTCTCTCTGTTAGAGCTGTGGCCTTGGTGGGATATTGGCCTCCATCAACAGAAGATTGTCCACTCCTGCTTTTTTTTCTTTTTTTTTTTTACTTACTCTTGTTTCTTTTACTACGACAATGAGAATATAGTGGGTGTCCTGTTTGTTTGTTTTAGGACAAATTTCTCAATCAGTCTCAAACCTTATATGGAGTTTCCACTACTCTGATTACTCAGAGGGGAGGTGCAGATGCAAGAGATATGATGTGGGATTGACAGAATAGTGGGAGGGAATGATTGGGGGTGGGGGTGGGGGGGGCAGAATGGGGAGTAACAAAACTCTTAGAGCGCAGGGGGAGGGACGGGGGAGGGGGAGTAAAGGAAGTAGACGAATGAAACGATAGGGAGGGTGAGATAAAGAAGAGGGAGGGAAGGACGAAGAGGGACAGAGGGTGGCAGGGGTGAAAGACAGAGAAGGGGAGGTAATGAGTCCCTCTTCCAATCTGGTGTTGTTGAGCAGGGGTAGTAGCAGAGCACACATTCCATTAGGCAGTAAATATTGACTCAGCAGCGAACAACTGGTTTCTATTGCATAGCAAACAAAGCTATTGTGTGCCTGGCAGCCCTGAAAGGCCTCTGTTTGCACATCACGCTCAGGGCTGATAAGTAGGCAGTCTCATTCACTGCGGGGGTCTCATACGTCTCTCTTTTCGTCCTGCGCTGTCTTTTTTTTTTTCTTTCTTCTTCTTCTCCTCCTCTCCCTTTCTCGCTTTGCCCTTCTCCCCACATTTCGCTATCTGTCTCCCAGTCTTGGCCTCCAGCCACCAGGCCGACAACCTTGACGGTTACCCGTCCCCCGCGTGGTGTTTCCAAGTAGCCGAATGTGTGTCTTGAATTTAATCACGGGGTGTTCCCATCGCAAACAGCAGGCCCAGACGTGGTATGCGGCAATAACTGCTGGAGCAGTGCACTCATCGACTGAAATGTACATTCAAACACCAACTATCAGACGTTCCCGCAATTACCTTGATGACTGTGCTGAGGGCTGGGCTGTTCATCTGCAGATTACATTGTGCATTTACATGTTGACCTCTGAGTCCCGGCAGGAAAGAGTTGTGGCCTGAAGGAGGGGACTCCGACTTATCATCTACTTGGGACTGTAAATGTTGGCCCACACCTTCCTGCTGTTCGAAGGAGTGATGAAAGCCATGCTCTCCACTATTGCACCACATGGGCTGACTCAGGTTATTAGGGCACTGGGTTGTGCAACGTTAGCCAAGAGCTATATTGTGTTTCTCTGTAGCGCGGATGGGTAAAACGTAAAGGCACAGTGAGCGCTACAACGTACAGTGTGTCGTCAGCGCGAGACAGGCCGGACGTTACTTAAGTTGTCAAATCCATTATTGTTCTTTTATTGTTTTGCCCTGCAGGCTTCAAGTCCCACATCCGTGCATACTGGAGCACAAGTTACAAAGGCTGCAACACACGCGTATTAACTCCAGATTTAAGGTGAGTCATTTGTCAGCTGACTAACGTGCAAACAAAAGTGTCAAACTCATACACATATATCATTCTGCACAGCAGAGCTCAAACATCCGAGTGACGCACTCATTCACACATGTTTTTAGAGCCAGGCTGTGCTGCACTTTTCATTTAAAGGATTCTCAGCCATTCTCAGTTTGTGTTTCACTCACTTTCACTTGAGGGGAATGGGAGGCTGTTCCCCATTGCAGACCCACTTTCAGATTAAGGCTAAATCACGCGGGGCGCATTTCAATAAATATTTCACCTGGTTGAACTTTAAAATTAGGCCCGATTGTGGAGGCGATCTCCCTCCATTTCCAACAAGACAGCTCAGGCTGCCTCTTACTGTAGATGACTGTTGAATGTGATGTTTATCGTGTAAGTGCCACTTTTCTGAAGTTCCCTACCTGATGCTATGGAATGCAAAGCAACATGGAGCACAGGTGTCGAAATACCGGTATGTTCCATTGTGTAACTTCAACCTGCATTTGTGAGAACATGATTCAGCCCATTTGATTGTGGAGGACAGAGCTGTAATTTTGTGACGCAACATGTAAAAAAAACTCAACTGCAGTCATTTGGAAATGTTGTAAGCTCCTAAAAACACACACACGCTGCTATGTGCATCCTCCCCCCCTCCCACACACACACACACACTTCCTCTGCCTGCCTGACAGTACGTCTGCCAAAGCGACACCCATTTTCAAAGAGCCCATGAGGTGCTGTGTGGTTTGTAGGTTTAGGTGGTACGTTATAATTACATTGCTTTTGTCACCGTGCGATGTTCCAACAGATGTTCAGAGAGGAAGGGCCCGGGAAGACGTGGTGCTGTTTATCACAATCTGCAGTGAGTCCTGTAATATCAGCTAAAGATTGAAGACTTTAATACTGCTCCTCCACAGCAAAGAAAAACGGCAGTAAAAATGAAAGCCAACCCATCAAAGCACAATATGTCCAGGCGACAGCTTTGCTGAATGCTCCCCCTCCCCCCCCTCCCTCACCCCTCCACCCCCCGTGTCTTACTCTCGCTTCTCTCTTCTCCACATCCATTTTTTCCTCCTTCATCCCTTCTCCCTCTCTCCCTCCCTTTTCTCTCCCGTTCCACCACCACCACCACCACCACCACCAGCAGCAGCAGCAGCAGCACCAGCAGCACCAGGGCCCAGCAGGCTGCAAGTGGACAGGCCTTGTAGTCGCACTGATAAGCCGGCTTCCCCGTGACCTTTTCTATTGTTGGTCGGTGGTTGGCAACAGCGAGGACCAGAGTTCTTCCAAATCAAATATTTGATTCATAAACACCGGGGGCCTCTGAGGCGAGGAGGGCCGGGGTGCATGTAATTCCGCCGGAGGACTCGGGGACCTTCGATGCCAAAAGAGCCAAAGACGAGGAAGGTGGAAAATCCTCATGAATTGTCTTAGCTCTCGCTCTCTCGCTGCGACTAAATGTCAGGTTTTAGTGTGCGGCTGGGGAAAAAGAAAAAAACCGAAAAGAAAAGAAAAAAGACAGCAGAGGAGCATCATTTGAATAATGTTTCTGTCAGCTTCTCAGCTACCACCACCCCCCCCCCCTCCCCACACCCCAATCCTGCTTCACTCTCCCTTCGGTTCATCCTCACGTCCCCCCTGGGAGGAATCTGCTACGATTTACTGCAACACACAGCATGCTCTGCATGCACACTCCACACATACATACACCACACACACACACACACACACACGCCAGATCACCATCATGCCTGGTGAATTGAGGCAAAGTAGAAATTTTACTGGGTTGGATTTCAAAGTGGGCATCGATTGAATTCCCCCACTGTTTCCCTCTGTGATATAGTATGTCCTAATATAGTGCATTTGGAATGAAAAGGGATGGTCTTGCATGGGGAAACATTATTTCAAAGGCCGCTGCTGCTATTTTGGCTGAATATCAACGTTACTCTAGGATTTTGATCCCATACAGCACTATTGTATGGGTTTGATATCAGAGAACAAAGGTTCTAGCCCAAGGCGAGGTTTGATACTAGCCTGTATTCCCCAGTGCAGGCAAAGGGACATTCACGAAATGTGTCAGCGTTGCTGTGTGCTTCCTGCACAGCTGAAAGTTTCTATTCTATTTTATCTTTTCCCTTCTGTATGGAAAAATGTCTTCCTGCTTATTAACCAGCAGGACTGAGGTTGATTTGGTGCCTTTATTTCTCAAAACTTAAGACGTCCCATTTCAAACAGTTGGATCTGATATCTTTTAGTATAGTTGGGCAAGATGTCTTGAGCAACAACATAAGCCATCACATGAGATACAACACTTGAATAATAAGGCCCAACAAATGCAAATGGCCAACTTAGGTCTCCGTCTTATTTACTTTTATGCTGCCCTGTTATCTTAAGGACCGCTATAAACTTCACACAACTGTGAGAAAGAATTGATATGTGAATGTGAAGATCTACAAATCCCTGTTGGAGAATTAACGAGATAATCATATAAAACTAAACAAGCAAGCATTTGCATAAACTTTAATATGCCCTTAAACTAGTGTCAACAAATGCTGTTAAATGCACATCAGGGCAGTTGTGAGTTGCTTCACAGTCCTGATCTGAGGGTTACTTAAAGGCACACACCTTTTTTTGTACATGTGTTTTTTTCCCAGTCATTGTACCAGCTTTTGTCCATAAGCAGAAGATTGACCACTCCTTTTATTTATTGTCTCAAATGAGTTTTGGCATTTGTTGCTATCTTACTTGCCCTTTTGCTGAGAACACACGCAAAATCATCCCTGTACGTCAGCTCCACTTTAGCATACACAGTAGGCCTACTGCACAGCACTAGTAGGCAACTAGCATTATCTCAAAAGTAACACAACAATAATGCCAACTTGTCGCAGCTACTAGCTAAACAGTATTTAGAAGAGTCCAGAAGTCAATGAAACAAATATCTGTTGAATAAACTGTGTGAAAGTATCCTTCGGTTAACAATTGAATGGACTAGCTCGTAAGCTAGCCTAGAGAACTATTGACTGACTCGCATTAGCAAGTTCCAAGCTAGCAGGTCTGTTAGCGGTTAGCTCCCCAGTAGTTACCAAGTAGCCCTGCTATACGTCACCAAGCTTCTACAGCAACATATTTAAGAAAGATGTACGGATGAATTTAGTTTAAAGGCTGCGCTCCCAGAAAGTGTATGTTGATCTGTCGATGACTAGGCTCTCTGAACTACTGGGTAAAATGAAGTATCTGTGGCTTTAAAGGGTTTATTCTCAATATTTTAAATGCATACTGAGATAAGACTCTCTTCTATTTACCTTTTAGAGTCCTCAATCAACAAGAGGGCAAACATTTACTCCTTGCCCTGATTTTCCTTTCAAGAAATCTTTGACACAACATACCTGACAGAAATGCCTGGGATATGTAATATGTATGACCATACTCCTTACACAAACCAGTATTTAACCCTCAAATGATCAAACTAAACTGTGGGGTGGATTTTGTATTGTTTTATTGTTCCTTCTGTTTAACCCGAGTGAAAAGTACCTTATATAACAAATCATGTGAAAAAAGGACAGATAGGGTGAGTTTATGTCGCTGCTAGAAAGCCAAAGACAGAACATTACCAGGATATTGCCTGGTTAGAAGGAAAGGTCATAAAAGTTGCCAGGTGTGGAATCAAATCATCTGAGAAGACGTGAGCAGATTTAAGTGTCTGTTAAAAGGAAAATATCACCACTGGCTTCTGCTTTTTGCCTAATTCACTTCATCACATTTCATGCTTTTCATTTTCTCTTTGCCATCTAATGGTTGAAACTCACATTTTTTTTAAAGTACCATTTCCTGAAGTGAATGCTGATTTCAGTTGATACCTGGTATCAAGTCTTTCTTTTCCTGCCTGAAACTTAAATTAAAATCTGTCTGGATTTCATTGAAATATTATATTTACAGACATGTCTGCCAAAAAGATGCCTGATGCTGATGTAAAAACGAGGCGACAATATTAAAGGTTATACACTTTATGTAGCATTTTTTACATCCTAAAGACCTTTGGTGCAGGAATGTTAAAGAAAAGTGGAAAAAGTCAGTCACAACCAGAAAGGTGCATTCAGATTACAAATATCTGTCAGTTGGTGACGACCACTGCTGTTTGTGTGATTGACTGAATACAACCTACAATTAACTATTCCCACGTCAAGAAGCTAATGGGCTATAAGGCCGCATTAAAACACAATTCATTCAAACTCACAAACAAGCGGTGACATGTATGCAGATAATCAGCTCAAAGTCGGCATCTGAGACATTTCATGCAATCTTGCAAAAAACTAAATTTATCTCAACAAGCCATCGCCCATAGCAGCAGCTGAGTGGCCGTAGTGTACTTAGCAGTGTGTGTACTTGTAGTTCTGTTAGCTTTTAGGCAAACACACTGTCCAAAACAATACCAGGGTGTAAACTATTATTATCACTAGCGGCCCCTACCGGCTGGGGGCCAGTTAAGAGTAGTGAATGGGGAGTCGGAAGTTAGTCAATGGCAGTGTAAAACAGATACTAAAAGGTATTTTGAGAAAGAGTGAGTCATCGCACCCACTGGAGTTCCTTGAGCATGCAGCTATAACTGTCCACCCAAAATATTATGCAGTTGGCTGCAGCAGAATGTGGGATTAGCCATGGACAGACACAGAGGTGCACACGTATTGACGCGCGCGCGCGCGCACACACACACACACACACACACACACGTGTGACATATCGCAATGATCTCGCCGAAGGAGGTAATAACTTGTAGGTGATATGTACCTGAACGTCATTCTATTCAATGATAGATTTAAAAGACCATCAAGGATCATAGACTTACATTTGCCACTTCATATGATGCCCTCACTATAATATCATGCTTGTGAGCAGCAACATATCTGCGCTCTTCAACAGCTGATATTGAATCACACTCTAACCGCTATACATATAAGTGACACAAGATGGAAGTTAAGTACATACTTCCCTTCATGTGCGTTATGTAATGTGTAGACAGAGAGATCCAGGTTGCTTTAAATAGATGCTGTGGGGCTGTGGGGCTGCAGTTCTGCGTAGGACGAATATAGACACTGGGCTGACCTGTGTCATCATTTAAGAAGGTGTAGAATCTCTACACTGCAGACTGGTGGCAGAGAAACACACACTGACATTTACAGCAGATAAAATGAAGTCCAGTTATGCCGATGTTTTAACAGCTGTCACAGATTTCAAACGCAATATGTGCTGTTTAAGTGTTGAAAGAGTTATCCTCGGTTGCCCTGCTCGTGTATTAGATCAGCATAATCAAAGATCATTAATGCCGGAGGTAAAATAATAAATAAATAAATAAATAAATAAAATGGAGTTAAATGGCATATTATTTAACCATATTCCCATCAGCCTCAACTGTAGTTTGTGTTTAGTGCTTATTCCCAAATGCTAGCATGTTAACACGTTTAACTGAGATGATGAACATGGTAAACGTTATGCAGCAGCTGCTAAATATAATATATATATATAAAATATATATAATATGTTGACATTGTCGGCTAATTGTGAGAATATTATCATGCATTTAGCTCAAAGCACCACTGTGCCAAAGTAAAGCTCCACAGAGCCACTAGCATGGCTGTAGACTCTATAGCCTTGTTCGATTATGTAGTGAAGAAACCAGCTACAATGGGCATCAAACACATTGTTCTGTTCAATCAGTTGGTTCAATCTCCAGAAAAAAAGGCCTAATGAGTGTGTCAATAAACTGGTGCATGTAGCGTCTCTAAAGTTCCTCTCATTTTAACATAACAGTGTGGTCAACGGTTCATGCACTGAAAGAGGTTAAATCAACTCTTTGTGTTAAACAGTGCAGTGCGGGAGGAGGAGAAGAAGAAAAAACGATTACTATTCAAAGCCTTTAAATGAATTTAAAAACAGTTACTTTAGTGCATTTGCAATTCAATCGCTGTGTCTCGGATTAATGCAGAAAATGCCATTTGCATTCCTACTCCGAGCTGAGCTGTGTGCACTGATGCACACGAGGATCACAGCAGCAAACCTAATTTAAATGATACTCCGCCACGTTATTATCATTCATCATCACCTGTACAGCTCATTACTGTCTGAGATCTTGAGACGTAAAACCTGCAGAGCGACATATGTATTCTGTGCAGTGTATTGTGTTGCTGAAAGATCAGCAAGTGCACTGTACAGAACAGTTGGACGCACGGTTTGATGCTGCTCAGATCCCTCCTACTGTTCAACACTTCCCTCTGAGGCTTTATTGTGTTTTCATGATGCAACATGCTTGGCAGCTGGCAGAGTTGCGGAGTCTTGTCTGCTCCAAGTAAAAGACCCAGCATAAGCCCTAATGTTTTGCGACTAGAATTTTGATCATTTAAAATCATTCTTTCACACTTGTTTTCTCTGCTCTCTCTCTCTCTCTCTCTCTCTCTCCACCCCCCACCCCTTTCTCTCTCCCCCTCTCTCTCTCTTCTCTCCAGTTATCTCTGCTTCAGCCTCTCTGTCTGTGCAAGTCACAGAATCACAGAATAATGAGTTCCTCATCCTCCTGCGGTGAGCCGCGTTCACTGTTGCAACCCAGGGCTTCTTTGATATGGATTCTGTTTAAATCAGCCGTCCCACTTATTGTTGGGTTTCCGTGAAAGGTCGTACTCTCATTAAAACCAATCAACACTGGAAGTTTTAAGATCACTTTTGCCCCTTTCGAAAAGGACGCCGAGAGTGGAATGAATTCTCCTTTCAAATACAAATCTGACCACAAAAAATGTGAGATTCTGCAACATCAAAGACACTGAGGTGGACGATCCCTATCTCACACTGATTTTATTCCTGGAATGAAATTGCACCACTGTCACGCATGGATTGCGATGTTACTAAATAAAATGGGTTTCATTTAATGGAAAACAAGGAAATCTATGTTCATACGATTGGCCCGAAGCCACGTCATATGAATGACCATGTGTGTTCTGTCTGCAAGTTGTACATCCATAGTAACAGAGATTAAATTAGCACTGCAGTGCAAAGAAGGTATGATGTCTGGTATGCAGGCTACACTATCGTGTTTACCCACAGCTACTGGGCCAGCTCTGGCTTCACATGCAGAGAGCAAAGAAACCATGCCTTGAATATGTGACACTACATGAGTGTGACTGTCACCAACCCGGACACAGCGTTCCTTTCCACTCACGTACACAGTTGTGTATTAATTGTGATATTTAGTATCTCAAGAGTGGTGTTGCAAAACCCCAAAACACAACAGCTAAAGTAAGGAATGGATGATACAATGTGTGTCCTGCCTAAGCTGCACACGTTAGCATGCACGGCAAACTAGCTAACTACCAACAGTAGGTTAGCCAGTGATTGGGTTAGCCAAAGCCAAGCAGTGTATCATTGGTTTACTACGCTATTTAGAGGGGTTACAGGTCACAGGTTAAAAAAACATACCAGAGTTTAGGGTAACATTAGCAAGTGTGTCTGGGTCTTTTAACTAAGTTTAAACTGCAGCAACCTTAGCTAAACTATTTACCCCAAGATAGCATTACTTTATCGATTAGCTTACTTCTCGTTCTAAAAGTGTTTTTTTCTGAAGTGAAACATATTGGTTTAAAATACAATCAATACAGCAACAGGAACTTGTCCATGTACATTTTTCTATTTAAGGATTGGAACAGGGGGATTATATCAGAAGAACAAAGTTACTTCAGGTGAGGGTGCTAAAACATTTGCGTGACGCATGTAGTTTCAGCCTCCCAGTGTTCATGAACCCAACCCTAGCCAACAAGTGCTTATTAGACACTTTTACTTGGCTCTGGTTGTAAAACCAGTTGGCAGAACTCTGAGCCAACTCACAGAGCTACTGTTTGATTAGCTATCTAACTACATCTGATAAAATCTGCATGGGATCATTAAATAAAGTATTAGGTATTAGATCTGCCAGTGTTATCACTGTAAACTGCACACTATATGCAGTGTTCGAAAGTAAAGTTTGACAGACGTAGCAACACTAACTAAGAAAGATGGGGCTTAATGAAGGCTCATTCATGTGCCATCTAATCAGAAGTGTCATAATGCTGGTGAGTTGCCAGAAAGCTCAGCCGTCCCACCTTTTAACGCCGATATCACAGTGACTTTTGTATGGGTGTGTGGAGAGACAAATACTCCCACACACACTGCTCTATCTCCGAGTTTTTCTTGAGACGACGGCTTGACAATCTGTGGCTCATCGGTGACGTCGCAAATCATAAAAAAAAAGAAGAGTAATATTAGATTCTACTGAATATGATAACAAGGCTTGATGAAGTGTGCGCATTCGGTGTGGACAGGAAGACAGGTAGAGACTGAGAATGAGACGACAAACCAATTATGAAATCAAGATGTATCAGCCCACAGAAGTGGAAATACAGGAGGAAGCAAGGAGCTGAGGATGGAGAGATTTGATTAAAATAAATGGATGGGTTGGGAAACGGAGAGCAGTGTTTACAGTCATTGAATGACCTCGGTGAACTTCATGCAGATTCTACAGAGGATGAATACAATTCCCCTGCTGAACTTAAAGTGACTCCAAAAATAAATAACCATTATTTCCGTGATGACTGTCATCATCACCAACTCCTCACAACAACTGTAATAGCTTCGGTTGAATTATTTACGTGCAATACATTCAGGTGGCACTCCACCATACACCAGCTCCCCCTCCGTAAAAAACAGAACAAGAAAAACATTTGCATCCGTTCCAGCAGTGATGAATGAGGCCGTTCCGTCGAGTTTCCAAAATAAAGGAGTGAAATAACATGGGTGTGTGAGGAACGCGATGTGAATGAATTGTTTTGGCTGCGATCCAGAGAGTTCCTCTGACGGAGCCAGTTAAAACACAGATAGCGGCGCGGCTCATTGTTATGTTGGGGTCCACCCCAGAGCTGGGATTTGTGCAAAAACAGGGGAATGAAATAGTAGCATGGGGTGGGAGGGAATGTGCAGCAGGATTGGGTGATGTGACAGAGGGGTTAGGCGGGGTGAGGACACGTCCTTGGGGAGAGGAGGTGAAACTTGACAAAGGCCCTCACAAGCTCAGACAAGTACAGTGAGCTATGCTGAAGGTTTTGAAGAAAATACATTGGCGTAACCCACCACCCATGTAAATACCCCGTCTACCGCTGTGGCGTCGCTATTAGGAAAAAATGTGCAGGGGCATGGCAGCAGAGAGATGCTGGAGAGTGTGCAACTCAAATTTAGATGGTTTATGACTTTTAAAGGACCGGAACGACATTTTGCGAAGTACTCATTTGCTTTGTTGTTGGGAGACAATTACATTTCCGTGTCTGTGCGGTAAATATGAAACCAGAAACTGGTTAGCTTCTAGCTAAGCACAAACACTGTCCAAAAGTAAAACTATATATATATATATATATATATATATATATATATATATATATATATACACACTAGAACCTCTAAAGCTCTAAATTGAGTCTGGCAACCTCATGATAACAACAAGACTCCCGGAAGCCACTTGTTTTTTTTAATACGCTAGACAAACAGAGATTATTTTTTCTAACTTTAGACGAGCTGTTTCCCCTGTATCCATTCTTTGGAAGCTAGGCTAAGCTAAACGGCAGCCTGCCTCGAGACTCACTGGCTATCGGTCTGACGATGGATAAGAATGGGGGCAAGAGGCAGTATTTCTGGGGTCCCGGTGTAGCCAGCGGATCTTCGGGGCAAAAGTGTTTTCAGTCCGATTAGCAACTTACACAAGACTGGAATTGGAGTGACGACGTGTACGATCAACTTGTTTCACACGTAGCCAGTTTACGAGCTAATTTTAAACCAATAACAAGTCGAATCATCGTCAGGCGATAGCCGCTGGGTTCCAAGACTGCACTTCAGCAAAACTCTTTTGCTCCCCACACGGACTGTTTTCCTGGATTCCACCAAAACCTGCTCGAACGTGATCAATCTGACTATACAATCGGAAACCAGAACGCTGCCGATACCAAAACCATGAACCGTTGCCTACGGATTCTTCATGTGAATGCAACGTCTGTTCATGGAGATTAACCAGCAGCTAGCTCTGGCTTCACATTGAAGAGACAGATATGATAGCGGCCTCAATCTTCTCATTTAACTGTGAAAAAAAAAGCTAATTTCTTTTTTTTCTAAAGCGTTACTCCGCTCTACACGCTGAGAAAACTCTCCGACCTCTTGGGTAACTAAAACCTTTCACTGGATAACGCCTCGTATTCACACGGGGATAGGGGACATTTGGTAAATGTAGGGTTTCCACCCAATGGCCACAAAACATTACACCTCATTTCAATTCCTCTGAAACGTGGCCATCAGCTCCATGTTACCAGGTGTTGCGAAACACACGCGCATGGCAGCATTCAGGATGCTAATGCATTTTGCATGGCAACATTGTAGGGTTTTATCGCTTCGTGGCACGGAGGTGTAAATGCATCGAAGAACACATGCAGTTTCCATAAAAGATCTATTCAGTGGAAGAACCCCCCCTCCCCCTCCCTCCGTCTCTTCCCAGTAGTCCTCCAGAGATAAGGCTGTCCTTCATGTGCTGTGTCTGAGCACAGAGCCCAGATTACATGGCCATGGAGGATTCCCTGCCGCCTGCCTGCTCTTCTACCACATCTCCTGGACATAAACAAGGAGGATGCTGCGGAGAGGGAACAGGCTTCCACTGTGCTCCGCGTCTTTGTAATCTTGTACGGGGCTGTGTATCTCTGTAATCCCATACGCCGCGACTGCACTTTGAATGGCCTCGGCGCTGCGATGGGTCCGCGAACACGCGGAGTCTGTGGATTGTTGGCGCCTAATAACCAAGGCACCTTATGAAGAGCTTACACCGCCGAGATACTTTTGCTTCTCTGCTATCAGTTTATGGAACTGCCTGCCAAGGAAATACTTCACTATAATCCATATCAATAGTGTGGGAGTGAGAACCAAACATAGGGAGCAAATCTAAAAGGCAGTTTAATTAGTTTAATTCCAAGGTGCATTCTCTGGTTTTTCATTTAGTTTTTAAAGTGTTATATGCGTCTTTTATTGTCTTGAGGTAATGATAGTAGTGGAACTACAGTGAGAGTTTTAAATGGTATACTTGGAAGTGGACCCAAATCAATACCAGAGTGTGTAAGATGTAAGAGAGTGTAAACTTCAGACAGGAGTTCACGTCCCATTGCAAAAAGATTTCCCTTTTTAATATATAAACCTTTATACATAATGATCCTTCTCCAGCCATATCTTCGTTAATTTGACATAACCGTGACCTTTCCTTAACCATAACAATAGTTTCCATGCACAGACAGGACATGGAAACAAATATACCCCAAATATCATTGAGTGTAATCTCTGGTTATTTTCCGGTAGCGTTAGTTACCGAGACTTAACCAAACAATTACTATGCAAGAGGCAGTGTGATGTGTTTGGGTTGTTTAGATATACATCAATATATAAACACGACAATGATGCATTTTTGTAGATTAAGCGAGAAGATTTGTTGTCTTTGTTTTGTATCTGAATACACTTTAAGACCGATTTCTCACATATATTTTCGCAACAATGTAATTACATGCCAACTGCTATTTTAAATATAGCATCAATCCTGTGTAATCCATGTCCCCTTATGATCTAATGCTAAAAAGCATGCTCAATCAGGGCCCGTCAAAGTTTGAGAAACGCTTCCCTGGGTGGAATATGAACAGTTTTCGCGTGTTCATCTGTTTAACAAATCTATTTTCACAACGAGTACGCTATAGAAACACTTTAAATCATCCGCACTTGTCTTCAGAGCTGCTGATTTGCATTTCGCCGTGCGAACATTTCAACGCGCACCAATTTTGTCTTTGCATGTTGCTGCAGCATGTTGGCAATACTCTGGTGAAAAAACCCTCCTCCCCCTTCTTGTTCTGCTCGTCCTCAGATAACTGCCTCCAGCAGAAGATGTCCTGTCGGCACCTGGCACCCGGGGAACGGAAGGCCTGCTATTCCCCACCTTACCCGCGCACGCTCACGCACACACACACACACACACACACACACACACACACACACACACACACACACATGCGCACACGGATATACACACACCCTCCAAATGTGGGCGTCTGGGCGCGTGAGAGGAGAACATGTAGATGCACGTGCGCGCTCGCTCATGCACAGCAGCTACTCTGCATGTCTTTGTGTGTGTGTGTGTGTGTGTGTGTGTGTGTGTGTGTGTGTGCGTTTGTGCTGCATTATTATTGTGTGCCTGTGAGCTGGTGTTGTCTGTAAATCTCCCCCTGGTCCCAGCCTGCTCTGGCTGGTTTTATTGAAGCAACAGACAGCGTGGGCACACACACACACACACACACACACAGACACACACACACACACACACACAGACACACACACACACTCTTGGAGCAGCCCTGATCCCAGGCTGATAGAGACAGACAGAGACTTGGTGAAGTTGAGAGAACAGCCTGGGGTTGTCTGCAGACCACGGGGAATACGCCCCCGAGTTACGAAAAAGATGGAGCACAGAAGCCCAAAACTCTGCTAAACCCCCCCCACCCCCGTTACTAATGCTGCCATTCGTCTGTCTACCTGGCTGTCTGACTGCTGTCTGTCATCCACTCCATCGGCTGCTTCATCATTCCCTTTTTTTTTTTTCTTTACCTTTGCATATATTTAGCGATCTCATTTTTGTGTTTTTTTTTTTTTAGCATCACTTCGGTCCACGCGCTCTGTCGGTCGTTCCCCTTTTGTTCATCAGTGCCATCAATCTTGAACGGAGAAAACCAATGCATCAGCAGTGTAATTTTGTAATCAGCACAGCGAGGAATACAAATCAGATCGGAAGCGGGGCCGTAATGCATGTAATCCATCAGAGTGAAAGTGTTACAGACAGCTGATAAACATGCATTTTTTGAGGTGATTAATTGACTGAATAATAGATTGATCTCTGCGTACACTCACAGATCTAGAGTTTTATTTCTTTCTTGCCCTGCCCAAGTATGTCCACCGGACTGGGTCTGTGGAGCGTAAAGACTGAAAAAATCATTACAAAATTTCGATTTAAAATGCGCCGGACAGTTTGGGAATAATAAGCGTTGCAGAAGTAATGCATTTTTCTTTTTTTCTTTTCGACCATAGCGCTGCGAGCTTTACAATGTGTCTGATTGGGACATTTCATTTTGTTTACGACATTTATTTATTTTATTGCTCTCCATCGGTGGCTATTAGGAATTTTAACAGCATCGCAAAACGTGTCTCCTCGTGTACGCGGGCCGCGGCGTCGCCCCCCACTCATCTTGAGCTACGGTGGCCCGCACTTGACAGAGGCAATGAAGCCGTACTTTCACACGGGGACGAGTAAGCGATCCAATTAGAGATACGCGCAGTAAATAGGTGATATATCACCGTGCTAAATACTGCAATAATAAGCACATCTCTGGCGTTTGCTTTTGTTGGCCTGAGAACAAAGCCTATCAGTCTTTGTAGCTGAGACGTCTCCCGGTGCCCGTTTTCTACCTTTCAGCAGCGCTCCACCGCCGCTGAGCCGCCGGAGTTTGGCCGGGCCACTTTTGGAGATCAAAATTAACGATTGATTCATTATCGATCTGCCGTCCTACCGACTCCCGCAGATACAGGATGGCCATTTTGTGTTCGGCGGGGCGAGACGAACAAGCTGGCTCCTTGCATTCTGGGTATAGCGTTTGTTCTCAACTGGTCGCCGTGCCAACACCGAGGCCAATTTTCCCATTCCAAAATATCGGGGCCCGTGCGGCCCGGCCCGGCCCGGCCCGGGCCCAGCTGTGGCTATCTCAATGAAAGATTGATGAGGCTCTTCAGGTAGATACAAAGCTAAGTGTCTTGTTTATTAATGTGCTGTGATTGGATCCATTAGCTGCCTTGTGTAAACTAATCGCCGTATAATGTGTGTTGTCATTTCAGCCTAACGGCTCATAATGTATTCCTCCTCCGTCTTTGCAAATGCTGGTATTTTCTAATACACTCATGGAAATACTGTTGTGTCAGGAGTAAGGATTTCTTTTTTTTTTTTTTTTATCCATCCGGTCCACTGAACAGTAAGCATGTTTCACATTTACATTGATTGCTGAATTTGCTGTATGCTCCAGCTTGCTGTTCTCTGACACAGGCCGTAATATAGAGATTGAGTGCAGGTTGCAGCAGATTTGGGGCAAATCAAGTTGTGATGAAGCCGACCTTTTCTACTCAATTCCATCTGGTGGCGTGCAGATTTACTGCGAGCCCAGGTGTTTAGCTCTAAGAGTTTGAAAATGAAAACTACAGATGAAAAAATAAATAAAAATGGGTCACATCTCAGCGACATCCTGAGATATTACTGCAGACAGCCTTTTCCCCTTCTGCATGACATGACATCCTCATACACGTCAGCATGGCGGCAACACTGGGGACGAGGATTATTGACTAGTAATAGCAGATCTAATGGTGTCGCTTTCATGAAAGGAGAAAAAAAAGAAAAAGAAAACAGCCTCACAGAGCCATAACAGTATCATAAGCAGGCTGACATCCAGCTCGCCATCTTCTGGGATCAATTTCTTCAAAGCATAATGCATCTCTTTTTATTCTCCGTCTGAGATGCAGAGTTGGTGATCTCAAGGTGCGCGGGGAGGACTTTGAAGTGCAAAAGAGTCGGAGATGGAAGATTCACAGCCCAGGTTTCTCCCCACTGAGATCTTCTGACCTCGAGCGAACAACGTGGAACTGAACAAATTGAGAATAAGTTTAGAAGGGCACGCCGCTGTTCAATGTACATACAGGAGAATAAACTACCTGTCAGAATCAATTTGCAATGCCGATGGATTTCAAAGAGTTATCGGAGGCGTTTTTTAAATGAAACAAAACCAAACTCTCTGTCGAGTACGTTTTACATATCTCCTTTTTTTTCATTATAACGCATTTCCATGATAATAAGCATTTTGAAAACCCCGGCCCGGAAAACTCTGCGAGATGAAAGAAATCTAATTTTACAAAATTAACAAAACACTATGAAGCTTCTTTTCTTTTTTTTTTTTCTTCTATTTTTTTCGCGCCTTCTCACCTTTCGTCGCCGCGCCGCCTACGAAAGTGACAGGTGTGCTTTGCGTCTCCGCAGAGCGCGCTCGCCGGTTCACCGCGCGGAGCAGGCGTCATCTATAAATAAGACTGTGGCCCCGTTGTGTTGGCGGCGGGTTCACGCCGAGACGGCAGCCGCTCGCATGGGGACTACTCCACTTCACAGGGAGCAGCTCAACACACGCCGCACCGGGACACAATGAGGGAACAAAAGAGAGGAATAGTGTGTCACTCTTGTATTTATTTTCCTTTTTTTTTATTAAAGCAGTTGGCGTGCCACAGAGTGTACCACATGCTGCGGAGCTACAATAGCTGTTTGGGGGCGTTGGAGCTAATGGATGAGAATGGGCCTTCACTAAGACGCCGAAGAGATTACGGACGAGAGACGGAGTTGCAAATGGAAACAACCTGGCTCGGGGTCCACAGTCACACAAAAGGTTTAATAGTCGGTTAATGAGGCCGAGCACACGCGACCGTCTCGCCTTTGAATTTGGCTCAAAAAACGGCCGCTGGAGTCGGTCACTAGTCGCCTCGGTTAAAAAAACGCTTCCCTGAACGCTGCTTATGATAGAAGCTATATTTAGCCAATATCATAAATGGCAGCTCGGGCAAATGATCAAGGCCAACACACACATCTTTATCCAGCTGGACGGGGGAACATTGACACTGTTCCGTTGCTCTTTCTATTGTCCTAATTATAAACACGCACACAGCTCCTTCCTTCCCGCGCCGAGGTTCCCACAAAACCAATCGGACGAGCTGAAAGGCAGAGTCACAATGATGTAATTACTTCTCCAGGTTCCCAGGATACACTGAAAAGAAAACAGAAGGGGGAGGGAGGGCTAAACAGCAAAGCCAGCTTTGGTGCTCTTTAAAGCCGACTTGGGTGTAAAGCGATTCTGGATCACCCCGATACATGATTTAATGGAACATTCTCCATTGGTTCAGCCCACCGCAGCGCTCAGGCCGGAGTCATGGGGGGTTCACGATAGTCTGGGAAACAGATCTGGTGGTGGTTGTTTTTGGCAGGTTGGAGGAGAAGGACGTCTCAGATTACGTCTGCCTTGACAACAGCTCTGCATTCTCATTGGACGCGGCCTGCGGCGGTGACAGCGAACCACTCAACCTGTACTCAACATTATGCACACATTTAAGTGTGCACACATCTCAACACACTGAAACACTCCTCTACAGTTTTATATATATTTTCACAGCATGACCTTTTGATAGCAGCTTGAATTTACTTATTTTCTTCTTTTTTTTTTTTTATCACATTTATGATATTTGCATCCAATCTGATAAATGTCTGCGCAACTAACTAAGTCTATTTAAATCATGAGTGTTTGTTGTCGTCCTTGTGGCCACTACAGCACTTGAGGAAGAAAAGCTCTCTGGAGGGGGATGCAGATGAGGGGGAGAAAAAAAACTCTTTGGTTGCTTTTGAACTTGGTATTCAGCGCTTTTCAGAGATGACCTTCGGTGACTTTGTTTTCAACCACGCTCAAGTGTCTTGGGACTGGATTGCAAGCAAAACAACATGACTTCATGTGCAATATGGTGAATTTGAAAAAGTAAAGGAAGAAAAGGCCGACGAGACGAGGAAACGTATGTTGAGGGTTGGTGATGTTGCCTGTAAAGGCTCAGCCCGGTGTGCTACCTGCTCGGATGCCATGTTAAAGTCCATTGAGACATCATGTTTAAAAAAAAAAAAAAAAAAAAGGCAGCTACTTGGGATGCTTTCTCAGCACAAGCATTGTGACCAGATTGGCACAAATTAACATGACTGAAGTGAACACTTCTGTAACCGCTGAAAGCGTGCATAATTAATTTATCAAAGACCCTGGCGCACGTACACACAGAACAGCCATTAGTTGTAACACTTAGTTTTCTTACCCCCCCCCAACTCCTTCTGCATCAATACAAGTCAATCTAACATTAGTGCAGACACTGGGGTGCACAGCCTGCTTGCCTTATTTTTTTGGTTGTCAGGGGAGGGATGGCTGCTGGTGGTGGTGGTGGTGAAGGGGGCGCGGGGGGGCTCCCTCCTTTTTGAAAGTGTGGGTTTTTGATTCGGTGCCATATTCTCTGAAGCTGAAAAACAGCCCCATCAGTAACTCATTTCATATGGACGTGCTCTGATGTGGCAACTGCTTCTCAGCCTCCACTCAGTATGGTGCTTCGCTATAGGCGCTCTGTATCCTCGTTCTGCGGTGCTCCTTTCTTCTTGATCGCACAATGGCGGTACGAGCTACTTAGCGGGAGGAAGGGAGAGCTGCCGCTAATCGGAATTGTTAACTTGTTGGTATTTCTCGTTTATAAAAAAAAAAAAGAGAGAAGAAAAAGAAAAAAAGTCTGTCAAAAGAGCAGGACTTTGTCAAAACTGGACCGTTTTGACATTTTGACCTTTGGTCCTCGGCTGTAAGTGGCTGTCAAAGCAGAGCTGTCATGTCCCATCTTAGACGCTCTGCTCTCCTATTGACTATGTTCAAGTGGGCAGACAGTTGTCTTCGGAGGTGGGGGGCGGTGGGATTCCTCTGGGCATAATCAAATCAAAAACACTGTCAATAAACAGAAACAGGAAATAGGAAACAGTATGGCCAATTAGGGGGGGATTTCCCCTCAAAGTCATGAAAAATAAGCTCAAAACACTTTGAATGCAAGCAACATAAGTGCCTCCCATCATGTTTTTTTTGGGGGGGGGGTGAGGGCATTTGAGAGCTCTTTTTGTGTGGTTGCCTATTAGCGCTTAATTGAGAGAGTCCTGGGATAAGCTGTGAAAGAATGCGAGTACTGTCCAAGCCGTGGCTCTGCCAAAAGGGGGGCGGGGGGCATATAGGAGGGCACAAATTCACCCCATCCCCGATTACCGCTCCTAGCCCCCCCTCCCACCCTTTTCTGATTTTTGTTTTTCTCTGCACAAGAGCAATACTATAAAGTCCGCCAAACGGCATATTTAATTTGTTTGACGAGCCAAGGAAAATTGTTTGCTGTTCAGTTTCTGCTTCCTGTGAGTCTTCCCCTCTCCTCCCAGCGCTGCCGCGTCTTTGTTCCATTCCCTCGGCAGCTTGTTCAACTACTTCCCGTTTGACGTTCATTTGTAACAACTTCAAAACACACTGGCACAGAATATACAGACAGATGTTAGCGATGAAATATTTATCCCATAAATTGTAACCTGGATTCCTCACTTGCCTTGTGAGCTTAGCCAACTCATCTATTATTAATGATGAATGGGCATGTTTTTTTGTCAGCTCTTTGTTGATTTGTAAAAAAAAAAGAAAAAAAAAAAAAAAAGCTGTATGAGTGCTTTTCAGAATTTTTTTTTTTTATATCTATCTATTTCTGTGTAAGCATGTAGCCGATGATGCGGGATGAATGATGAGGGGCCAGAAACAGCAAGCTCAGGTCTGTTTTCACCCGATGAATCTTCATCTGAAATCCATCTTTATCTGCTCTCCGATGGTGATGACTGGCCATTTAAAGATACTCGGGCTGTCTGTTGAGACGGAGCCAGGAGCGTTTGAGCCCGAGCTGGAATCCAGGTTCCTCCCACTGCTTTGACATATAAATAAAAGAGAATAATAATGTTCAGCGGCTGCCTGAGCAGCATGCTAATGCGGCTGAAAGTGCCCTTTAACCAATGCACCATATCAAAAGGTGGAAAATATGATCCTGAGAGGCATCTAACAGTCCGTGGAAAGCTACACAACTGGGACTCCAGCCTTATTTTTTATCTGCGGCTAAGTAAAACCATTAGACTGTAATGTCCATATATATCTGAAGCATGCATGCAAAGTGAATTCTCCGAAAAATCAATCCGTGTGAAACTATAAAATCTCCAGACAAAGTCTGTGCCATGCACATAAATCCAACATTGATGCATTGATGCCCATTTGTTTGAAAGCAGCCCCTCAGACTTCTTCCATTCAGCGGTGAATAAAACAGGGACGGTGGGAAATTCAGAGGGTGAGATTAATTGGCATGCAAGCAGAGTAACTGTCCACAGTCTGCCGATCACAGGGCTAGCCAAGCATGACAAGCATAGCCTATCTTCTACTTTTCATTAGGCCACGGACGGGGCCAGCCACAAGCTTTATGCTAAACAGGGTTGATACGGCTGTCTCAGTCTCCCAAAGACCTTTACACCCTCAAAACAAAACAACAGGATACGTACTGAAAAAGAAAACAAACAATGTCAGGGGAAAAAAAGAAGAAGAAGAAGAAGAAGAAGAAGAAGAAGAAGAAAGGACGGTTCTTGCACGAAGTCTGTCATGCAAAAGAAAAGGAATGAATAGCTGGCGGGGAAATAAGAAGGAAGTGCGGTATCAGAAGTCGACTTGATGCGGAGAATCAATGAATAACTGTCTGCGTATGATTAACTGGGCCTTTATTCTGGAAGCGTGCCTGCTCAATTTTCAAAATGTACATTTCATTTATTGGGATCCATTAACTGTGGGGTGTCGGCAGAATTATGATTTGTGTATGCAACAGTGGTAAACTAATTAAAATATCAAATGAGCTGAGCTGAGTTGTGTTTTTGTTTTTTTGTTGGTGTATGTTCCAACTATGACTCGAAAACAAACGACAAAATAAATAGGTTCAGTGTTCCTTGAGATGTAGATAGACTTTGTGTGTGTACTACCATTCTGTTGTGGTGTGAACTCAAAAAGCCCCAGCTCTTCCCTTTTTAAAATTCATATCAAAAGTGCATCTCCAGCAGATTGGTGCTTAAGTTCTACTGGATATTCTCTCTCTCCCTCTCAATAAAGTAGCAGAGCTACTTGAGGGAAAAAGAATCTTGCACACCGAGTTAAAGTCCAACAAACAGAACATACCTACGTGTTTCTCATCACACCTTAACTTAAATGGCAAACAAGTTCTACTCAGTAACTTTTTGATGTATGTCTGTGAGAGTGTGATGTCACCGGATGGGTTGCACATTTCGCATTGTGTTTTCCATTTGCAGGGATCGTGTGGAAATGTAAAACACGATGAAGTCACAGTTCATTCTAAAGCTGTTGATGATCATGCGATCCTCTTAAAGGAATAGCTTATTAACTTTCATGCCAGGAGTAAATAAAAAAAAAAAAGGATCACTGCCATGTCTTTGCTCAGTGGCGGACTCAGGGAGTTTGAGAGGCTAGGGCGAAAACAAAAGAAAAAAGGGCACCAGCTGTATGTGGTGGGGCACCAAAGCGCAGAGTTCTCTAGCATGTAGGACATTCTATATGGCATATATGTTTTTCTTCACTTTAAAGTCAACCTAGATGTGCCCTTCCTCACATTTTCTCCACTGTAAGGTTACCCAGTAGTGCACTGCATCATTTTTTCTCTATTGGAATTGCATCTTAGAGAGTACCTCCTCAAGTTTTCTCCACTGGAAGGGCACATCATGTTTTCTCCAATGGAAGGGCGCTTCATCATGTTTTCTCCATTCGCCCCTCTACTTTTCTCCACTTTGGACGGAATAATTAATTTTGATCCAATTCATTGCAGGTAATTAAAAAAAATACCAAACAATCAAGCTGCGGAATTGTGACAGTTTTGCTGCTTTTCTATGTCTTACGCGATAGTAAACTGAATGTGTGTGGGTATTGGACTGTTAATTGGACAAAAGAAGACATGTTATAGACCAAACAAATTATCTGCTGATGATTATCTCGGTTCATTGATAGTGAAAACAATCCTCGGTTGCAGTCCAAGTTGATTGGCAACGTCAAGGTGACAAGACACCGCCTCCTCCCTATTCAAAAGGAGTGTGTAGTGGAGCAATAGAAAGGAAAACAACAGGGACAGAAAACAAGAGTTCTCTTGCTGATTTAGTCAATGATCCCTCTTCCTGCTGTGAGTCAGTCTTGCACTTGCATTTTGTGCCAAGAAAAATTAGCGGGCCATATTCCACATGTCGCAAGATTAATTTGCAAGAAAGCAATGAAAGCATTATTATTATATTGAATTACACTGGCTGTGGATTTTTGGTCATATCACATTTGGAACTAACTGACACAGGGGCATGTTTATTCATCCTTTCAGCCTCCTTTTCTCCCATCTTTACCTCCTCAGCAGCTCCTCTTTACCCATCTTAAAAGGAGGTGACCGGAGCTTGGCAGAGGGTGAAAAACAATAGTATCCCCTCATGGTGAAGTGGACGTGAGTGATCACAGTCCTAACAACCACCGCCGCGACCCGGTTTATGGAAATCACCTCTCCACTGAGCAGACGCCTCCAGCTCATCATAGGGGAATATCACAAAGGCTCTCACAGGCCGAGAGCAATATCAGCAGAGGGGCAGGAGGGGAGGGACGTCGACACCTTCACTGTTTGTCTGCTCTGGTTTCTGTTCAAAAAAGACTAAAGGATGCTTGTGATTTTGGATTGCAAGTGGATCTGGAGAGCAATACTAAAAAACACCATCACCAGCATGATGACGGTGATTACTGTCATTGAAAGCGTTGCTTTTTCTAAAGTGACATAATTGGGCCCCACGAGCCCAAGAGTGGGGCAGCCCCGGGGCTACGGCAGGTTGTTGCTCTTTTTGTGTTTGGCACAGTGTTGACATCAGTTGGACATGGGCGGGCCAGTGTTTTTCCTGGAGGGCGGGTGGGAACGCATTATTTTGATGGTTAACCCCCTCCCTCAAGCTCAAATGACAAAACGTCCAATTTCTGCTGGAGTGTATTCTTCAGCCGAGCATTCACAGCCACAGAGTGTTAATAATGTGCCAAACAATTATGTCACAGTCTTTGGCCTCCCATGTGAGAGAGAGAGAGAGGGAGAGAGCGACCCCCACCCCCGCCGTGTTACAGTATGCAAATGAGAAGAAAAAAAAGGCTAAAGTCTGAGAACTGGATCTTATGGAGCTGGGCCAGGCTACTGTTCTGAAGCAACGTGAATGGCATCTGGAAGCTTTTACAGGACGGGGGTGGAGGGTGGTGGGTGTGAATTAGAACAGTGTTCCATGGGAAATGCATTGGGAATAAAGAGGCAAACCATAATGTGTTGTTGTTGGGGGCGCTGGAGGTAGCCGGTTGGAGCCCGCGATGAACCAGCGTTTTTGGAATTTCTCGACCTAGAGAATGTAATCTATGTCAGCCATGCAGTTTCTCCGCCTCGTGTATTTGTGTGAATTAAGTGAAATCTGTTGGGTGACAAATGCCAGAAACGTCACAAGAAGTTGCAAGCGCACGTTTACTGTGCGAACGCTGCTCTTTGAGCAGCGATGCTTCTCGTTTCCGCACAAAACGTGAGGCGTAAAAGAAAATAAGAATAAACTTGCAGAAACCTGTATCATTGATTCCCCCTCCTCCCTTCCTCCTTTGTTTCCCACCATCAACCTTTATCTTTCCGCCATAAATTACTGGTATTATTTACATTGCACAAACACAAAGGCTTGTGGGAGATTATAAAATCGCGATGGGGTCAAAGCGTCCTCCGTGCTCTATAAATTATGCGTCCGGTGCTTGTTTAATCACATGAAGCACAACACTGGCGAACAAACCCTGGCCTGACCTTCTCATAATTAAAATGCAAAGTAACCTGTTGCCTGTCTGCCGCAGTGATTGGACGTGACGGGCAGTCAGTCAGTCAGCCAGCCTGCCAGCCAGCCAGCCTCGCTGCCTGCTGGTTACATACTTCCACCCAACCTCAGGTGCACAGAGCTGCTCTATCACTGTTGCTTCCTCTCTGAGGAGGTTTAGATTCCATGTTATCATCATGTACACTATGAGAGGAGGCAATCTGGGATTATAAATGTAAAAATGAACTGTAACATTTACCCTTATGTGGTCAAAAGAAAAAAGAAAAATAACAAAACAAATGCCATCTAAATAATATTGTTGCATTTCCTTCTTTCAGTTCTCTTTTCAAAATGTAAAGAAGAAGTGAGGTTTCTGCCCGATGATAAAAACACGCAAGCGTAAGAAAAAGAAATCCCCAAAAATGAAGATCTGAAAATTCCACATAACTGCAGCATAATGTTTTGCTCTTTCTGTCTACCCCCCCCCCCCCCCCCCCCCCCCCCCAAGCTGACTGTACTACTAAAAGGCTACTTGCTTCACAGAGAGTAGCTGCCATTAGCCTCAGTGTCGACCCAGGGTTATGAAGCCTTTTAACATTCCTAAGTGTCGCCTCAGAAGCATTACACATCAGCATGCGAGAGAGGCCGTCCACAGCCAGAGTCATTTATATTTCACTACGGGACCCCTTGATCCACAGAATGAGCCGGCAAAAACAAAACAATCGCTTTAATAATTGGAGGACAGATGTCTTTTTCCCCGGGGAGCAGCAATTAATCTTTGAAATGCGCCGGGTAACATGTCAGCTGAAAATAGAAAGTGCGTGCCCTTTCTCCCTCTCTACCGATTCTATCATTTATTTATTTTTCCAATGAGGCTGAGAGGACATTTGCACGCGTAATCTACAGTGCAGAGAAATGAACTGCTGGTGACATGCGTTGGAGAAAAAAGAAACGCAGCGCTTATACAGACTTAATGTGTAAACATGCTGCAGTATGATGTGAGCAATTTAAAAAGGTGTTATGTACACACACACACACACACACACACACAGAGGAGTCACTCACTATATATATATATATATATATATATAAAATGTGATATTTTTGACAGATTCCCTTTACATACCGTCACGCTGTTCAGTGTCGATCAACCCCGCCGCCTCCAACACAGCAACTTTATCATCTCCCCTCTTCCCTGCCACCACACTATTTCCTATATGCTCCTCACTCCTTCACTCGGTAGTTAATTAGTGTGACCAAAAATTAATTAGGGTCTTGTCCAAAGAATTCGGGTGTGCATCGCAAAATTAATTCCTGAGATGGAAGGTAGAGAGGGGAGGATTAATATTCCGCGCGCGGTGTTCGTTTGTAGCCTTAGGTTTTAATGAGAGCCGATGAAGTGAAATGTAAATATCAGACACATAAAACCTGGTGATTGACTTAACGTGGCTACATTTACATACTTGTGATGAAAAGTCCTCAGCGATCCTTTAACAAAGTTAATTCTTGTACAGCTAATGGGGATTTCAAGAGCTGTGTGCTTTTGCTAACAGTCGGCTAATACCCAGTGTTGGGCAGTAGTCATGGGATTACTCTATTCAGAAAGGGTATTACAATTTGCAGATCCGTAAAATACACTTTAAAAGTAACGCTCCGTTACTTTGACAATTTGTGAAAAACAGGTTTGCCATTTTACCGGCTTCAAATACTCCTCGGCACAGCCTTCTGCGGCACAGCACACGATAACAGGAGACAGGGATGACGGTAAAAAGCTAATGCCCGATTTTATGGATTTCAAAGACACAGATGAAGTGGACAGATCTGGCCTTGAAAGGAGAAACGTAATAGAGCCTGTGCGCCGCGACCTCGTCGCTTCCTTACAATAATTGCATTTCGAGCAAAGCAGGGAGCGTCGCCGCAACTTTGAAGTGAAAATATTCACAAAGTGTGAAATTAAAACACATCTTAGTTGCGAGGCTGCCGCCATCTCTCTCTCGCTTGCTGTCTTTCTTCTCTCTGCCGGGCATAAAAACACAGTCAGGAGTGCAGTTGTCATGGTGATTAATGCAAATGCGCGCACTGTTTAACCTGCAGAAGAGAGGCGAGGACTTTTCAAAGCGCCTCAAAACCTTGACTTTCGTGGAAAGGAAGCTGAAAAAAAATAAATAAATCACACTGGCTTTCGTGACGCTTGACATCTCGCTCGGATGTCATAAGCGACACGCCTGCACTTCAGATGGTGGGAAAACACTTTGTACACAGGGGAGTCAAGACAGTGGGCTGGAAACGGAGCCCATTTCAGATGTGACAATGCGGTTATTTTGGTCAACGTTGACACGAAGCGACATGGCAACAAGTTGTTTAGAGCGACAGCCGATGCCTCGACAGTGCCATAACAACTGGGATCATTAGTGTACATAAACCGGGCGAAGCAGCGCATCTATAGTTCTGAGAGCAATGTGACCGACCAAGAATGCCTTAATGAGAGTGGGAAAGGGCAGGGACGAAAACATCATTACACCGGGGACCATTATGTGGGAATGTGCACTCGCCTCGTCCTCACCTCGTCTTGACCGCTCGACCCCGGGCTCCAGAGGCTAACAGTGTATTTTGGGTCCGTCCTCCAGAGTACACTGCCGCTGTCTGCCGCGCTGACACAAGCCAGACACTCGGAGAGCGAATCTAATTACAGAGACAATTATGATCGTGACCCAGTTCGACCCGGATTTGTAATCAAATGGACTCATTTACCTTGGGCTTTCGGAGCTCCGTCTTCTGAGGACGGAGTGTGAACCCAGAGGCTCTCCTGTCATTCAGTGTCTCTGAAACTGTACGGCCTCTTTGTTACACACTGCGCACAATTACCATCGACGTACGTGCTTATTTGTCAGCTGAATGCATCGCGGTTTTTCCTTTTATTAATTCCAACTGATCCAAATAGTCTAACCAAAAGGTCTCCACTGGGGCGCGGAGACAATTCAATATCACACAGTTCATCAACTGTCGGCGGAATCATTTTGCTGTGATGTGATCTCATTGTGTTGACATTAAATACACCTCCGTTTGTGATTCAGAGCAAGCTGTAAATACCGACTAACAAAATGACTTATTGAAATTAGTCGTTTAACCATGGCATTCATACACAGGGCAGTCACGGGCAAAAAAAAAATTAGCGGGCTACATTGGTGAGCGCACAAAATACAGCATTTACATTAAAACCAGAAACGTGGGCTTGCACCGATTTAATTTGCCAATGAAAATGCGTTGTGTTTGCGTAGAAAGTTAAGCCAGGTTTAACTTTTTTGCCAGGTGATTGCGTCCCCCTCCTCCCTCCCCAAGCCCTCATGAGTCTGTACCCGATGTACCATGTAGTGGCCCGGTTGTAATGAATGAATATCCTCATTCATTATAATTAAGGATTCTGGCTACATCACCCAACCCAACCCCATTCACATCTATAATTTTATGCTCACTTTTTAAATTTCAATAAATCCTGGCTGTCGAGTGACATCTCGAAATGGGTGATTTATAATTAAAAAAAATTTAAATGAAGAGAAGGATCACTTTGGAGTTACTTTGTGAAGAATTTGCCTACTTTTCACTGTTGGATTTACAATGAAAAAAATAAATGAACACAAGATGTTTTTGCTTGTAATGGAATGCCAATGGAACAAGTGAAAATTAGCTTGGCAAGATTTTGTGAAATAAGACCTTTCAAGATAAAAAAAAGAGAGCTATATTACTGTTATATTATTGTTCAACTAGTAATAGGAAGTGTAGTGTATCTGTAATGCTCAAGAGTAGTATTTTTTCCCTGAAGATAGTCAAGATTTACCATCTAAAATCAGGTCCCCATATCTCACTGAAATGTTACATGTTGTAACAAGTGTTATGCCTCTTAATAAGATTACATTATCATAGCTAAATAGGTTTTTTTTCTCCCTAAGCTTCTTATCTTAATTTCTAAGATACATGGATTTCACATCAGGACAGCTTTGAAAAATAGTCTTTTGGAGAATATGCAATTCTATGTACATCAATTAGTTAGTTATGAGACAGATCTCATTAGTGAAGTTAAACCTCTGTGGCACACCCAAACAACCACAACAACTGAATTCACCAACCAGGAAAAGTTGGCAACAAGCAGACCCTCAGGAGCCCGAAGGCTTATTAATGGTCTGCCAGTTGGTTTGAGGTAATCTGCACTGCTGTTCTTATTACATTTTTAAAAGCCCCTCCTCAACCCGAGCATCTACCTGTAGGCTCTGAGTCTGTGTTCAGCTAGGGCGCCCAGGGGCCTCATCCCTCTCGGGGAGTGTGGAGTGATGAGGCTAGGAGCCTTGATGCCCATCATCAACATCGTACATACTCTGCATTCACATAATAACCTGAGTTTTTTTTCCCCTGACAACCTTATTACCACAAACAGGAGTTAAAAGGTTTGCTAATCAGGTTAATCTGGCCATGCAACCACAGTCTTTCTGAAAACAGCCAGCTAATGGACAATGAAGTAGTTCTGGTTAATGTGCTGGGTTGAACCAGGCGGCGACCTTCAGGTTGGAAAAGTGGAGCCAATGAGGAAGTGCCTTAAACTTGCATTATTTCTAATAGCTTTCTAATAAAGTGAGGCTACTTCTTAGGCGTGCAACTTTTCTTATTTTTGTGTGCGTGCGTGTGAGTGTGTGTGTGGGCCCATTAGAGTGTTAAGTATTAATCTGAGTTTGCTGTAGTGAAACAGTGGGAAAAGGAAAGGGGGATTTTTCCAAAGAAAGCTGAAGAGAGTTAAGTTGTGGGTTGTAATATTTTGGTAAAAGCCAATTCGGTTTTGCATATTTTTCAAAGCAATTCCTTGCTTGATAAGTTTGGTCAAGGTAATTCCGTTTCATATCATTTTGAAAGTAATGTTTCTTATTTTAAAGAGGTCTAATCTTCTGTTATTTGTATTTTGTTTCTTGTCCACCGAAAGGGTAAATATTATTTAAAGATTCGTGAAAGCAGTCAGTAAACTCTTATTCCTTTTAACCAAAAAAGTTGTCTGTGGTCAGTTATTTAAAATTAAGTGTGGTCTAATTCAGTGGTTCTCAACTGGTCTGAGTGTGGGACCCACCATCACCCCTTAATGACAAGCCACGACCCACCCCCCCATATCTTATGTAGTCGGTGTCGTACTTACGTTTCGCCATGTTTGATTAGAAAACTAATTTCGCGGGTCACGGTGTTCTTCTATGCTGTAAAATGGCGGGGGTACTTGAAGATTTAAAAAAAAAAAAAAAAGATTTAAAATTAGCATCGATTAAAAAATCCTTTAAAAATATTTATTTAATACATTTTCAATAAAATAGAAGTGTAAGTTCATAAGCTGAATTTTATTTTCAGTAGGCTGTTCAATTTCATTATCCTAAAAACACCAGAGTCTCCCCCATATCAGGATGGTTTGACCCAACCTGGCACACGCCACCTGTCATCACCTCTCAATCACCGCCGCCTTGAAAAACTCAAACAATGAGTGGCTGAAACGTAGCAGCAATGCTGCTGAAAACTTGGAGGGACAAGAGCAAAACATGTCGAAAACCAGAGCCGGCAAAAAAGTGTGAATAGACGACACTCCGCTGCATAAAAAATCCCCTTCAAAATAAAACCACAGGATAAAAAAGAAAAAAAAATATATATTTTTTTTTTGCCCAAGCAAAGGCCCGTGAAAACGCACTGGTGGGTCGCGACCCACCAGTTGAGAATCACTGGTCTAATTGAATAGAGCCATTGCTAAATTGGAGAGTTTCTTTGTTATTGAGAGGGAAATATAAATGTCACCCAACACAGGTAAACCTTCGTGGTAGCTACCTTAATAAACCGAACCCAAACACCCCATCATTCCAGTTTAAAGAGTAACTTAGGTCTATTATAGAGTGTTGGGTTCTACACTTGATTTATTACCTCAGTAAAAATGGTAAGTTTAAGTGTTTACTGAGTTTTTGTTCTCAATTGCTTGTTCAAGTCTTCTTCAATCTCAGCTTGATGTTCATTTAGTAAATCACTGTCCCATTTAAAGTAAAATAGAGCATATAGCAGAGTATGTTTGGGCTACCTTGTGACAGTGGCTCATGAAAGTTAATTATAAACGTTTTGGTCGCCAAAATATCTCCTATTCATCGTTCGGTTGCACTTCGCTCCACCCTCTTGTGTCAATTCCTGTCTTTGAAAAAAGACAAGATGGCCGAAAACGGCCTAAAACCCAAGATGGCGACGGCCAAAAAGCAGAACTCGAGGTTTCAAAACAGCAGTCCACCAACCAACGGGTGACGAGCAGACTTCTTATGCAACATTAAAATGTTGCGTAACAAGCGTCTCCTGGGTGAAAGTCCTGTGTTTGTTTGACTCAACTACCACCGCTCCAACCCAGCCTGAGTGCACTTCTCTATATTTGTATCTATGCCACGTAACTTTTCAATGATGGTCACTCATTCTGCGTGTCGCTCGCTGCCCTTGCTCTTCCTCTGACGTAATGCAAAGACGCCAACGTTCAACGCACACGTGGTTTGGAAATCTTCTTCCTGGCGACCGGTTGCGAGGCTCAACGAGAGCGTCGAGAGCAGACCTGCTTCGGATGAACCTTTTTATTCCTCACACTTATCCTTCCACTGAGAACTCGTAGCTCTGAAGTCGCCCTCGCTACTTTGCATAGCACTCAGACGTGTTCGCCGGTTCACCGCGAGTTCTGCGACAAGGTCATGCTCAGTGACGTCCCCCCCTCCCCCACACCCCTCCACCTCCCATCTCCCGCAGGCTGCTACAGTGTCTCACCCACAAAATCTCTGGCGGAGCTGTTGCTGCTTTTGGGGTCGAGTCGGGCTCCCTCTGAGGATTGCATCTCGGTTTTCAAAAGAACTGACGCTCTTATAGTTTCATTCAGAAATTAATCTGTGCTGAAAGACAAAGTACATCCTAAGATCTTTTTTTTTTTTTTTTTACACATTTCTGAAGCTTAAACACAAAACAAAACAGAACAGAAAAAAATAACAACTAATCTGGCTCACTTTGTTGTGGGCAATGTTTTTTGGATCCTCTCTCATTTCTTCTGCTAATTGCAACATGGTAATTAGGTGTAGAGTCTAATTTACTACGGGGCTTCGTTTAACGATATATGCATTATTCAAGGGAGAATCCAAGGAGGAGGAGGAGGAGGAGGATGAGGATAACAATAGTACTGATGATACTTGTGGTTTTGATGATGACAGTGAGGATTGAAATGGGACTCACAATGTAGGAGAGGCAGAAAGCACCGACGATGATGAGGATGGCGATGATGATGGTGATTATACGGCACCGCGGCGGTGGCTGTGGTTGCGGTGCTCGCGAGCCAGAGACATAAAGGAGGGTCATTGACCTCTGATTTCAGTCCTATTTCCCCTACAAGCCAAGTCCTAATAGACTCCATTAACAGAGAGAGGGGGGCGAGAAAGCCCTGACGCTGGAGCTTTCAGAGTAAAGTCTGCATATGTGATGACTTGCAGTCTGGCTGGCTGAATGAAGCACGCTCAGAGCCTGATAACCTCCTCTTTCCTTATTATTTCCCCTCATTTAACTCACTGTGTGCCTCCATCACAGTCCATTTTCCTGTGTGTGTGAGTGTGTGTGAGAGAGTGTGAGACCCACACCAGACGAGGACATCTCTCACTCCTGCAGCACGCCTGTTATTTCACAGCAATTTTGGATAATGATTTATTTTACCATCCACAATTGGAAGGCCTGCCGCTTGAAAGGGAATGATAAAAACAGTAATCCCTTTGCAATTATGTGCTGAGAGATAGTCACGTTCATTGAGATTCACCGATACGACTGGCGTGGACACAGGACACTCTTCTTCAGTGTGGCCAGCTCAGTACATCACAGGAAAATACACATGCCTTTCAAACACACGGTCCCCCACTTTGAATACTGGGAATTACACAGCGCTGTTCGTGTAAAGAATAATGCCTGCGTTGAGATCAGTGCCGACGTGACTGGGATCTCTTATGGCCTCTATCCCTTTCAGTTGATATTAGGTGGTGTATTTTTCGGACAAATTTGCATTTAATCAAATTACCACGAGCCCTTTGCAGCCCTTTCGAGTCTGGGACCCAGACGGGAGCGGTTGCCAGGCAGTTAATTCAGCCTCGCTGCCAGCGGTGGAAGAAGCACTCACACCTTTTACTCGAGTAAAAGTAGCAATACCGCAATTTAAGATTCGTCTCATGAGCAAAGGCCTCCGGGATTCATAGAAATAAGTATTGGCAGTAAAGTATCAAAAGTAAAAGTAGTCCTTCCGCAGAAAACGCAGCCCCTCTTACTGATATTTGAATGTGTATGACATAAGTAGATTGTTCATAGTGATGCTTCATTGTGTGAGCTGCATTTTGCTGTTGTAAGCTGCAGCTGGTGGAGCCTGTTTCAACTACTCTGTATGGTAAATGGATCTACTTTACCGGATAAAGTGCTTGACAATTTTCCTCTCATTACACATACACCGATGGCGGTGCAGCCCGCCGTGCAAGGTGCAAGCTGGGGTTCAGTGCCTTGCTCAAAGACACTTCGACGTGCACACACACACACGGAGCCGGGGGATCGAACTTCCAACCTCGTGGTTAAAGGACAATTAGGTAGTTTAGTCCAGTAGATCACAACCAAGGGGTTGAGCCTCCCCCAAAGTGAGTGAGAGACTAGATTACGTGGATGCATCATTTCCCTTCGCCACCACCAACACAAACTACTGTACAGACCGGGAATTACTGAATGTAAATGCATTGGAAAAAATGCCGACCATATAATGAGGTTTGATTTCATGAAAACCTTGATTAGAACTTTGAGTAAAGGCGCAGAAGTATAGTAAGATGTACTTAAGAGTATCCAAAGTAGTATACAACCGGTGCCTATTGATCAAATATGACATTAGATTTATACTGCAGTATGTTACTTTATGTATGTGAGCTTCATGTGCAGTTCAGTAGATTAGTCCAGTGGATCCCAACCTAAGGGTCAGGTTCCTCCAAAGAGAGATGTTTGTGAGATGATTAATGGGAAAGGATTCTGCTACACCAATCTGTGTTCATTTTTCTTGCCATTGAATTTCTGAAAAAAATGTATAATTTTACATCTTCGGTTCCCAAACAGTTCAAAGGGGAAGTCACTTCTTGGTAAAAATGCATTTACTCCAGTAGCCTTAAATACTTTTAAGGCTACTGGAGTAAATGCATTTACTTTCCACCACTGGTCATCCATTAAATAGACCGCTCCAAGCTGTGACATTGCCACGGGACACAACCCTTAGACCTTATGCACTCCCACGAGACATTAAGAGAAGATGTATGACATCTAAAAGTGATGAACTGTTTCCCATAATCCTTTGGGTTTCGTGCTGTGTTACACTATCAAAGTGGGGAAGCATATGGAGGCTTTGCGGGTCTGGACACATCAAAGCAAAACGTGCAATCTTAGCGCCCCATTTACGAGCAACTGTATCCACAACGGTCCACTTCACAAGAGGATGCTCCACTTATATTGCCGGGATGGAAGTCAGCTGCGCGGAGATTAAATGCAACATGTGCCAGACTGGCTCCTTTAGGAGGTGAAAAACAAGAATCTGAGCCCTCCCATGTGGGTAGTCTGGACTCGGAAACTCCTCCTCGAAGGTCGTGTTGCTCTTCAGCCTCGTATTATGCATCACAGGTAGATTTCAAGTTGAGAATTCAAGTGGGGCAGCAGTTTTGAGAGATCAAGGAGTTGCAGCATTTGAGGCAAAAGCAACACTCGTTGCCACTCCAAGAGCTGGGAGGTTCTCCAAAGCGAGCTTAATTACCAACTGCAGGCGAAGCTTCATTTATAAACCACAGGGCTTTTACTGGAAATCAGAGGAGCTAATAAGTTGCCTGCCCATTCTAGGTCATCAACATAAGCAGAGGGGGCGGCGAAGAAGAGGAGGAGGAGGAAAGCTGTCGGTTTTAAAAAAAAAAATCCCATTTTTTTGTTAGTTTGTGACTTAAACTCGGCTCTTTGGTTTATCCACTGCTGTTTTGTATCATTATCTGTGTCAAGTGGAGTAATTATCTAACAAATGTAGAAAAGCTGCTCTCTAATTAAATGCCATGGGCTGTGAGAGATGGAGATAAATTATTTATGCTGCTTTGATGAGAGCTAGCTAGCTCTAAGGAGTGAGCAGTCAGTCGCTTTTGGAACCCGATTCACCGAAACTTTTTTCTAGAGGCGGTTTGGGGGGAGAAAAAGAAACCCTAAAAAAAGAAAAGAAAGTCGGTATGTCCCACTGGGATCGAGGTGCGTCAGGTTTTCTGTGTTTAGCAACCAGTTTTCCGCAAAGATGTAATTTGCTCTTGGGAGGGAGATATTTTCAAACTGGTATTTACAAGTCAGGAAGAGGTGAGGCCTCTCGGAGCGACTGTTGAACATGGTATTTACACGGCACCAAGTGGGGAGAACATTCCCCTTTTTTAAAGTGTAAAATTCAGAATGTCAGAGTGCTCACACCCTGAACCTAATCTTATCGTGTCTACATTACGACGTAGTTAAAATGTAACCGCTCGTCCTCAACGTGCTGCAAATCTCCTCTACTGGCAACAAAAATAGATAAAAATCAAAAAGCTTTCACAATAATGAGCCACGAACTGAGGAGAATCAACACAAATGAGAAGAAGGGAGCAAGCCAAAGTCAGATAAGAATTTCTTATTATTCCAATAAAAAATACATTCATACAGAAATATAACAATTTTGCAAAACAATTTCAAATAAAAATTTCATAAAGCATAAACATAACAATTTTACAAAAGTTGTTTTTTTTTTCCTTTTTTTTATACAAAGATTCAGTTGAGAACAAAGAGCTGTGTGTGTGTGTGTGTGCGCGCGCGTGTGAGAGAGAGAGAGAGAGAGAGAGAAGGAGAGAGACAGAAGATGTTGGGGTAGTGTGGGATGAAAGCGTTGATGAAAGATGCGAGCAAACACGGGGCTTAATCAAGGCTCAATTACCACCAGAACAGGCTTTTTTTTCTTCTTCTGCACAATGGATGTTCTTCTCCTTTGCCCAGCGCTCCCAAAATCAATCCAGCGGTTTCGAGTTTGTACTCATCTGATCTGAAATCTTTAAGGATACAACACTGCCGCAGCGTCCGATCCCGACAGCAAGGCCCGCTGCTCTGGAGCGGGTGGCACAGATCACCTTTGACCCTAAAAAGGGTAATAAGTATGATCCCACAGAACCATCTTTAAAATACATTCGTGGGCTTTTTTTTTTCTTTTCTTTTTGGGGTCAAATCTCCATGTGCACCGTGACCATTTGATCTCCTCCCGTGAGCCCCCCCCCCTCCCCTCTGTGGTTTTCATAATACTGTTGCAGCTCGGCTAAAACAACGCTCCCCAGACAGGGTCAATAACCAACCTACACAGTCAGCAGTCTGTGACAGATTCCATGCCAACAAAGCCTTTAGCAATTCATTACCGAGAGGCAGTACAAGGCGAGGCCTGTCCGACTGCAGCCTGTTAATTACAATAAATCTTTAGAGTTTTCTTCAGTCCCACTCGCAGGGATAAAGGGGTTGGGAGGGGGGGGTTGGGAGGGGGGACAATGGTGTTGGTGGTGGAGGGATGCGGCGACAGGGAGCAGTCCAGTATGAACTAGACATAAAAAAAAAAATTCAAATTGTTGACCGAGTGTGGTTTGTTTGAGCGTGATGGATCATGACAACGCCTTCAATAAGTGAATCTAAGTGCTCTAAACATACAGCGTTTGTCCGACTGAGTTAAACGTGATGCTCGTCAACTGAACTGGAGCCGACTCAAAGACAACTGTGAAAAAGGTGCATTTCTTTTTCTTTTTTTTTTACAACAAACACAATCAACCGACAGAATAGATTGCGGACAGCGGCCATTAAACACAACAGGAGGTGGAGCGTTAACGTGTAACTGAGCCTTGATCAAGCTTGTCAAATCACCCATACAACAAATGTGACTTCCCCTGGGAGGAAAGAAAAAAAACATCCCACCGCTGCCACAGGGCCGAGTCACTTGCATAAGGCACCATTAAGGTCAACAGTGCATTATTAGATAGAAAAGAAAGTAGAAAAAAAAATTTAAAAATCAAAGTTACTCCTCAAGGCATATGATGAGTGAGAAAATGAGGAAGCGAAAGTGAAATCTCCAGCCAGATGGAAAACAAAACACTGAATGAAAAGGATGAGGTTGTGAAGAAGAAAAAAAAAGAAGAAGAGGAAATCATCAAGGCTTTATGTACAATATTGTAACATTTAACCGTCCGCACTTTAGCTGCACTTTTATTGAAACTATTTGCGGTCCTGATTACAGTGGAAACATGAAATGAACAAACCCTAGAACCATGCAACACCTGTCTATGATACTGAAGTTATAGTATAGTTGTGTTATACCTCTAAGCACACAGCTTATACAATTGGACTACAAATGAGCTTTGTAGCTTGTAAAAAAAAAGAAAAAAAAAAGAAAAGAAAAAAAAAAAAGAAACCAGGCTACATAACACATTGCACATTTAGTAGCTGCACCAAAAAACACCAAAAAAAGCTCCTGTCATACAGTGACCAAGGGGGTGGGTGGGGTTAGAGGGTGTTGTGGTCTCTGGGTCACTGACCAGAAGGGGGACAGGTCCAGCTTCTCTCGGGGTCAAATCCAAGGCCTCAAAAAGCTCCAGAGAACCCCCCAGGCCACCAACCCCCCCCCCATACAGTCTTGGGTGCCAGACAGACAGGCAGGAGCCTCCATCCTGCCCCGTCCCCGCGCTGCCACCGGGGAAACACGGGTGGAATGTTTCCCCCCAGAAACCCATTCAGTCCACAGCAACATTGGAACCAGCCCCGCACCGTCCGTCCATCCATCAACCCCATCTCGCCTACTGTCCTCCCAGGGGGGGGGGGGGGGGGGGGGCCGGTCAGCCAATCTCAGACATTCACAGTGCACACATGCTAACCTCAGACAGTTTTTTTTTTTCTTTTTTTTTTTTTTTTTAAAGTACCAGTGTATCTGCTGTCCGGGAATGCCCCCCTCCCCCCAAAACATCATGCACCACACATACAAGTCATTCGCTCTCTTTGTTTTTTTGTCTTTTTTTTGTTTGTTTTTTGTCTTTTTTTTTTTGTTTTCTTTCATGTGTGTGTGTGTGTGTGAGTTGTACGTCCTTCTCAAGCAAAAAGATACCCCCCTCCGTCCGTGATTTTGTCCTTTTTTTTTTTTTTTGTCGCAACAGACAACCTTCAGAGCGCCCCCTTGTTCTCCAAAGAGAGGTCCCCGGAGGCACTGGGTTTCAGTATGGTGCAAAACGGCATGCTTTGGCTGGAACACACTCCCCGCCACTCTGCTCTGGGACAGTTCAACCGAGAGACTGGTCGGGAGACGGCGTTTTCTTTTGTTTCCCCCCCCCCCCGTTCGCTCTCTTCCTTTCTCCTTTTCTTTTTTTTTTTTTTAACAACAACTTTTCCCCCCGTCGCTGTTGGTCGGAGCTCGCCCCCGCTCTAGACGTGCCTCTTCATGTGAAGGGCCAGATGGTCAGACCTGGAGAAACATCTGGGGGGGGACAGGAGAGGGGGGGGGGGGGGGGTCAGTAACATCGCAAATATGGACTGCAGGTGAGCAAGGTGCGTTTTTTTTTTTTCAGGGAATGAAAAGTAACAAATTTTGGCGGAAGCTTCGTGCGACAGCACTTCTCTGGGAGATAAAGAGCCTCGAGAGTGATTTGTCCAAAAGATGTGGTGCTTGTTGTCGTGTGAGGCCATAACTCAACCATCACATCCCACTGACAAAAGGCTGATTAACTTCAAAATGACCTCCTGATTCATCTTTAGTACTGTGTGTTGGTTTTCATCAGTGCATTCCATCATCAAAGACATGCCTCCTTCTCTGGATTATGAGAGTAAAAACCCGCCGGGGGTCTGCGTGGACAACGTGGCCGGCTTACCTGTCACAGTGACTGCATTTGAATGGCTTCGCCCCGGTGTGCTTCCTGAAGTGTCTGGTCAACTCGTCGCTTCGTGCAAAACGCCACACGCAGCCCTCCCACGAACACCTGTACGGTTTCTCGCCTGCAGAACCAACAAAAGGAGGGGGGGGGGGGTTAATCCAAAATACACACACATACAAACAAGGGTTTTCCTGCTGAGGCTGCGATTGGATTTGTCATTCAAATGCGTTCCGATCAATCACCCCGGTGGTGGGGGAGTAGGGGGCAGGGGGGGGGGGGGTATGGGGTCACTGACAAGTCTGACAAGTCACTCAAGGCCCAGATTCCACCGAACCGGTTGGATCACCGGCCGTGGTCACGTGAAACCAGGAACAACCTGCTTTGAAAACACCGAGCGCTATACTGTGCACGGGATTATGTGCCAGACATCAAAACGGAGAAAAGAAACGAAAAAGAAAAGAAAACCAAAAGCCACACGTGCAATTTCATGCCACTGATCAAAAATAAGAGACGCTCAAATGACCACTCGACGTCCCTCCAACTCCGTGCCCCCAGGCTCCCCGCCCATTCACCCCTTTCCCATGGTGAAACTCAATCTGCTTTCAAGTCCTTTTATCTCCCATGTGCACCCCCCTCACCCCTCCTCCCCTTGCTCCCTCCCTCCCTCCTTCCCTCCCTCCCTCACTCACTCGCTCACATTCCAGATAGATTAGGTCACAGTTTAGGTATCCAGCCATGCAGAGCTAATACCCACAGCGCTCCAGCTGAGGACATCGTGCGATGTGGACCTTTAATTACGTTACACAATGGACGGGCGGCTGAATTAAGGGCACCTCCGCTCGCTCCCTCAGTAATAAGTGAGGTTTTGTTTGACTCTGTGAATGAATTGCTTTTCGCTCTTGGAGCAGCGGAGAAGACCCTCTCTCTGTTTACAATACATCACAACACGTGGGTCCCGACTGGGGAGGAGAGGGAGAGGGGAGGGGGGAGAACTCACCCGTATGTGTGCGCTGGTGTGCCTTTAGGTGGGAGCTCTTCGTGTAAACCTTGCGACACCCGTTGAACTGACACCTGTGTACCCGCCTCCTGCCGTCCGGGGACGCGTCCCCGCACATGAGTCCCGTCTTTTCCGCGGCCTTCGCCGCCCCGCCGCTCCGGATTTTCACCGGCAAGTGCAGCTCGGCGGCGACCCAGGCGCCGGCCGCGCCTCCGGCCTCCGAGCTGGCCTCCGGGGAGGACGGTGGCGTGCTTATGACGGAGGGGCTAAAAGGCCCCGAGCCCACCAGGACGGAGCCCAGGGGGTTGGAGGTAAAGCTGTGCGTGGGCGAGAGCTCCTCGGAACTGTCCGAAGCCTCGCTGCTGGCGTCCGAGTTCACGCTGTTGGTGTCCAAGATGGGGCTGTCCTGATTGTCCTCCTCGTGGGCCGCGGGCAGCTTGGGGTCGGACTTGGCCTTGTCCTTGTCGCCGCAGGCCAGCATCAGCTTGCTCCACAGGTCCTCCTGGCTGTCGAACTTGAGTTCGGCCGTGGTGACGTAGGGCTCGCTCTGCAGGTAGCGCTCCAACTCCAGGCATGTCTGGTGGTGCGAGAGTCAAAACAGTCAGAATAAAGGAACTACAACCACAACCAAAGGAACTACAACCGAGAGAGAGGGAGAGAGAGAGGGAGGAGGTTCCTTCAAAACGCTTCAGTGTGGGAAATCCTTTTAAATGAGTCATGTGCACATAAGCCCCCCCCCCCCTCCCCCCTAAAAACAAAAAGCCTTATGCTGTGTAACGTTTGTAGCAGGAAGCATCAACTAGGAAACGGTAGCTACGCTGCACATTTCAGGGCCGATGACCACGATGACAACACAGCTGTGACGACGACGACGACGATGACAAGACGCATGGATCGAAATGGGAACTTAATCAATTTGTCAAGAAAAAGAAAAAAAGAAAAGAAAAAAGGACCAAACAGTTGTTGGTTCCAGCTGCTCCGAAGCAGGAAGCTGCAGCCGGTGTGCATCGGACACATGGCCGGTAAGGGAAACCATGTTTTGGGAGGGGGGGGGGGGGGGTTTGGGTGAAAAAGAAACATCCCTCATATCAAAACATCCCAACACGCAAAACCAGCCAATTGGTGCTTCACGTCATTTCCTTGAACCTTCAATCTCCCCCTCCCCCCCACCTGCACCTGAGCGCAGCCCAACACTTAAACGTGCATTGTCATTTCAGTACTCCAATGACTCACTGAACAAATCTAGAGTCCTTTTAAGGAAGCCGCTTGACTCACCCCCCCTTCCCTCCCTCCTCCCCTTCCTCCTCCCCTCCATTCAGATGCTTTTTTACTCATGCAAAACCTCTGTCATGCATCCACAGCCTTCCTCAGTGACGGCCACATAAAATAAATAAACAAATACGCCACTTCCCAATTGGCTTAAGAGGCCTTTTAAGTTGAAGAAGAAGAAGAAACAAGAGCCATGGCCGTTCATTAGAGGCTGCTCCAGAGACAGCAGGTTTGACAAGGCAGATGTTGAAGACATTCTGCCTCCAGGCTTCTGCAGCCCCAACACTAATATATATATATATAATATATATATATATATATATATATATATATATATATATATATATATATTCCAGCTGTGCTCACGCCTCCTCACGCCGGCAGGAATGTGGCCACGGCTGACACTTGATAGTGTCATGTTGTGGAGCTCGTTCAAAATCATAAAAGGGGACGATGCAAATGGATGCTTTTTAAGAAATAAAAAAAAAAGGGAAAATAAATGTAGACTAAGGGTGGGGATGTGGTTTGAATCATTCTGGGGGCTGATGCACTGAATCTCATTTTGAAAGTTCACAACGCAGGATTTCAAACAGTGCCACAACTGACTCACTAAATAAAAAATAAATAAATAAAAAATGTCCTCGTGAGCCACGGAGCTGAACCTCAGCCAACGCGCTACTTTCTGATTTGGAATCAACTGCTGACTGATTTGAAATTCTACTTCCTCCTCCCCACACCGACCGCAGCGGTGGCGGTGACACCGGCTCACGTGCCCTGAAACAACCCGCCGAGAGGAGGAGGAGGAGGAGGAGGAGAAGTCATGCTCAAAATATAGCTAATATATATATATATATATATATAATTAATAAATAAATCAAAAAGCCCCAGCACGCTGCTGTTACTCTGTCCCCTACTCCTCTTGGCGCAGCGCAGCCTGGAGTCCAGCTGTCAGACTGACACACTGATCCACTTCAGGCTGCCAGACGACACAAAAAAAAACTTCATACCGCCGCTGGACCGCCGTCAGGTGAACGGGACGGCCGGAGTCTAAGCACCGCGCGCGTGTGTGTGTGTTTACAGCCGTTAACGACGTGGGGATGTGGAGCTGAACTTCTCGAGCGCACTGAACGTGCCGCGGTGTAATCTAGCAAAGCAAAGCGTCCCTCAGTTCCGCTTTGCCACACACACACACACACACACACGCGCGCAAACACACACACACACGCGCGCGCGCACACACACAAACACACGCATACGCACACACGCACGCACGCACGCACACACACACACGGCTCATCCAGAAGAGGCTCTGAGGAGAATATAGTAGATGAATACATATGTATATATATTCACCTGCTGCCAGTACTCCTCCAGTGACGGTAAGGCGGAGAAATAGCCCGTGTCGTGAACTATTTGAAGTTCCTGAAAGATGCTGCACATGGGTAGAACATCCATTTTTTTCTCCAGAGTTTAGTGTGTAAAAAAAAAATAAAAATAAAAAAAAATGCTATACAGCTGCAGTTAAATGCGTTTGTCAGGTAGAAGAAGATGAAGAAGGAAAAATAAAAAATAAAAATTACAGCCAGTAGAAGGAATAAGAGCGGTCCCCTGCGATGCTGGCGAAGAGGCGCTTGTTTTCAGCAGCAGTGTAGCAGCCGAGCGTCCGTCCGTCGCTTCCCCCCCGCTCGTCTCTCGCTGGCGTTCAAGGTGTTTGCAAACACTGCGCCCGGACTGGATGGGGAACAACTGCGCTCTGCAAACTTCCCTATTCAAACCCCCCCGAAGCCCGCCCCCTCTCTCCCCCGCTCCCCTCCCCTCTCCCCCCCCCACCTCCCTAACCCAGCGCTCCGCCCCGCTCCACGGCTGGATTTACGCCCCGCGAGGCCGTTCGGCCAATCGGCGGCGCGCGGCGTAAGGGCTCGCAAATGATATCACGGCCGGCCAATCGCGGCCGGCCTCCGACTTAATTCGGTCGCTTCTCCGCGCTGATTGGCTCGTTCGACTCCGAGCGTCTCGCCGCCCATTGGCCGGTTATTTTTAGGCGTGTATATAAAGCAGGCCGATGCGCTCTCTCTCTCTCCTAGCCCCCCCCACCGGTGTAGTCTCCTCAGTCTGCGACGTGTTTCGCCACAGACAGCGCATGTGAGCCGGACCGAGGTTCAGTCGTGTTCCTGTGGAAAACATCTCAGCCCCCCCCCCCCCTCCTCATCTCCCCCCCCCCCTCACTCCCCTCTCTCCCTCCCCCTTTCTCCGTGTAACTTTGTCACAAGCAGCACTTGCAACACTGCTGTTTAAGGAGATGAGTTCACCAGGGCTGTAACTACGGCGGAGTGCATGTGTTGACATCAGCCACACCGGGAAGTGGAGTCGTGTCTTGGGACACGGAGCGGTGACTAATGGCCGCGCAGTGCCACTTACTGTGTTATCGGGCGCACAAACGCACGCGCGCGCGGGCTTTTTTTTTTACGAGAACCGTCCGTCATCACTTATCCTTCCGCGCGACTTACTGAATGAATACGGACGAGAAGTTGTTCTCCGTCATTTGTAAAAAAAAAAAAAGAAGCTTTTCAGCATCTAATTTGCACTTAAAAGAGTGAGCGGCGGAATGCGTGTTCAAAGTAGTTCCATGAAGTTAAAGAATTTGTTTTTACCCGAGTTAAGTTATTGTAGTACCCCCCCCCCACCCCCCCATAATAACCACATGTGCTGTTCTATGTTTAAGCAGCAGTTTCACCCAACGCCTTGTCAAAATAGCCAACTAGTGTTGACGTGAGCTTTGAGAGTGAATATATATTTTTTTACCCTTCTCTTGATTGATTCCCTTTGAGATCACACACGTCTGATTATATACACGGCTACGTTTCTGTCTTCCTTACGACTATATTTATATGGATTTGTGCTTCAACATAAAAATAGATGACAATGGCACGTAACCGTTTAGTCGATCAGTTTGACATTTATGACTCCTACTTCTTCTGAAGGCTGCACCCTAACGGCACGCCGCTCTTTATTATTTAGGCTGCGGGCCTTGTAAACACAGCATTCACTCCCATCACCGCTGATATTCAGATTCTCCATTTCTCCATCTGTAACTCATTCTCACCATCCACCCATTTGTATTTAATGCCAATTCTGTGGAGTGGGTTTAAAACCAGTTTAAAAAAAAAATCTGTTTCAAAGCTGCATTTCCGATGATACTGTATGGATATTGTTCTATTTCTAGAGTTAGTACAGGAGATTTTCTACCTAAAATACATGCGTAACATGTCATTTGTATTTCTAGTGGTGAAAGTACAACAACAAAATAAATGGAGAAAATCAGTCAAAAATAAACACGTATGTGTCTTAGCCCTTTTAGGTTTGGAACCACGAGGTTATGAAATGAAAACCTAACGTAAAGCTTGTGAATCTTTTGTGTCCAGAGTGCTTGAAGTTGGAATTTGAGTCTTTTGACGTGCACCACGGAAGTAAACACGGAAACCAAGTGACACCATCGCTAAATCACAACTTCCATAATTCCACTATTGTCTGGCGAAAGCCAGCTGTATTCCCCTCAATGAATCACTTTTCATTCAGGTCCCATTCCACCGCGTGTTTTGGTGGCGGCGGCGTTACATCATCCCGACTTATTCTTATCACTTCCTCCTCGCAGAAGCGTGCCACCGAGGCCTCTCTTCCTGCAGCTATTCCATAAGTTCACACGCACGCACGCACGCACGCACACGCACACGCACACACACAGCAGTCGGTCCGCACCGCATCGCCGCACGCCATCGCCTGATGAGACGGACGACGTCTACACACAGGAGACACATTGTCTACCGAGCAGCAGTATTTTCCTGCGTGCCTTGCCGGGTGTAGACAACTGAGTGCCCCTTTGTGCCGCTCTCAGCTGGGAGGCCGAATTTGTCACCCATAGCATCTGATTTAGTCATATGGCGATGGGGCGCCTTGTGAAGCCTGGAGCCGGCCTCGGTAGCCCTTGCGAAGGAATCCGGCTTTTTTGCTTTTATGTTCCTGATGGGGCAATTCATTATGTCCCGTCCCCCCCATCCCTCCCTCCCCTCCCCCCCTCCCTCCCCCGTTAGGACCAAGTGGACGCTTTGCTTTGAAGAGTCAAAACTCACTGTCCGTTTCCAGGAACCGCTCAAAACTTCTTTTGTCGACGTTAAAGGGGAACAACAAAGCGGCTCCTCGTGGCACGATGAACACGGTCGCTCATTACTCATGCGTTTCCAGGGGTTGCCGCGGCCTCCGCCGTCCGTGTTCACTGAATACCGGAGCACGCCGCCGAGGTCCCGCTGGAGCATTAGCGGGCAGCTCTGCGGTAATCGCATCCTTCAGAGGGCTTCTCAGACGGAGCGTTTAGAGAATGCGTGGCGGCTTTTTTTTTTTTTTTTTTTATCTTGGAGGGCCAAGTCCGCAGCTTTATCATCGTTATGTAATCCCAGCCAAGCCAGTAGCCACGGGAAGGAGCAATTCCAGGATGACCCATTTTAATGCATCACTGTCAGCTCAATTAGTGAGTTGTTCTAAGGTTGGTTTTTTTTTTCTGGACGACCTGGCAGCGCTGGAGACCTGCTCCTGTCCGGTTTCCTTCAATGTGTGTAGGGAACCGACTATGGCCGCTCCCCGGGGTCGTGTGCATCGTCATCTATGGACGTTATGCGGAAGCTAAAACTGGAATGATGAGCAGACTTCTTGTTTTTCCAGAAGATTTTAAATTCACTCACTTCAAATACACCGTGATGTGATGAATATGCATTATGTTTTCTACTGTCTGGCTTCAATGGAAGTCCTTAACATGCCACAACTATGATTGGACAGATGTTGGCAGATGTTAGGTGAAGGGAACCAGTCGAACACAAAAGTTCAGCTGGAGAGGGCACTCCAGACATTTAGTAATTCATTCGTATTTAACTTCCATAACAAAAGGGTTTTCGTGAGAGAAAGATGACAAATCAATAAATCTGAATCTGACTGATCTCTTTCATTCGTGTGGGTCAACCTCTGAAGCCTACATTTCCCATTAGGCAACTCTCACTGAGCCCTCACCGTCTCCTAAGTGTGCCCTTCTTTCAAACCCCACACCTCCAGTTTGTAATGCAGAGGCTCCAAGTGGAAATAACCCCGATGACATCATCAAGGTGATATTGTTTAAACTTAAGAAAAGCTCCTCTAGGCTGAGCATAAAACTGATCTTCACTTTAGCAATAGTGAAAGTGTTTCAATCCACTAAAATAAGAAATTGTGCAAACGTTTGATCAAATATATTGAGAAAAAAAAAAATCACAGTGTCATTAGAAACGGAGCACAGACAGATTCATGGCCCAACAATGTTTAAGCGGACATGACGGACTCAGAAATGAACGTCCCCTCATTATTTCCCTGCTTACCGTCAGAGAGCCGGCCCGTAATGAGGCGCGGCGTTGTTGATAGAGATGCATTGCTCTCCGCCGGGTGCTGCGGAAAATTTGTCCCGAGCTTAAATAAAATGAGAATAGAAATAATTGATTGGAAATCAATGCACATACATCATTCACTCTTTTGTTAAAAGGAGAAATGGAAGGGAAGCGCGAAGAGGGGGGGGGGGGGAGAGCTCCTGGAAAATCGATATTCATTCCAATCATAAATCAGAATTGAGTCAGCGCTCGCGGGGAGGGGAGATAATCATTGGCCTGGATTTGGATTACATACTCCACGGGGCCGAGGCTTGTCCGGCCTGCAAATGTGTTTAGCTTTGTTACAAGCCCCCACCCACCCCACTCACTACACGTCGTGCCTCCCCCCCCACACCCTCCCTTACACCCACCCACACAAACATAAACGGTGAGATCCCCTCATTGAAATGCATTGATGGTTTAGTGCAACGTCGGCCTTATGTGCCGCTGTCAGCCCACGTCTGGGGACAGATCAACATGTGTGCACAATGGGTCGCGCGGTGTCAGCTCCATCAGCCCGTCAACGAGGAGCCTCTGCCTCCCAGCAGCTCTTGACCTTGAGGATGAAGAGTGGGCCCTGTGTGTGTGTGTGTGTGTGTGTGTGTGTGTGTGTGTGGACATGCATGGGACACAGCAATCAGTCAGGACGCTCTTGTGATGTTTGGTGATGGAGGTTTGTGAATTGGTTTGTGCGCCTGCATTCAGAACAGACCGATATATCAGTTTGCGGATATATTGGGGTGGAAATCAATATTGTCTACCTCTGGTATGATGGAGGTTTCTTCCCCGATCACTGCTAGGCAGGCACACACACACACACACACACACACACACACGAGCAGTGAGAAACCTGCGATAAAATGCATCTTCTGTGGTTCAGGTAGACGAATGTCATTATTAGTTTATGTATTAATAGGGGACACGGGATAGTTTGTATTAATCAACGCTGACCTTTTTAAATGCATCAATTTAAATATTCTAAGGTTAGCTCAACAGCCCATTTGCAACCCGTAGTTCCAACAGCTGACTTTGACTTTTCCTTCATGGCGCCACCATGAGGTTGAAATATGTGATTAAAAGCCAAATGTCTCAACAACTATTTGCTGAATTGCTATGAAATTTGGTTCAGACATTCATGCCGCCCCCCTCCACCCCCCCAACGACGATGGATTGTAATCAGATTGGCAACTTTGTGTCGCTTGTTAGCATGCTAAATGCATCATCCATGCTAACGTGATGAAATAAGATGTTGAACATGGTAATAACATTAGCATATAAAAAGAAAAAAAAGTTTGAAACATTTTACTTGTGAAAAAAGTAATAGACAACCCAAAACTAAAAGAGTGAGTAAACCAAAACTAAAAGAGTGAGTAAACCAAAACTAAAAGAGTGAGTAATGGCAGAGTGTAAGACAATAAGACCACAACTGGGATGAGGTGCCTGGTGCCTCCACACTAACATTGAACACAGAGCACGCACACATCCTGAAAAAAACCCTCAGTTTCATAGGATTTTAAACACATGCAGTGGCTTTAAACTGTCAAAAGTGCAATGAAACAATAAGGAAATCAAAGCAATTTAGGGATTTAGAATTAAATTACCATGGAAACCCTCTTTGTTCTGCTGTCTACTGTTTTCACAAAAAGTGTCAATTAGCAATGTCAGTCCACGAGAGGCATTCAAACTGCACTGTAACGGCGCCGCGAGCGTGTGTAACCATGTGTGCGCTGGTGGTGTTTTGACAACAGCGCGCTCACCAGCGAGCATGCTGGATGCGTCATGCGGCCTTGAGGTTATCACTCGAGTGAATAGCAACAGAGTCGGTTTCCCTTATCTCCGGCGACACTCTGGTTGCCCTCAGGAGTCTCTCTCTGTTGCAATGAAACAAATAGTCATTTCTGAAACAGCAAACAGTGGAGGGGGGTTGGGGGGGACCTCATTTAGCCCCCTCCACACGGCGCTCCATTCACTCCCTCCAAGTATATACGTTCAGGAAAAAAAAATACGGAAACACATTGTGCCAGCCAAAGAGATTTCCAAGTGGCGCTTTGTTTGAGCATTGCAGTCACGCAGGGAGAGATTTCAGTGTGTAGAACTTTAAAAAGAAAACAGAAAAAAAAGTGCTGGAAAAACCTGCAGGAGAGTTCAACGGTCATTGTTTTCGCACAGGGTGGTGCATTCATGGGCTGAAAGTTGTTTTTCCCCCCTCCACTGATGCCAGCTCTGCACTAAAGGCTATACCGCCATTATACAGGGTGCAGGAATGTTAAGTATTTTTATTATTTTCCGCCGAACCTCTGTGGGAACAGGCTCCTCTCCGAAAGTGTTTTTTCCGGGGGGTGGTATTTATCCAGGCCACGGTATAAAACACTCGCACTGATTAGGGAACTGGGACGCATTCATTCATTGTACACTTTCGGGTGTGGGAGAGAAAGAGGGAGGGGAGGTTGGGATCAGGTTACCATGACCATGACCGCGGTGTTCTCTGACTCTTATACAGGATCACGTAGCACCCAGTTCTGGGGAGAGCCCGGACGCATTCCTGCGCCACTGACTCGTAGTTTCACAGTCGGACATATGAGCTGTTAGTCATCGCCTGTCACGGGGAAGTCATCTGCTTCTCACCTGGCACGGATTCAATTTGATAGAACTTGAATGAAATGTTTACGTGCAGACTTCCGGTGCTCAGAACTACACAAATGTTTCCACAATCTCAGCAGCTTTAATGGTGGATTCCCCTCTGAAGGAATGTTTGTATCCAACAGATCAATTCAGCCAAAGAGTCAAATAGTTTTTTGTTTTGTTTTTGTGTGTGTGTGTGCGCTTGGTTCCAATCGGACACCAAATCGGTGTTTTACATTGTCATGCCAGTCGCCTCCCTCACTGTGCTATCTGATCTCACGTGTGACCGGGGGAGGGGGGGGTCTTTGTCCCCACACAACTGTGAACAATGCGACTGCACTGCTTGCGTATCGTAGCCTATCCAAAACTCCCATCTATCGTTCATTGCCGCAGATCTGGGCCACAGATCAGTTTCGGATGAAGTTATCAGACTCCCCCTGCTGCTCCCGCCTCCGTCAGGATTGAACAGAAGCACACACACACACATACACACACAAAGGAGGAGATATAAGAAAAGAGAGACAAAAGTGCTTTTTGTTTTTCGCAGGAACACAAAGGGGGACTTTTGTTTCCTCCACATGATTAAGTTTCCCAAGAATGACAGTCGGACGCATTTAAAGTGAGACTTTGAGCTATGAGTCAGGCTGCGGTCATCGCGTTGAGATCCTGCTTCCTTGTAGGAATGCACATGCAGGATAAGATTAAAGCAAGGTAGGTGTGTGTCGGGGGGGGGGGGGCGGCGGGAATGAACTTTGGAAAATCTTTATTGGGATCTGCTACTTTATTAGAGTGGTGTATTTGTCAGCAGAGCTGATCAGCAGCGCCCGATGCAGCGTGTGAACTTTGGGTGTCTGTGCAGTATAGGAAACGCATCAGCTCCGCTGCACCTTTTCGCTAAGGTCGTGACTTTTAAAGGTTGACTCCAAACACCGGCTTTGTTGACTCAGCGCCTGTCTGTACATTAGGACACAGATAGTGGGCAGGCTAACGGCCCCGCTGTTGCCAAAGTAACAAATCCTGCCCACTATGACCTCACTTGCCGAGCGACCGCTGTTGAACTTTGGACGGTTATGTCATTTATTTGATCTGTGTGTCATCGGCATTTCCTTTCACAGGGCCCTCCCCTCCCTCTTTTCCTCAAACTTTTGTGTGTGTGTGTGTGTGTGTGTGTGTGTGTGTGTTTTCTTTCCCTATCAAAAGGAAATCCTATCCCGAAACCCCTCGTGTCCCTTCGTAACCCACTGCCTTTGTTGTGCTCCATTGTGAGTTGTTTTTCTTTAGCATAATCGCTACCACGTTAGCCCCCTTTCTTTTAAACCCTGTAAGTCCATTTTCCCAAGCTCACATAATGGGCATTCTCGTGCAAAACACTCGAGTGAACACTTTGATCCAAAAAGGTGACCCACGCAGCCCGGGTTTCACTCCCCATGAGAGCCAACAATGTCATAGCGGCGTACACGGCTGCTGCAGCAATCAGACGATAATCATCACTGTTAGAGGTTCTCTGTCTCTCCCCCCCTCCCTCTCTTTCTCTCCTCCACCAGATACCTTTGCCCGGCTGAGAGTGACTCACTCATATCTCATGACTGCTCTCCAATATGAAACTTGTTGTTTTGGAGCAGCAGTTTCCGGGAAACGGGCTGAGTGGTGAATTATACCATCACACCGCCACGGGCTCCAGGGAGTAGCGCCGACATAAACAAATACACCGAGTACAAACTGTACATACTAATGGCCCTAATTACCCGTCAAGCAGACGTTGATGCGGAGTGAAGGCTGACTTGCCTCTCGCTAAGCCTGCAAGAGGTAATGATTTAAATCCTTTTTCATAAAATAAAAAGGTAGACGAGGCAGGTAATGGGTTCGCTCTGATAGTGGCGATCTTACTGCCACTGATACTGATAATGGAAGAAATGTTGCAACTGCTGGATGTTTAACTATTGCTTGAGGTCATTTTACCACAATTTAGAAATAGTCCGTCACACTGTTTATCAGCAAAGTGTACTTAAACATGGTACATTATTATATATTATACTATGGGATAAAGCAATAACACACAAAAGCTGCCTGCAATGGAGCTAGGCATGCCCATTGTATACTGTTGGTGGAATAATTTACTGTATAACAATATATAATATAACAATTGTATTTTAACTGCTCATTGTTGTTTTTTAAAGGGACACACTACAGGTGAATTTGTAAAAGATTAGTTAATATATATCCCCATGGAACTTCCCCAGTTGATTACTAACAAACAATTCTGTTGGTCTGACAAGTTTTCTGAAATGTTATGTTTATATATGCAAATTATGCATTTTCTAACAAAATATGTGCTCATTAAATACATTCCAGAACAGAAATCTGAACATTGGATGGTACTACTGAAAAATTATTGTTCCATTTTGTTGACGTATTAGAGTCAAAGGTTTTTGTATCACTTCATAAATCAGAAAATACTGTCAACAGCCATAAACAGATCTATTTTGGCCATGTTTTCAGGAATAAAATGTTGTTTAAATCAGGCTATGAATGATGTATAAACAAACCCCACTGTGGAAACCTTCAGAATATAGATAGGAAGGACACTGGCAAGTTTTGTGTAAGTAAGAGTTACTGAAGTGGAGATTTCTGGCGTCTGAGAAAGTCTGAGAAAAAACTAATTTCGAGAAAACGACCTTTAAAGATATGGATTGCAAAATGACTTACATGTTGAAGACACAAGAGGTGAAAAGGGTACAAAAATACCACCATGAAACCTCCCCAGTTTATTACTTTCACAATAACTGTTCTTTGTAATAAAAGTTTTCTGACATGTTATTTTTTAAATACGTAGCATAAAATGTAAACACTCAACTTCTTCAGAATTGTACCTAACTGCAGTATGTGCAGTAAATGTACTTTCCGCCACTGACTATTTATGGTGACAACAGTCAAGCAGACAAAGCACCAAGCCGCCGCCCCCCCATGGAGCACAACGTGCAGTCCCTTAAAACTAAATAAAGGCTGTTTTAATAAGCACCTTCGCCGCCACCTTAAACACCGAGTAAGACTCGGTGTTTAACGCGTCGGCGTGAATACAGAGTATTGCATGAAACGTGTCTCTGCCGCGAGAACCCAAACGGGTGGCGTTTTGAAGACCTTGCGTCAGGACGGAGGCCGCGAGGCCGCAAGGTGACACAAAGAGACGGACAGACAAGCTGGCAGACTGGAGCCGACAGGTAAACACACAGACAAACAAACAGGGCCGGGGCAATGCCCCAGAGAGCGGTGACACGAGCCAGAGCCTCCCCTCTGCAGCGCGGACTGAGCGGGGCGGGTGGGTGAGGTCGGGGTGGGGGGGCAGGAAGCGGGTGGCTTTTTTTCGCTGACTGAGGAGCCGAGCGTAGACACACAGCAGCCCACTCACCTCAAAACACACAGCCCATGATGACTGGAGACACGGCTGCCTTCCCTTGGGGGGGGGGCGGAGGGGAGGCAGGGGGACAAGGAGGGTGGGGAGGAGAGCACAACACCACCTCTTCCTTCCACAACAAAACCTAATGGCTGGGGCTCAATAAAAACAGTGGCGGCGGTGGCAACAACAACCCAAATAAGCCATGACAGCGCGTGGGGTACCTCAGCAACTTCCTAATTGATCATTCTTCTCAGTTGGAGACTTCCCGAATACTCGCTGCCATTGCAGCACGTGCTCCTCATGCATGCCACAGCTGCACTCTTTGCATCACGGCTATTCTTAGCGCAGGTGTGCTACATCGCTGGAGTTCTTATTTTGAGCTCTGGCTGTAAACACATTCCAGAAACATTTATTCAGAGAGAGAGAGAGAGAGAGAGAGAGAGAGAGAGAGAGAGAGAGAGAGAGAGAGAGAGCGAGAGAGAGACAGAGAGAGAGAGAGAGAGAGCTCTTTATCTAGTTCAATATCACGAAGGTGTCGCACAAGAGCGGGCTTCTTCCTCGGTTTTTCACCCGCTCCCCGGCTAACGGAGTCAAAAGCACACATAAAGCCCGCAGCCGGCTGACCCATTGTGAGAATTAATTAACAGCCGCGGCAGATTTTAGCACAGTTATTTGGGACTTTCTGTACGTAGGTGTGATATGTGGGTCAGTGGGGAGCGACGCGGCCGGGGCGCCATGTCATTGCACGCTATCGGCGGCTGACAGCCTCTCGCAGCAGCCTCTCAGTAAGCGCGCTGATCCACGGCAGCGGGCCTGCTGACCGGCGCAGTTAACATTCCCATCCCTTTACAGCCGCCTAATCCGGGAATTTAACAATGCGCCCGCCTTCCAAAACCGGGGGATCAAATTCTCCCGGTTGGCTCCGCATTAGCCCAGCCAGCACGCGCAGCCCACCCACAAAGCGGACTAGCAGAAATATTCACACACTCACAGCGCCCTCGGTTCATTCTCAGGGCCACACGCAGCACCGAGCGACACAGGGACGTTAACAAGCGCCGTGAATTTCTACCCTGCGTGTTCCTTCTTCTCTTAATGCTTCGATGTGTGTCTCCGGCTAACCTTCAACGTACATTTAAGCCAACTGAAATGACCGGTCGGGTCTTTAACTTGCATTATGCTTGGTGACATTGACAAGAAAAAGAAGGTGAGGAGAGCGGGCCGTGTTTGCGCCGAGGCGATGGGATCAAATCCGAGGAGAAATCTATTTCCTTGAGAAACCGTGCCAGAGGGACGGGAAAACTGGACACATCCTGACATGCAATTAGGCCACACTGCACTTTGGGAGCATTGCAATTAGTGAGTGTCATTTTCAAGTGTTTTTTTTTTCTTTCTATCTTTCTATAGTCAGCCTTCCAGTGTGAGCTTCTAGCCTTTCAGGCCAGACTACCACAAGGTCAGATAGAAGAGATACACTACGCTGGTGTCGGAACCTCTCAGCTGTATGCGGTAATTACTGGTGTCCTTGATATTTGATGTGAAATGGGGATGGTAACCTTTAGTGTTTGCCTGTTAGCCCACCCCTCCTCTCGCGGCTCCTGCCCTCCATTCCTCCCCACCCCCTCACTGCCACCTCGCTCCTGTCAGCTCCCGGAGAGTGCGGACGGACAACGGGAGGCTCACTTTGGAGGGAAATGTGAAGTGTGTTTGAGTGCCAGCTGGTGCCCTGAGACATGGTTAAACATCCACTGGCCAAATGGTGCCGTGTCATTGCTGTGAAGCAGGGCAACACTCTTGATGGGACCTGCTGTCCAGAGGAGGACGGACGCAAGGATGCACGCTTTGGTCCTATTTTTAACTCTGTACTTGGACTGGAGTTGTCATTTTGTGTGCAGGTATATTCAAACATTAACCATATTTGAGGAATTGTCAAGTTTTATACTTTGGATTTTGTTGAGGACAATGGACGTCTGTTGAAAATGACTAGGCTTAGAGTATAAAGACCGCCCCCCTGACATGTTTCAAGACAGACGGACTAAGATACTAAAAAATCTTTACCCCATACCCTTTACCATTTCAACCAACTAGTTCCAGGAACTATGGAACCGGAGGATTAGCTCAGGACTTAAAGTGTATTTGGCTCCTTCTGGTTTGTGTTTCCTCAGAATCTTAACAGTGAAGATCAGGAATTTAATAAAATGTGTTAAAAATGATTCTTCTCACAAATGGAATGGAGTCATGATGTTGTTTTTGTATTTACTGTTCCATGACTCTGATGCTTGAATTGCTGTAATGAATAAATGACACAACAACAACAACAAAAAACTCCACTCTTCCCACCACTGCTAACACACGTGGGGGGCTGAGCTGGCAGGAATAAGGGGTCACTAGAGGATTTTCAAAAAGAGGGATTTAATCACCCAAACATGGTGTGGTTATGACTATTGAACTATGTAAAACCAAACTGACTGGAACACAAAGAGGTAAGACGGAGACAAACACTGACTACTGAACTACCATTACAGCAACATACAACAGTTTATCAGTCAATTTGAATATTTGAACAATCACCCAAACAAAATCTTAATATATTAACTAATATATGTAAAAGAAATAAATAAAAAATCCCAATTCCCGTAAAGTGTGGCTGTATAGGAGTGGACTAAATGTGCCCGCTACAAGTATAAACCAATTTGTGAATACTGAATAAACTGTAGTATGATATCTGAAACAAGAGCTATGTGTCAGCATTTATCTGTTTGTCGATTTAAACTAAATTAATCCCATGATTCCTAAAATCCTCAAAAGGTTATTGGCCCTCCGGAAAAGTCTTATGTTTCATTTAATAAGTTTAACTGCAAGACTCAACGTGTCTATACTTACCCATTGAAAAGTCTATTCTCAGTGTCCTGGGGGTTTCAAGCTTGTTTAAGTTTCACATTGGACAACATTTGGCCTCCGAACTTTGTGATTTCACAAAATCCTGCTCATACGCTCAGGCCTGAAACTTTTATTGAGGTGATTTGAGGCGAGCCCAGAGAAACTTTGCTCCTTCAGCAGATGAATCTGAAAAACTGTCAAACTTCACACATACATCATTCTGCACAGTGAAGAAAGTGCAAGTGAAGTGACAACACATTCTTTAATGGAGGGGAGCTTTCAGCTCAAATGGACAAATGTATTTAAACTACCAAAGACACTGAAATAAAGTGCAAACAATAGATTTGCTATAAAACGACTGCAGCGCAGTTTGTTAGGCAATGAGACATTCTTTAGAGGATTGGACTAGTGATTACTTGCTCATCTGCAAGCTTTTGCCATAGCCAGAGCGGTGAGACTCCAACATGGCCCGTGGCTACTAATTAGACTAACAGCAGCTCCATCATCAGTCTCTGACGAACTGCTTTAATTGGCAGAGCAATAATTGAAAGAAGAAGAAAAGAAACAGAAAGGTGCATTCAGTCGAGTGCAGATCTCCGCCAGGTGTATCTGCAACGACCACTGCTGTTTGTGTGATTGAATGAACACCACCCACAACGGGCTAACCCCCCGTCCAACCACTGATGTGCCGCAAGGCCTCGTCAAACACACTTAATACAAACTCAGAAAGACCGCGTCAGACATTTCATGCAATCTTGCAAAATAAAACAAATCAAACACACCAAGCAAGCTGTCGGCTTGCATAGCAGTGGCTGAGTGGTGGCGATGTACTCAGCAGTGTCTGTGTACTGGTACTCCCGTTAGCTGTAAACTGTTAGCCAAAAACACTGCCCCACACTGTCTCTGGCCACAGAGAGATACTGTGCAGTGTGTGTACAGGGAGTTCTGTTCGCTGTCAGCTAATCTTTATAAACACACCTGTCGTCTGACTATGATTTAGCTTTCTAATAGTTTAAAGTGAACTTGTAAACAGACTACTTGTGAAACAATCCGGTCGTACACGTCGTCTCTCGACTCAAACTCTTCTCAGTATTGCATCTCAAGTTGCTAATCCGACGGTAGACAATGAGCAGTGGTGTGGAAAGGATATGCCCAATCCCAGTGTCCCCGCTAAGGCCTCAAACCCTGAACCCTCAGGGACTTACTGACGTCACCTGTTGGTTGAGTGTGAGAGACTGTGAGGGCTTGAAATGGTGTAAATACGAATGGGCCAGTACTTTGCTGCAACACATCACGTTACCATGACAACATAAAAAAAAAAATATATAAATATAGTGTCTGCTTGCATTCCTCTGATTTCATGTGTTTTCATGTCCCATCTTTAATCCTTAATGTTGTTGTGTATATGTAATTTATCGGGCTGAACACCCGTGTGCCCTCCTCTTTGTTTACTTTTTTTTTTACAGCTCCATGCTTCCATTGGTAACTGCGTGTTTAACGTCACATTGCTATGCATTGTGGGTAATTCCCTTGGGAATCTAATGCTGACTTACGGAAGGGGTTCATAAAGGGCTCAAAATGTCTGCCAGAGGGCCCACAAACACTCGACGATTTGACAGAGGGACAGAACTAAACCCTAACGGACTTAGCGGGAGCGCGCTTCAAAGTCCGTGAGTCCGTAAGGGTGGAGATTGCGATTGGGCCATAGTCTTGTCCCGGATATTTGCTGGCTACAGCGGAACCCCAGAAATATAGCCCCTTGTGTCCAGAGGCCAGAGGCCAGAGGCTCAGCTGTCGTCAGGCCGATGGTTTACGAGATCGGCTGTTAGCCCAACACACCGTCCAAAACAATAAAAGTGTGCAAACCATTTTACCCCAAATGAGTCTCTGGGCGCAGAGTAGCACCCGAGAGGCACTCAGCAGTGTGTGTACTGCTAGTTTTGTGAGCTATGCACTCGGTAGTTTTGTGAGCTATGCACTCTGTAGTTTTGTGAGCTATGCACTCTGTAGTTTTGTGAGCTATGCACTCTGTAGTTTTGTGAGCTATGTCCCTACTGGCAAAGGGCAAATTAAGATGTATGAGTGAGGATTCAGCAGACAGACAACGGCAGTATAAAAACAGGCCAGAAAAGGTGTTTTGAGAAAATGAGAGACACCACAGTCACGAGAGGTCCTTGAGCATGCAGCCATAACTTGGCAAATATTATGCAGTTTGCTACAGCACAATGTGAGATTAACTGTGGAGAGAAACGCAGACGCGCACACACACACACACACACACGCAACTGATTGCATGATCTTTCCGGCAGAAATAATAACAACCTTGTGGCCATTACTATTAGCTACACCTGTGATGGAGAAACTCCTTAGTCCACTGCCTTTATATAAGATTGTCTTATGTCAACAGAGCTCTGGTTCTTCTGTGTTATAGCAGTGCTCCACGCATTCATTGCATGCACTCCTGCGCTCACAACAGCATTGCAACACACTTGACACACTGTGCTATGGTAAGCCCAAGTGAACACACTCAAATGCAACGTGTTGCAACTCGCCAGGTGTTTTGACAGTCGGCCGGTGTTCTACGTCTCTCTCAAGCACCTTCATCAAGTGTGTTGTGCCAACCTCCAAATACTCCCCCCCCTTGGCTGAATAGCGCTGGCTTACATAACAGGGCTTCACACTCATCAATCTGTATGCCCTGTGTTTATATTTGCCCCCCCGCCCTGCTGTTTTTCTTGGAGCGCCCGCTCCAAGGGAAGCGGCGATGGAAAGGGTGAGGCGCTCGTGAGCAAACATGCGCAAACACCTGCATATCTGAGATGCCAGGCAGGAGTTATCATCACGGCCCACTGTAAACACACACACACACACACACACGAGCTGATCTCCGTGCACATGCTTAACAAAAGCAGAGGAACGCCAGCCTTGCCGTCTGCAAACAAAATGTGGCAGCCAGGAAACACTACGCGGATTTACTGGGCTAGATTGCACCAGGAGCCTCGGTTGGGACATGCCACTGGAAGACGGGGTAAAAACAACACCAAAAAAAAAGAAAACTTCCTTTCACATAGGTTTGTGTCGAAACATGTTTTGTAAGAGGTGCCTACTACCTTTACGAACAAGGAGGTCACTGTTTGTTCATTCCCCCTGGAATATAGAAGCTGCTCAAATAAAGAAATATCACAACTGTACTGCAATAGCCTATAATATTGCAATTACAATTGCTTGGGGGAATTCAGCAGTAAAATGATAATGGCTTTCCATTACAGTCATGGCAATGAAGACATTTGCAGCCGCATTATCTACACTTATTGATATTTTTTGTCATTACTTTGCCAGCTAATCTCAATTCAGACGTTTTATGCGGCCCCTATTGATTCGGTGTGAAAACACTGAGAAGTGGAGGAAAGATATGAAGGTGAAAGGAGGAGTGACTGAGGTCAGCGGCCATTGTCCAGCCGCGATCTCCATCTTCAGCCATTGTCCATCCACGGGCGCCAGTCTGAATGGGGACTTTCTTTTTCCTTGATAAACTTTTCACCTCGACGTATCTCCAACTTGTGCAAACACGTCGACCTTAGCTCGCCATTCAGTGACGCGTTGCGGCGACATGGTGATGGCGTACTGCGATGAGCCGATACTGGAATCCGCATTCATCCGTGGCTATGGGGAAAAGTTTGATGAACTCGAAACACTGCTCGCAACCTTGGGTAAAAGATGCATTTAATGGCTCTATTTTGAGAAACCAGGTCGACGCGCCTTGTGCCGAGAGAACATCCTTCACTCCCAACCCAAAATACAACCTCCACTGCTTCCTCCAGGTGAGCGTCGTTACCCCAAAACCGAGCCGCATCGGGGAACGCCGCCGAGCATTTGTCAAAAATTGCTCAAGCAGTTGCTGAATATTATTTATGGTGTCTTGTCACAGAGCCTCATTGTTGATTCTCGCTCCGGGCACCCGCATGCATTTTCATCACACGCGCTCATCTCCCACCCTTTCATCAGACGTCGTTAGCATCAGGTTGTGACCGATGTTCCCGAAATCTCTGGGATCCTGTTGGAGGTGTTTTTTTTTCTTCATATATATACTTCAATAAAATAAGAGCCGGGACGAGGGGGAGATGAAGGAAGGGAGCTTGGGGGAGAGGGTTGGGGGAGTGATTGCCACCTGCCACTTCATTCAACTGCATTTTAATCTGGGGTGTCTGGAGGAATCTCGTTCCGCAAATGACTTCGGCGGTGGAGTGGCGGCGCTGCAGGGAGGGAGGGAGGGAGGAGAGATTTGAGCTGCTGATACCTCGCAACAAATCACCTGGATATGAACTATTCGCTTTCTAATGGGAATCCATATTCATCTTCCTCTCCAGAAGCTCTCCTGTGGGGATGCAGATGTGCGGCTGCTTTTATATCTTCTCCTTATCCACTTCCCCATCCGTGTACCCTAATCAAAACCCCCACATTTTTTAAGGCCCTACACCATCCGCTCACTCATATTGAATTTCCATCGCGACACCATTGAGTTTATGGACCATCTTTGGGATTATTAATGACACTGCACAGAGTTATACATACGAATATGGAGATCAGCCACATTGTGCATGCACCCTCCTATATAACAGGATTGATCTAAATCTCTAATGTCTTCTTTGACTGATGGCGCCACCCTTCTGCTCCACTCGCTTTTCTTAATAATGTGTCTTCTTCACTCCCATTATCTGTGTATTTAAAACCCGAGACCCCTAAATATCAGCCGTGAATGATAACTTTTCCTCCACACAAACTCCTCCGGCGTCTTCAATTCAATCTGCGGCACAGATAAAGGGGTCAACTTCATGCTACTAGGGATCACATTGAAACTATAACGGGTTTAGTTCTGGCGGCCTTTTTTCATTGTACAGAATTTGCGTTTTATTCAGACGTCTTGAAGGGCACCTTCACGCCCGTTGCTGCTGTTTCAGGGGCTGCTATATGCGTGCGATGCCCAGACAAGATATGTCGGATGAATTATTACAGTAAAGGGATTTTATTTATTAACTGGCCCATGGAAGTTGGGAGCGTGCCAACTGTTGCCGTTCCATTCAGGGGCCTATCATCTGTATTGTCGAAGGGCAGATAAATACAGTATGGCTGTATTCATGGTTACAGATGATATATAGCCGCGTGGTCTGAATCTACATGAGCAGCGAATTAGTCTGAAGACGGTTGGTGAAAGGCCAGCAGATGAGGGCGGACAAAGACGCCATTTCACTATCTGCTGAGAGCTCACTTTTTATATTAGTCAGTTAAAATGAAGATGATTTGTCGGACTGGAGTTTGGTTAAAGGTGAACTCCACAGATTATGAACCATTATGTCCTCTTTGGCCAGTATGAGAAAATATAACCCTGGTTTTGTCATGAGGGTTATCTGAGCTCTGGCCTGGAGACACGTCTTTATTGAAAGACGAGGGCATTTACCAGGTAAGAAGGGTCTACTGAAAGAGACACGGTTGTGTTGGATTATGGGAAGTGTAGGATCAAGAGTTTTTGTTACAATGGGATGAAAGTCAGGCTACCCAGGACACTGCTGCATCCATTTCCACCATTCATTTTAAGGGTCGTGTCTGCAAAAATGTGCGAAAGCTTACTGCCTGACAACCAATCCTGACCTCAACCATCATTCGAGGTCAATGCCCAATTGCAACCATTTTTTTTCAAATCCAACTGTCTACACACAGCTTTTAAGTGAAATGTCTCAAGAGCTATTGGATAGATTGCCAATAAGTTTGGTACGCACATTCATGTTCCCCTCAGGATAAGTTTTAAAAGCTTGGATAATCTCCTGCACCTTTCATCGAGCTCCATCATTGGGTCAAAATGTGAATGTGTTCAACACGAAAGACATTCACATGTCTGCCTCAGCTAATGTTAGCATTTAGCTCAAAGTACTGCTATTCCTAAGTACTAGCATGCAGTACCCTCTTCATGTAAATGTAAAACCTGCGTTACAGTTTCAAATGAGTGGTTTACCAGGTAGGTCGGGTCTACCAGAAATACACCATCAAGCATTGTGGGAAGTGCAGTGTTTTTGAAAATGGACCCATACAAGAGACTAAAGGTTTGTTTTCAGCTGAGTCCTCTAACTTTATGGAGGTGCAATGTCTAATTGCTGAAGTGGCCTTCTGTTTAAGGGACATCTGGGGGCAGATATAATCTTATTGGATAAGTTAAACCTCAGTCGGTGCAGTTAAAAGGCCACAGTTCTCACATTAAAGCATGGTGATATTACACTTCCGCCCCGCAAATATTTGTTCCGTCTCACATTCACTTTAATTGACGCCTATATGACAGACAACTTGTAGCATCTGTGTCCTGTTTCAATATGATCCCCAGCCAGCTGTGACGGACTCGCAGGTCAGAGTTTGCCTTTATTCAACTTTGCACATGTGTGCAGTCGGGGGCCATAGAAACACTGATTCATGGTGTTTTGGAAATGTAGTCATGAAGTCATTATTCTAGTGCCATATTTCTGTTTAATATCCAGACCAGACTACACGCTGGAGCATTGCTCTGACAGACTGTTTATATGTAACAGAAGGCTCATGTAACCGTGTCTTCACACCGAAGTCAGGTGACACAACAACAATGGAACAAGAGGGACGGGAACAAATATTTACAGCATGCATTCTGGCCAAAGTAATCTTATTGTTAAAATAAAATTTGAAATGACCTCAACATCTTGACAACCCATTGCGTGGTGGCGGCACGGAATGTGTTAAAATGACGTGCCGCCACCACGGAAACGATTTCATGCCAGGTTTAGGCAACAAAATACTTTGGTTGGGCTTAGGGAAGGAAACATCATGGTTTGGGTTAAAATAACTACGTTTATGTCACTTCTTCCTTAGCCTACGTAATATAGAATAACTAAACGTTGACTTATTGTTTTAAACGGGAGGCAAACGCCGGCCTCCTGAGTGAAAGTCCCTTATTTCTGTTGAACCTTGAAATCCGTGTGTCCACCAAGAAAAAGGATCCTGATTGACGTTGTTTCCCTGGTGGTGGCACGTAATGTGTTAAAATGAGTGAGATCAGGCTGATTATGGCCATTTTTGGCTCAGATTAGTTCCAATTTGCAGCAAACTTAATACTTCTACGTTAGTTCAGTAGAACACCAAATTATTACCCGTTGATTTGAATTAGAGTTTCCAACACGGGAGTCTTTGTGGGACGATGTGCATCTGCAGTATGTCAACAGCACCATGGCAACCACTGTAAACACCAGACGTGGCAGAGCCACGAGGGTCACTTTACCTCGTATTATGTCATCTTTCAGAGGAGCATTGCATAACAACAGCAGGGAAACAGTGAGTGTAATATTGACAGGTGTTATCAGAGGAGACCATGGGAAATGAGCAGGGACATCGCTGTTCCGCCTCTTGAGTTCGTGTATCGTATATATATATTACTTTCCCATTGCCTCTTGCTGCTGCGTCTTTTATTTTTAATTGTTTGTTTGTGTTTTTGTCTCCATCTCAAATTTCTCCAGGGGGCCAAATTGTTATTGCGATCGAGCATAGCGGAGCCAGAGAGGCACTGTTGTGTGACTACAGCCCGGCGCATCGTCATGACCCGCGCCGGTAATGAGTGTCATCTGCACATGCTCGTGGAGACCGCTGCAATATCAGCTGATAGTCATGTTTGTTCAGGGTTGTTATCCCGGGTTGGGAAACAGCTCGGGGTAAACAGGAGGGGAAGAGAGCGCCTACACATGAGCTCTGCCTCTCAGCAAATGATATCGAATTGCCCTCTTTATTTTCTCTCTCTCCCCCTTTCTCTCCTTTTTGGTTTTACAGTGAAGTGATGCTGCATCATCTCACCAACAATTTCGGGGGAAATGCTCGACTGCAGCAGAAACAGCAGCTCGGGAGTTTTTGAGATAAATGCGTGCTATTCAGCATGCGGGCAAAGCCTTTCACTCAGGGGCCTCGGCCGTGTTTTTATTTGCGGAGCAGCAATTTCATCTCGCCGTCTTCACGCCGGTCTCAGAAATCCAATAAAGATGACTGACTACATTTTATCACTGCAGGATTTATCTCTCAGGAAGATTTACAATTCCATCCAGATAATGTGGAATCGGTGGTGGTGGTGGGGGGTGGTGGGGGAGCAGAAATATGAAGAACCATGAACCCGGTATGATATGTGTTTTACTCAAACTTGTGAGGAACCGCCAGAACCTGTAATTCACCAGCGGTGTTCCAGCTGAATGAGACAGTTACACTGCTGATTTGTATTACTGCGTATAGTTTGTCATGTAATGTGCATAAGAGGCTCGTTTTTTTTGTGTTCTGCCAGCTCGAGACGTTATCCGTTTGGACCCAACAGGCTGACAGTGGTTCCTTGGCCCCGTGAGTCAGGAAAAAGCCTGTTTCACCCTCGACCTTTTGTCATTATCCACCAGCAACATCGCAGGGCAGACAATCAAGGGATCAAGGCCGGCCAGGAGAAATCCTGTCCCCAGACATAAAAAAGGATGCGCGCCGTGATCTTTCCCCCTCATTGCCAGGAATTCAATTTCACTCAGCTAACATCTGCCAGAGATAAGTGAAACATAAACAATGTCATTCACACAGAGTGAGAGAGAGAGAGGGAGGGCTCAGGGCTTTTTCCTGGAGAGACACAGCAGCACCGACACATCCCATAATTACAACCATGACATTTGTGCCCAACATTCTTCCTTTCTGCTTTTTTTTTTTTTTTTATTTATCTGGAAGAAAATACCAACTAGAAAGGATGTTTTGGATGGAATGAGAAAAAAGAAAAATGCCATTTAAAAAAAGGGGTCACTTTCTATAATAATCAGGGAAAAATATAATCTATTCAAATTCATCATGTAAAATAAATTAAAAAAAAGCATCATAACTGAGCTATAGTGTGTGAAACCTTGTGCTAATGATAAGAAGTCCTCAGAAAAAAAAATGAAAAAAATGTATCAGTCTCTCCAAACAAAGACGTCCAATTTCCCGTTCAAAGCCAGGTGTCAAGGCCACAAACCCCCCGCTGTCACCCGATACAAAGCCCTGCACCCTTGGGTCAATGTCGGTGTCGTGTTTTCTTCTGTACCGCTGGAGCTTAACGTGAAGGCCCCATTATGATTGAGATGACGCAGACATCCAGTGTCCTGGTGTAACCCCTTGAGACCTGACTCACTCCGTCTCCAGTAAACGTGTCATTAGGACCCCATGTTGTTTACATTGCGAGTGGCGCTAACCTGTGCCGGTGTACAGTAAACGTTTTCACATTGCAGAGGGGGTTTTTGTTCACATTTTGAAATCATCCGAATCATCGAAAGGGTTTCGATCCGAGTGGAAGACTCTTGTTTTTGTCTGGCCGCGGAAAGTATGTTCAAGCACATGACAACTCTGGTTTCCCCCCGTGAAACCATTTTCGTAGATTTTGCTCACTTTTTCCGCGTTGCTCGAGCTGGAGTGGCACGCATTCACGGTCAAAAGCGAAAAAGCAGATCAAAAGTTCCTAATTAAAGCAGTTTAAAAAGGAGCTAAATCATCACTGAGTGTGCCTCGACTTTAGGGACTGTAGAAAAATCATTGTGATAGGGAGGCAGGCTTATATTACATTTCATATGAGAAATAAAATGCCCTCCCCAGCATTGATCATATGTTCTTTAGAGCTTTTTCTTGACTTAGAGAAACATTACAAGATAACAACAACACACTCATCTCTGTTTTTATCTTTTTCTTTTATTTCAAACATAATTAATTTTGAATTAAGAGTTGCCAAACAATTATGTGGATTATACGGAGAGGATACTTTTGTACTTTTTCATTATTCTAAGACACAACCCAATAAAAAGACATCTTGATGCAACGCTTTGTTTATTTTTAATAGAATATAAAGTATATGAGCAAAAATCAGATTCTGTCCCTTCAGCAAAAATAAAACAAAGTGCTTAACTCTCCACCTTTTCTGACCCCTAATAATTTGCGTACGGTCCCTCGGTCCGAGCTGTCCATCTGCTCAATAACGAGAGACGTGACTGTCAGACTGCCTCGCAACTGTCATCAATAAAGCGAGCTGGTGCTGTACCTTTTGTGCAGCTTTACTGGTGCCCTGTCTCCAGATTTATTGCTTATTGAAGTACGTAAGGAACACATAATGCAATAATCTTATGCTGATGGAATAATATAATTTTCTCTCCACTGCCTCAAAGGAAACTGCAGCCCACTATTATCACTAAGTATTCTCTCGAGGAAAAAAAAAAGAGAGAGAGAGAGAGAGAGAAACCCTAAAGGCAGTATTTGTGTTCGCTGTGTGCCAGTTGCGTTTGGAAACACGGCGCAGAATCAGTATTCATGCAGACTTTGGTTATTTGGTGTGCAGACCTCATTATATTAGCATACCAGGAGGTAAATGACAAATAAATGCAGCACTCATCACCGTCTCTATTTCTACTTGACGATGCGTGTTCTGCATGAATGAATATTGATGCACAGCTTTCCCTAGATGGTTCATTTTCAAGTTAACAACCTCCCCACCCCCTCCTTTTCTTTTTTTTTTGGGAGAGGGATAAGGTTAAAAAAAAAAAGAGGAGGAGGAAGAGGCAGCAGCGGCAGCAAGGAGACTTGTAAGTAGCGCACATTGTTAGTATTGAAAGCGTTTCCTGCTGGTAGTCAATAAACAGGATGCTTGCTGTGTCATCCCAGACGTTTGAAGACAGCTGCCGTATGGCAAAGAGAAACAGCTTGGAGTCTGCCACTTTGAGCCCAAATCTATTTCGGGGGATTTATCCTCAGTCTTTTTTTTTTTTTTTTGGGAAGGGGGTAGAAAGTGATGTGAAAAGCGATGTGCCCCCCCCCCTCGTCTCCTCATCCCCCCACCACCGCCCCGTTCTCTCCTCTCAGCTCTTGCAGCTAGCTTCACACACCTGCTTTTTGTTCGACACAAAGCTGATTACACTTTTCAACACAGCTATTCCTAAAAAAAAAAAAAAAAAGAAGGAAAAGAAAAAAGATCCTTGGAAAGTGTCCCCGTCAGGTATCTATACATATTTCAGTGATAGCGTTGCTGAGAATTTAAAGGGACAGTCTGAAATTTTTTTGGGGTGGGAAATGAGCTCAAATGGCTTTCTTGTCGAGAGTTAGATGAGGAGATTGAGAACGGTATCTAACTCTCGGCAAGAGACCAAATGAATGTATTTCCCAAAAAGGTCGAACTATTCCTTTAACTCTGTGAGCAAACCGAGATAAAATACCAGCGCATATCCTTGGATATGCCGCGAATCTCCCCATCTTACTTGGGCTTTTCAGTCTCCTGCTGTTGCAGAGACTCCCTCTGACCCTCCTTGCTCGGCTCGCACGGTTCCAGACGGCAGTGAGCACGTCCAGCCCAGCCGGTGGATAACCCCACTACCTCATCCTCCCCCTGGGACCGACTTACATCCTTCCTCCTCTGTCCGCACTCCTTGCCATTCTCCTCGTATCTTCGCTCGGCTTCACTTCCCTCCACAGTGAGAGCATCGCCATCTGCTAGCCCAAATCCCTTACCACCCGGCCTCCTTCCTTCTCCACGCTTGTATCTCAGCGGCAGGAAGCAGCACCTGCCTCTTTACCTCACTTCCTGGTGTCAGAATCATTTATTCAACCCCCCCCTCCCCTCACACTCTGCGTCTAATTCTTCTGCCTGTGTTTGTGCCCTTATGTGTGTGTGTGTTGGGAAACGTGGTGGACTTGCCATTCACTTTCTGGCTCCGTTCCATGGCTCCCTCAGTTAAAGGCTGTATTTTCAGTGACAGGTTGTGTCTGGACACTTAATCTGCTCTCACAGGCAACCTTGGCCACCGTTTTCTCCCTGACCCCAGGCCTCCCCTCGAGCAAGTTCCCGGCATAAATCACCCCTCCTGTTGGGATCTTTATCAATTCATCCGCACCGTCCGTTTGTGTGCAGTCATCTTTACAGCAGCATAAACAAGGCGCCGTGTCGGCCTGACCTCTTGTTTGGGACAAAGAAATATGGATGTTGTACAAGGCGCATAAAAGACGCTAGGCTACATTAACTTCAATTGCCACATTCTTCTGTCACAACCCATTTCCCCGCCATTCTTTCCACTACACAGCTTAGGAAATATTCTTATTGTTTATTGCGGCAGCAACTCTATTGAGTTAGGTGACTCAAAACAGGATGTTTCTCTGTGTAATTACCGCTCGCAAGGAATGATGGAAGAACAAACAGAAGCTGAAGTCACTTCTGTTTTTTTCGTTGGGTGGATGTCCATTGTTTTAGACTCTCTAGTTATTTATTGTGCTGCCTGCTTCCTGGACTATCATTAGGGCCCGTACAGTCGGCCTGCCCACGTGTCCGGCCATCCTCTTTTGTGCGGCCTGCTCGGTCACAGTGATCTTTCCACACCGGTTTTACTCAATACATAGCAGCTGAAGCATGATTCAGTTGTTGTTATGGTTATGATTAGGGGCTCAAAGGCAGACTGTGACCAAAGTTGGATATTGAAAAATGAACATTGACTTTAAGCATAAGATAGAACACGTGTTAACGTTTTGAATTTTTAATCCAAACTAAGTCACACGTTCCTTAAACCTAAAAGAAAGTGTTTTGTTGCCTGCACATACTTGCAGGACTTGCAGTGAACCCTGGTCTCCGGTATCAGAGCACACCATCCACCCTGACTACATACCTTCTGTGCAGTCAGGCTCATTTCATCCAGCATTCGTAGCTATACCAACAGAAATGAATGTGCCATAATCGTAGGTAAATAAATTCCTAGGTACCCCAAGAAATAATTTCATATGTTATCCACATAATCACGAATGAGGAAGTATAAAGGCCGCAAAAGCACAAGCAGCCAGGAGAATGCTTTTCGTTCCCCACATGAAACAATAAGTCAACATTGATTTATTTGCCAAGTAACTTAGGTACTTCAGTAATGGCATTTTCGTAGTTATGTTAACCCAAACAACGATATTTTCCTCAGTCTTACCAAGTAGTTTTGTTTCCTGAACCAAACTAAGTACCTGGATCTTTAGCTGCTAAATGCTCCAAAATGTTCACCAACTAGTTGTCTGTTTACCATTTGGTGTTTGACAGTTAGTGTAAAATAGTTTTCCACAAAATTATTACAAAGCAAATAGTGGTTTGCTGCTTCATTAATGCTCTTGAATACCATAATTAGCTAATTTTTAAATACAGTACAAATACCTCTTAAGTGTATCTTTTGAATAAATCATCCCTGTTAGTTCGGTCGGCCATGTGGTCTCTTGCAGATTTGATGGAAGATCCTCCAAGGCCAGTAAACATCATTAAACTAGTGTCATTATCTTGCATTCAAAGTGATAGTCTAAATGTTGTTGTAGAAGCTTTTCACCTTTTGTGAATTATCTGAATCTGATGCAAATGCTTTCTGCTTTTAGTCTTTCTGGCATTGAGACTGACATTTTCTTTCACTTTTAAAAAGCCAAATAAACATTGTGTCAAGCCTGCCTCCACTTAATGGACGCCTTTTGTAGTTCCCTCATTAAATGTCACATTCTGCAGCATGTGCTATTTCCGGTAACACTGTTTTCCAGCAACAAAAAGAGTCAGTGAATAGACTGTGACTGTGTTATTCATACTAACATTCCAGTCATAAAAAAGCAGCCATCACAGATACACTTGATGACTCTGAATCGATCCCCTCCCACTGATTTCAATGGCTGTGTGAAACTGTTAATAGAACATCTCAGGCCTTGAGGCTGAACGCATTGATCCTCTACGATGTTGTCACTGGGTCTAGATGGAGAATATTGATACAGGGAGTATGGATCCACTATATTAGACTTTACATGTGGAGATTCTTGTCAATGGACATAGATTGGATCATGGAAGGCATGTGTATTTGTGATTGTATTGCTTTGTGTGTCTTTTTCAACACGGCAAAGTTTGAGGCGAAGAATCTGCTCAAAGCTCGTTGATGCAAATGTGATGCTGCATGTCAAACCCAAGCACCGTCAGATATCCATGATTAATGGACTTCAAGACTGATTGATTCGTCTGGGACGTCCGTGACAGACAAAATGTTTCATTTTTACCGATCAATGCGAGCGTCTGGCTTGACAGCACAGCTTCATTAAGAGTTAAGGTGCTAATCTAGCATTTTATCTACAGTGTGTGTGATGAGGGCCATTAGGAAACAAGGTTCGAGGATCAAAGCAGCTCTTTAGAAGTTGTCCTCTCCGATGTCACTGCTGCGTTGCCCGGGAAACCAAACAGTGAGGCGAAAACAGGAAATGATTTCATCGCCTCTTTCCTTCAACTTACAACAGGAGCACTTAGCACATGCCGACATGCATTGCAGAATGTCGACATGTGCTAAGAAGCAAAAACAATCACAGATGCGGAGAAACATATGCTAACGCGGAGCTGTCACGTTTCATGAGCTCACATGATACAATGAAGTGCTTCATTGTAGATTACAGTGGCACCAGCACCAGCGGTGGAAGAAGTAGTAAGATTGTTTCGTGAAGTGAAAGTTTCAACACCATGATGTAAATTACTCCGTTATGAGTAAAACTGTCCTTAAAACTGGGTTCAGCAACATTGGAGGAACCAGCAAGAATAAATTTGATTTTGAACATATCAAACCAAAAAAAACAGCCTAGTGTGACCAACTCTTTTCCAATGAAAGTAGCTAATAGCACAAGCTCCAAAAGTCGCTAAATCTAGCAAGAAAGTCCGAAACACTGACAGCCCGTCCCTTTAGAACTCCCTCTCTGCCAGGATGTAAAGAAAACTTCATTAACGATAGCAAAAAAAGTAAGAAACACTACCAACCCTATCTTTAAATTATCAAAAGGTAAAAAAGTCCCTTCCTTGACTGACATTTTATTACATTTATAGATTGTTAAAAATGCATTTTTACTGTCGTAGAGGTGGAGCTTATTTTAGCTACTTTATATACAGTTGAGTAGTTAAGTCCAGTGGGAGCAAACTTAGGGCTCAGGTCTCCTCCAAGGGGTCACAAGAATAATCTGTGGGGGTCGTGAGATGATTATTGGAGTAGGAATAAAGAAAAAACCCGTTCTGCTACACAAGTTCATATTGTTATTTTGGGGAATTTCTCAAAGTGAAATCTCTCTTTGGTGGGACTCAAACACCGCACAGACCAAAAAGATTGCCCAGTAGATCATTTTATAAACGTATCATATGCATTTCCAGACATAATCTCTGTCTGTATTGTCACAAATAACCATCCCTGTAAAATAAATGTAGAGGCATAAACAGTACAATATTTCCCACTGAAATATAGCCAAGTACCTCAAGATTGTACAGTCAACAAAGTACAGTATTTGAATAAATGCACTCGGTTTCTCTCCACCACTGACCAGCACTTAACGCAACTGCGTTCAGGCAACTGAATGGGCACCAAAAAGAGGGACACTCGATCATTTCGTGCTAAAAGACATTCTAAATTGCCACTTGGTTTTATGGACGCACACACTTGAGCGATTGCTTCCGGTCGCCATGCAGAAAGCTACTTAATGTGTGGTGGCAGCATGTGAGTGCTTCCACTGCTGATCTGCACTCCTTTCATTAGGGGGCCTGTGTGCTCAGCGCCGGAGCTGGCTGACGGCTGCCAGGTCGTAGCCAGAAGGGTTCATCTGTGCAGATAAGGATGAGCCATACCAGAGCCGCCCCAGGCCCCCTCTCTGACATCTTCTCATGCCTGCTTGATAGAGCTGGGTGGAATGCAGTGTCTCGTACACGTGAGGACCCCGCCCCCCACCCCCGACCCCCTCCCTTCTAAAGAAAAGACAAAAAGAGATGCATTACATTTGAATATCCACCAGTGTATCACGCAGGGGACACGCTTGTGTCAGGATGACCTGCTTGTTGGTCCTGAGAATTTTTGATACTTAAGTGATATTCATTCATGAATATTCAACAATGGCTGATGTAACGAGGCCTGTTCACCCTGAAGATGCACCCCTCTGAAACCCCAATCGTGTCACACACCGCTTCCATTAACATCTTGATAACGGCCCAGCGGTACCTGTCAGGGGTTAAAAGAAAGACTTCAATGTCTGCTCCCTCAATCATTTGTGGCATTTTCTTTTGTTGGCACTTCTTTGGATGGGGGCGGGGGCTTCTCAGGGGGATGCTCACTAAAGACAAGCACTACGTTCCCAGAAAGCATGGCTGGAATTTTGGCTCCGGGGCAGATGGGTATCCTTTCCACAAGGGGAGGGTGGAATGTGTTCTTTGTAAGGAGGGAGTGTTGTGTGTTGAGGGGAGGGTGGCAAACTCTCCCCAACTCTGACTGGCTGAGAGATGTATATGTGATGTAAACATGTGGGGGGCTGATGAAAACATGCATCTCAAACTGAGATAGTGAATCTGAGCAGAGCTGGAGGGTGGTGATGAAGGGGGGGGGGGGGCAGTAGAGCCGCTGCTCGCCTATGTTCAATCTTTAATATGGCACTGCTTTCCCGCAGGTTTTATGTTATATACATAACTGTGCCCAGTATAAGATTGTTCATCTATGTTCATTTTGAAATGGAAGGCTTTTTTTTCTCCATAACAGTTCTACAAAGTGCCATGCTCTATAAAATAGGTTATAAATTAAAAAGGAAAATTACACAGAAATAATCTAAGAAAAAAAAAAACAAGGATTCTAATTTCTGTTCTAATTTCTTGAACTTTTGTTTCATTATTTCTGCACAAGGCTGTGCACTTCATGGGCAATCAAAAAACTCACAATAATCCAAATATATAGATATAATTATATCCATAATCAATAAAACTGTCTAACTTCAAAACTAATAGCTAAGCACTCCACTAATGTATTAATTTAAAACTGGGTTCCTACTTCCAAAGTATTGACCAATTAGTGAACCTTTGCACCACTAGCGTTTTTGCCTTAAGCAGTTCTAATTGGGAAAAGGTCTTATCTTTTTTTTAATTAAGGGATAGAAACTGTCCAATCCTTCGTAAATCCAACCACCATCTTGTCCCCATGTCAACCATTGTCATTTGGACGGACTGACTTTGTTTTCCCCTGGAGACTAATTGGAATACCAAAGTAATTAAGTTAATGTATTTCACATCGTGCGTACAACAAGAAAAGTTGAAGAGATGTGTGACTTCATCATGCCGGCGTCCTTTTTACGGGAGTAGGCGCACCGTAAATATCCCCCAGATGGAGCGTGGACACGGGAAAAAAAGCAGAGAGATCTCACTGGATGGTCCCATGGCCGGCTGAATCGGATGAAAACGGGAGGTGAACGAGGTCGAGGTGGGTTGCATCAATCTGACACCGGAAAAAAGGCTGATTGCAGCAGAGAAAGGACCATTTTTTAAAGTTTGACAGCAGTGACATGATTGGTTCACTAAGGCTGGGGCAAAATGGTACTAGTTGAAGTGAAAAGTGTCAGCTGATTAAGCTGGAAGTCTCAGTGTGTTCTACCTGGTTGCACTTCCACTGGGCTTCATTTCGGTCTCGTGGTTTCCATTTGTGATGCATTGCAAATTTAGCATTTTACCCTTTTTGAATAAATAAGGACTCTCTTTCCACGAAAAAAATTATCATATTCACATGGAACTATTAATTACCAATTTAACCACTATAGCCGTGCTAACTATTGTTGCTCTGCCATGACACACACACTCTTTTCTACAGCAACTTTCATGCAAGATGCAAATGAAAAATGCTTAATATTGCAAAGAGAGTGCTGTTCTCAAGATGACGAAGGACTTGCTGATGAGAGCGTGTGCTTTGTTTTAGTACTACTTGACCTGATTGCAGCCTTTGACACAAACCACTATTGTTTACTGATTGAAAGAGTGAAGCTCTTGGTTGTGAAAAAAACAGCCCTTTCCTGAATGCTAGAAAGTTTGATCATGTCTCGTCACACTCGGCCTTGTTCTTAACTAAGCATGTAGTAAGCAACACATTCTCCCAGATGTACCTCCACACATTAATTTCTTTTAAAACCAGAAATGATGAAAACTGGATTGGATTTTTCTCAAACAGAAATTCTTGTAATTTGCCCTCAGCGCATCAATAAACAGTTATTATGTTTTTTCCATGGTGCTGATCAAACTCTTTCAACGTGTGTCTATTGTAGCTGCCAAGAAGGCATTAACAACTTCAGCCAAGATGGCTAAAGTGGCACATTTACAGAAATGTCTAATTGATGTGCACTATCCCTGTAACTTTAACTTAAAAAATGTAAATAAAAACTGGCTCCAGACCGTCCAGAACTCAGCTCTCAGTCTTGGATTGAAATCCCTCTAACCCTAATTTAGCCCTCTCCACCGCTTTCCGGACAGAATTGATTATAAAATTATCCTAATAACTTTTGAAGCACTTCATGGCCTGGATCCCAGCTACATGCATTTTGTGTTCACATCACCACCAATGGCAGTTTGCTGAGGATAAACAGCAGAGGAGCTTGGCAGTGAGGATGAAAAGCGATAAACAGTGTGGCTGAAAGAAGACAAAGAAATAAAGCAACACTTACAGAAACCGGTGTCTCATTCCCCACTCCGTTTGACTGAAGTGGACGGGAAGTGTGCACTTTTTTTAACAATTGGTAAGCATGTTGTTTTACAAAGTAAACAACACAAAAACACATCCAGCTCTTTCAACGTGACTCGAATAGAATCCTTAAAGCTCCAGCTACAAACACACTGCGGTGAGTTTTATAGCTTTTAGCATTGCGCTTCACCTGTGATACCAGAGAGGCCAGAGTCTTTACTGGACTTTGCTGGTCCTACGGGGACAATAGTCTGTTCCCATTAACACTCACCCAAGGTTGGCCGGGATTTTCATCTTCAAAGATATGCATTTCTAAACATTGTATAAGCATTGTGCATTATTCATTTGGCTTATTAGAGGAGGTGGACTTTGGGTTATTGCAAATCAGAGGAACAAATATTAACCCATAACATTAGCATACGAATGAGCAAGCTTCTCACTGAATGACTTACAAGGACTGGTTTCATAGAACATACCCTCAAGGTAAGCGCTACACCATGCCGAATACAAACAATATAGGGTGGAATTAAAATTGTGTGACATCTGCTCCTGTAAGTCCAATTTTGTTTGTACGTCGACAATGTCCTGTGTGAGAACCCCATCATAATAAACGCCACTGGTGTAATATAATTAACCTTGCTAATAAGAGTCAGCATAGCATATTGCTGCTGCACAGGAAAAGGTACATTTACAAAGAGCGTTACGGCTGGCTTGCTGAGTGCAGCCTTGACTCGGTGCACATATGCTCCAGTGTTTATGACGTCTGTGAGCATCAATTCATTTTGGATGGAAATCAATGCTCCTCCAGGATCAAATTGTCTCGGTGTGGCCTGGGCTTTTATTTTCCTGAGATTGTAGTCCTAATGAGGCACCGCAATCCCCTTTCACACACACACTCCATACAATCCAATCCTACACCCCCACCCATTCGGCTGGTCCTGCACTCTACGTGCCCTGATGCAGATGTCTTCAACCCTGGATGCTCATTAGTCATAGGGTGCAATTCCAGGCATGCCTCACTTTCTCATTCATTATGAAATAGAAGTATGGGGAATCTACGAAACCAGTGAGTAAAAACTGGTACCATGAGATGCAACACCACCTATGCCTTCATCAATTTCCAAAACCATAGTGTGTGAAAATCTCCCTAATGTCGGTTTCGGATCCAAATGACATGCAATATACATCTTCAGCTCATTTGTGTCAATCATGTTCAACTTGGCAACATCCTACTTACTCGTCTGTCCATCAGCTGCTTGATGGGAATCATCAGACTCCAGTCACCGGGCTCGGCGTGTACCAACTTGTCATCTTAGTGACTCATGCATCTCAACTTCAGGTTACATCACTTCACTGCCTCTGATCTTACTGCATTTGTCATAATTATATTACCGGAGGAGGGTGAGCATGTGTGTATATATGCGAGTGTAGGTGTGCATGAAAGAACGTTGAGGAAGCTTCCTGTGCCCATTTTTGAACCCTCAGCAAAGGTTTATTTTTTCTAATTACCGTCTGGTACATAAACTCCTTCTGGAGCCAGTGGTTGAGCGTCTTCAAGCATCACCAAGTTTGAAGATGAACATTGCAAATGCTCATTCAAAGACCAAGAAAATGGTGTTGGGAATATTGTGTTGACAGGCAACATAATGTTCCTCAGTTTTCATAATCTAAGCAGGCAAATTGACCGTTTGCTGAGACCCGTCTCGACTTGCCATCCCCGTGAAAGCTCTCCCTTGTCGCACAACACGACACATGTACAATTTGACGATCTAATGATAATGGGTTTGAAAATTATAACCATAGCCGATTAACTATAGAAAATTGAATGCAATTTTCTTTTTTTTTCTCTGTTATTGCTTTTCACTTCTAGCTAGTGAGCGCCAAGTTGATCAGCTAGCTAAATATGCTAATGTTAACCTCAGAAGTTGAAAACACTGACAGGGGCTGTGTTCAAAATCGCATACTATCACATTCTTCACACTAAGTGCAACGTAAAATTGAATATGAAGTGCTTTTCAACTGCAGTTTTGTTATTATGTGATGTTGAACACGGCCTTTGTCCGATAGTTGTTCCCTCTTAGTGAGTAGTAGATTGAGGTTTCTTGCGGGCACTTTATAGTGGATGCCTTTTAAAACACAAATTCAGATGCTCAAAAAAAAAGAAAAACAATGAAGCAGCAGTAAATAGTTGTCCATACAGTAAACGTTTCAAGCTGACTTTTAAAATGAAATCTTAAATATGCACTTAATGGCTATTTATATGATATGCAAAAGGATTGTTTCACATTTGTCCTTACTATAGAAAAGACGAGAACTAACAACTGTTTTTGGTGAACGGCTGAAGTGTGAACTTCCCCAAATCCAATAGGGCAGTTGCGTGCTGAAATAGTGATATATTAGCCTGTTAGCTGTTAAATACACCTTTTAATCCATTCCTTAAACCTTTGCTCCTGCATTTTTGATATCACAGCACACTGCTTCAACACACTGCTGTTTCGAGATCGTTCATTCCACGCCTATTGGTACAATCATTTTCCTCTGACACTAATGTACAAGCTAACAGAGGCCCCTCTTTACTTATATAACCCTGCTCTCAGCCCAGGAGGTTCCTTCTACGCCTGGTTTCATAAGAAACCACAACATGGAGCTTAGAGCCTGACAGAAGGTTCAAGGAGTTGATCATATTTGCAGTTTTGATGCGTGTTTAATGTGTAAGAAGTGTAATTGTGGCATCATAACATCTAAGAAGCGGTTGTGTCACATGAGTCATGCATCATCGTTTTAATTCCCCACGATTGAGCCTTTTAAAAGCCGTGATGTCATGAAATTGATATAATGCTCGGGCAGCATTTTTGATCCGGTAGATGGGAAGTTTTTCCGTGGCTCATGCCTGATTCTCTCAGCCTTCCCTTAGCCAGACAGGTCAGTAATGAGAAAAACTTGTTTTACCCCGAAAACATGGCTGTCCAGGGCTGGCTAGAAACACACTTTATTTGGCTCTCATGACCAGACCCTAAGTGGGTCAGCCATAGTAATGGGCTGCTCCATCGTCCTCCGTCTGGTAATTCGGAGCATTGATTGAACTCTGTCTCAACTTTCCGTTAAACCGCGCAGAGAGGCAGAAGACACGGTATCACTCAAGAGGAAAGAAAGATAAAAACAGGGGGGGTGGTCGAAGGGAAAGATGATGTTCTCATATGCCTGACTTGGCCTCCGAAAGGAACATGCATTTCCAAATATAGCAATGCGACCTGAGGACATGGTATTTAGTTCTCTGTGGATCAAACCCCCCTGAATGAAACGTATCTGAAAAGCAATTAACCATTCAATATCCACATGATTTATGCTCTTTGTTTACGGATGGAAATGTAAGCAACTGCCAGAATTAATTTCCAATGTGGACATGTTTACACTGTCAGCCAAAAGCGCCGCCTCTCTGTGGTCTTTATAAATGTAACCAGCATTGACTTCCCTGTTTCAACACATAGACCGTGTATGAACTGTGAAGTTCACTTACGCAACCGTACAGTCCAAGTTTCCTTTCACAGTCACAGCATGGCTTTTGTAATTAGGCGTAATGTAGTGTACATTGCTGTTCCGAAACCAATAATCTTGTTTTCATAATCAATGAGTCCCAGAGGACATGTGATGGATCGTAACGTTGCATAAACATAGCCTGACATTAATGATTTCAATACCGGGCGCCACTGTATTGTTTGTCCTTGCCACATTTCAGCACATCTACTTGGTATCGAATACAATTCATCATTCCTCAGTCAAACATGCTTCATGTGAGTACACATAATGTGGTCGTAAAAAGACGGATGCTGCGCCGCATAAGAAACAGTAGATAATGGCCCTTTTTGGACTTGAGGGGATTTGTCACTTTTGTTTGTACACCAAATAGCAAAGTGCATCAGCAAGGACAACTGTGGTTTACACGAACCATTGGCAGGCAGCCAAGCAAAGAGTAATAACGGGGACGAGAAGAAAAAGGAGCCGCCTCACATCATCTATTGCATTGGAGACTGACAGGAGAGTGATGTACTGTGCATGTGTCACATACGGAGGGGGGGTGGGTGTTGGTTTAAAGGGCTTGAATTGTAGCACAAATTATTACAATGACTGCTTCAAGAGCGTTCCTCTCCACCTCATTCAGCTATCTGTACAATTATTCTGTGTAGGAATCTGACATTGAGTAGAACATTCGCACATAAAGGACATTTCATTGCGCGATAGCGGCCTCTTGAACTACACATCTCAAGCAAAAGGCGAAACCTGCAACTCATTTAAGAAGCACTGAGCATATTTTTTCCTGGATGTTGCTCCTTCCAAGAGGTTATTTCGAAACGTTCTAATTTGTCTGTAGTCCGTTTCCAGCCCTACCGGGGTCAATAGCGAGACGCCGCACCTACCCACAAACATTATCTCTCCCCTGTGGCTTCCCCCCCTTCTCCTCTTTTCTTTCTGACAAAGCTTTCGCTGCCTGAGCCAGATGGCATTTCTCAACACAAATGAACCCCGCCGATGAACGCACGCCCGCAACACGACAGAGAGAAAATAGTGACGGTCCGAGTGCGGTGTCTCTGAATAAATCATGGGCCGGGGAACAAAGGCTTCCAGCAGTTTGATCAACGGAGCTCATTTAAATCTCTTTTTAATACGCTAAGACCTACGAAATGTATCAACCTGGCTGCATTAAACTCAGCTTAACATTTACAACGATGGGGAGCCTCGTCTGAAGGAGCTGTTAATTCCTCATTTATTCTGTGGAAAAGGACACTCTCAGAGGGGCACTGACTTAATCTCTATTAGTTGATGACAGTGTGCATTTTTGCTTTCATTAATCGGCCACCTTTCTTGACAACAGGCGAGAGATGCGGCTGATAACAACAGGCTTTTATTCTGCTTCATCCTAAATAGTGTCATGTGCCATAAATTATAGAAAAATTTATATAAAGGCCACCAGAGATCACGCTTAATTTTCAGACTCCATTGTGAAGAAATCTATTGGTAAAGCTGAAATCAAAACCTCTGGATCGAACCCTTTGTAAATGCAACCCAGTTGCTAGCTATGCTAGCAGCGTCACCCCGTGGGATGATAATAGTGGTTGGCCGGTCCACCAATGAAATTTCCACAGAATTCATGGTTTGCAGAAGATGATTCTTATTGACTTTTGATCCAGCATCAGATTAAAATGATATTTTGTCCAATACTTTTGGTTTATGACCACATGTTAGCATGCTAACATGCTCAACTGAGATGGACCACGGTAAACATGGTACCCACCAATCATCATCCATTGTGAGCATGTTAGCGTTTTTCAAACCCAAATCGGGACCCTGTTTTTTCCATGATGATGGGGGGACAATTTCAGCGCACACACCTACCGAGTGGACCTCTAAACACCAAGGACACTGCCTCAGCAGACCAAAAGTTATGTTTCGTCTACCAAATTCCACCAAAACTTAGTTTATTTGAAAACTGTATTACAACACAAGTAAACACAAAACAGATTGCATTGGTGTGATGAAATATTTTTGGATTGTCGGATACCGTTTTTTAAACTAATTGACAATTGAATGTTTCAAAGATATTTGTCAGGACTCGGGACACGTCGGATCCCCGTATTTTAGTTGGAAGCCCATCTGTGCCTCAGTACAGCCTCACGGCTGCTAGCATGGCTGCTGAGCCTCTTGTATTCTGTAAGATAACCTCTCCATGTATTTGATCATGGCTTTTTGCAGTTTGTTGCCATTTTCTTTTAGATGGGATCCATCTGAGTTCGAATCTGAAGCCTTTGATTCAGCTGGAAGCTTCAGACATGCATGGGAAAGTTTTGGCAGCAACAAGAGTTATGGAGTTGGCCTTCATCTTTTCAAAACTGCATTGTCTGCCTATCGCATCGACTTCGCCTTCTGTTTAATCAGCTCTTTTCTGACAAAGGTCATCAGGAAACATCCAAACCTGGACCACAAATATTAGCCCATTTGTGATCAGAAAGGCTCCATGCGAAACATTTTGCCTTGGATTTTTTTTTTGCAAGCGTGGCCATTAACCTTTTCAAAAAATCGAATCTGGATTTGACAAACTGGCGTCCGGCATAATGTGCTTCATCCCTCAGCGTGGATTAAGAAAACCGGAGCCCTTCATCAAGCAGGATGAAAAATCCGAGATTGCATAGTGAGACAGTTTGAGGTAAACTGTATCTGGGTCAGGTCCAGCCTGCCAGACTGTTAGTGCTTGTTATTGAACACTGCCATCTTCTCTCCCTCTCGAGTTCATCCTGCAGATCCTCTCTCATATTGACCGCGTGCATTACGGAGCTTGGGGAACATGGCTACAAAAGTCCCTCATTAGAAGTTTGGGTTTCTCTGAACATTATGGGAGGAGGTGGAGTATTGATCGCTGCAAGATAGCTAACTGGAAAACACTTCCCATCGGAGCTGGCTGAGGCTCATTTGGGAGGGATGCTGCTGGCAAGCTGGAGACTATTCCACATCTGGTTATTGGACCCGGGGCGCTAGTGAATACAGTATGTTTCGCCTGCAATCAGGAAACACTGGAAAATCTATATGTGGTAATTACAAATTCATGCCACCACTGTGAAATTGAACACTTGGCGTCATTATAAAGTAATGGGCGCATTAGAGGGAAGTTCGCAGCGATGATTTCCCTCTCGTATGAGTATCATCGGCAGCGATCCACACAAATGCAACATTATCCTGTCATGTTGCACAAAGGACGGAATTATACGAGAATGCTTTTCCATTCTACAAAAACAAAGTGGACTGTGTCTAAAAAAAAAAAGCAGCATATAGATGGTTCACTTGCTTCAAAGTAAATCCTTTTCTTTGCTTACCAAGCTCATTTGGAAGCCATTAATTCAAGGAGGCCTTTTATATCTCCACTACAATGGCCAATTTGTACATGAGAATGTAAAATATGCTTTGACTCACATCAATTCCCTCTATCTGTAATGTAATTACCTCACATGCTGTAACTCCCACTATGATTCCATAAATATTCATGCAAATCCAACAATTCATACGAAGGCACACATTCACTATCAAGTCTAAAGTGGCATGTGTGCTTTATGGCAAAAAATATCCCTGACTCTGTGTTTGACATGGGCCATGAATGGCTGGGCTATTTCCCGCCGCTGACAGGGAAAGACAATACATATAGATCATGAAGAGAATGAGGTCCACTTAAAAAGGGCTCATCATACTGGTCATTATTTTTCACAGAAAAGTCCATAATGGGCCCACGCAGATGCAGAGATGAAAGGCCAACATCTGCTTTCATAGCCATCTCTCAAAGGCCATTTTTACAGATGTTATCCGGCCTATCTCACCATCATCGACAGCCTTTAATCAATGCATAGCTAGCCATATCTGCCCTATGAAAAGCCTGTTTGAAAGAAAACACTGCTTTCATTCATCATTAAAGATGTCGGTGCCAACTTTGTTTTTTCCCAACACCAAAGCGCCTCCGATTCGTCTGTTGCCGCTCAGATATAAATGCAGATGACTGCGCCGCTTTTTGAAAAGTGTGAAGATGAGGACTCTTCACCGCGGTCAAGATGTCACATCTCAATTACGAGTCCAACTTAACATCAGGGAGCTGTGATTTTTCTCCGCGGTGTGCAGTTAAAAGGCTTCTTGTAATTCACCACATATACCCATCTGGCTTGAAATGGTGTGTACAAAGCCAATTGAACTTGAGACAATCCCTTCATAATTACAGCTCTTCCCCGTCCCTTAACAGCTATTGGTCCTTGGTGTCATCTGCAGCACTGAATAAGAATTTGAGCCCAGTCATCTGGAAATGAGGAAGGAGGGAGGTGACTGGACGGTATTTGTTGGCCATGCTCGATGAAGCCTCTAATTGTCCTTGGCCATGTAAAACAAACCTACATGTCCCATTCTTTTTATCACTATCACTGCTGTGCTGTCTCTTTATTCTCCCAGACCACCACCACCACCACCGTGCAAAGCCACTGATAAAAAGGGCACAGCATGGATGATCAGTAGACCTTTTTCAAACAAAGAAAACCTTACTTTTGTACCTGAAACCACCTTTTTCTCCTCAGGAGCTGGTTTTAAAACGATCATTGGGCCCATGTTTAGAAAGTGTCTCGGAGTACGAATGTCAGTCCAAACTGGAAAAGAATAATGCCTTTCTGGTCCTACTTTTAAGACAATAGGAGTAAAAGCACATTTATTCAAGGAGGGTATTTCTCATATAGCTCAGTATGTGGCAGTTCAGATATATATATATTCCTAATTGTTATGGTGTAATTCCCAAGACTGGGTGACATTACAGGATTGTACAGGGCACATGAATGAACACAGTATGTATGGGCTCTATTATTTCTATTACAAAACGATGCATTACAGGGATGATTTGGCTACATTTTATGCAGCCATTAGTCCTCAACGACTGTTTTAGGCTGTGCACATTTTTTTTTCTTGAGCTACACCATTGTCTCGCCAGTGTGACTTGCAGCCTAATTTGCAATTGGTAAACATTATTAGCATTATAACTTTGCGTACTTGAAAATACAGCCTCAAATGTACAATGCAAAAAATTGTCAAAGTAACTGTTTAACTAACTACGTTGTAATTACTTTTCTCATTTTGTATTCTTTTCATCCTGTTTAATTTTAATTTATCACTCAATCACTTGCTTTTTTGACTCCTGCTGTAACAGTTGAAGTTCCCCAGCGTGGGATCAACAAAGTTCTTACTCTATCTTCTGTTATTGCAGTTTCTTGTTACTGAAAACCAGTAATCACATTGGAGTAATGCATTACGGTCCAATCTCACATTGACATCCCACCCTCCCCGAGGTGCATTCCCTCTCCTGGCTTAAACTTCATGAATAACTCTCAAGTCCTACTCTGACGTAGCAGAGTCTTTGACTTTCAAGATGATTCCTCGGAGTGATTTGTAGATGCTTGATATATACAGGTCTGTCTCACTCAAAAATCCCGGCATGATATTTTGGCCGCGGCCAAATTGCACAGCGGACGATTAACGCTCGTATATGGATTGCCACTTTAGCATGACATGCACTAATGCATGGCGTGGAGAAAATGTATAAATCTGACGAAATCGCTGGCGCCCTTCATTTTTCAGTCTAATGGCAGTGGCATTAACAGCTGCTAGTCGCTGTCTTATAGTCATTTATTACCACCCATGTTATCCTAGTCTGCCATTTTACTACCATCGCACTATAAATCAGGGGGCCAGAAGGGGGCCAGCGCCCTCATTCATGCCTGCTTCGGCAGAGAAATATGGAGCGGTGGGAAGCCCGTGCACCACAAGCTGAGGTGAATATCGTGTGTGAAACGTAGCATTTAAAAGTCACTCATAACTGTTCTTTTGCCTTCAGGTCAAATACTTTGCACCACACACACACACACACTGGTCTGAGTTAAATTACTCCACCATTATCATGGTGACATCATTCCTACATTACTGCACGATCAGTCAAGTTGAATACTCACTTGGCTGTTGATGGCTTTAATATCTGGGCCGCTTTTTGGTTAACTGTGAGCGATGTTAGAAATGTCATCTTCTCTTCCCCTTCGCCTTTTATTTAAGTACGAACGCCTACATGTAGTTTTTATGAGCGTTTGCAATGCCTGCACACACTGGGGGGGTATATAAATGTTTTGGCCAAAAAAAGCGCAGGACAAAATATCCCTGCCTGGCCCGTTTGCTCCTGTGTGGCATGGCGGCAGCATTTAATTTACTAGCGTCGGGACTAAATGTACCAGGGGAGGTGCTCCATAATTCATGAGGGAAGAGAAAGGGAGACAAAAAAAACAAAAAAAAAACATGATGAATCTGCGGTTGATATATTCATGCGCTTTCAATTGAATGTTAATGGGCAGAGACAAAAGACAAAAAGAGATATACTCAGGAAGCAGAGTTAGGGATCTGAGGTTAAAACAACAAGTTAAAATGTGTTTGCGTGTGTTTAAATAGATGATCTAAAACTGAATTCTAATGAGAGAGAAAGAGAAAAGTCGTCTCAGACTTTGCATTAATCATTGCCAATTCTGTTCCTGACCATTTTCTTATCTCCATGATTAAGTAATTAACAGTTATTGGTGGCAGTTAGCCCCTGCGCTCGGACAGGACACGGCAGGGAAATAATAACACTAAATCACTCAACCATGGAGGAGTTTTTGGAAAACTGCCGCATAGTAATCAAAGATTAAAAAGGTAACCAGTGAAGAAATAGATATTGGCTTGCAAGAGCCAGGAGGGAACGTTCTCACACACACATACACACAAAAATTAATCTAAGAGATGAAAAATGACCACAGGCATTTTCACACACTTAACATGCCGGCACATGTGCTCATGCACAAATTCACAGCATAGACCTGACCTGTAAATCAACACTTGACAGGTTGGAATTCATCACAGATCTTTGCACTTTTCTCTCTCACATGGGAACACAAATGCTATTGTGCAATAGTGATGTATAGCAGGGATTTTACACCATGATCATGACAAAGGTGGACTTGAGTCCGGGGGACAAAGAGAAATGGCAGTCAATTAAAGTAGAACTGAGACGAGCTAATACATAAAAAAGAATAAGACATCAGTAGATGAAACCATTGTTTATTTAGACTGTTGTCCTTTTTTGGTCAAACATTTGAATGAACAAAAAGAAGAGCTTACCATTATATTAATTTCTCTGTAGTGAAAGCGTCCCCCACATTTACAGCTTTCCAGGTGGAGTGACTTTTGGTTCCGATTAGCCTACTACTGTCGCAGGAATCGGTGCTAACATTAGCGAGCTAAGCTAACTAGCTTCAATTGTCCGAGAGAAAGCTGCTAGTTGAATAAAAATCAACAACACAATGCAACCTGGGAGGTCTTGAGCCTTTTAAAAAAGGACAGATGTCTCTCCTGCTAATGGCGCATAAGACCTCGTCAATGTCAGTCAACAGTTTTGGAATGTATTTTGGAAAAGGTCCAAAAAACATTTTATCCCCTTTTGAAAGACGTGCACAACAGCTGCAGTATCATCAATATTTCCTTACACAAATAGAGAAAATAATTAATATTTCGGTACAATTGCATCTTCATTGCATCTTATGCATTTCGGCTCATATTCATGCATCCTCTTCCTTATTGGTCTTTGTATCCAAATCCCATTAAAAGGCTCGACCTTCACTTGCCCTGCTTCCGTAAACAGCGTCTCCTCGGAAAAATCCAACGGGTGCCATCCCTCCATGTAAGGCTGTGCGCACCTGATGCAAACGCAGTTTATCGTAATTTATGGGACGTGATCCTGCACACACCTATAAAAGTTAACAATCTGACTCTTAAACCCAGGTTTGGACATTTATAAGGCTGTGGGAGACATCATGTTGCATGTCTCGGAGAGCACAGCGGACAGGCGTTGAAAGGGACCGCCGATGTATCGGTCATCCCTCGCTTCCTCGGACTTCAATGAATACATCTCTTCTTTGATCTGCTAAAGTTGTTTATAATGATTCTCTATTAGTGGCACAGTCATTACCCTTTCCCCAAGGGAGTGATGCAGCCCCACCTTTTGACACACACACACACACACACACACACACAGATGGAGACTATTCATTCCTGTCGGCAGCAGATTAAAAAGAGAAAGTGCACATATCTCAAAGCGCCAATACATCAAGCGGTATTTGCTGCTGGTTGCTCTTCCTCTGCGGTGCCTTTGTGAGAGCTGGTGGTGTTTTTGGGAGGCTGTCTATGTGCTGGACTACTTGTCATGTAGCTTTTCCGTTTTCCAGCTCGTTTCTTTTTTTGTCTTCAAAAAGACAGACATATAGGGAGGTCTTTCATTGCGGCCGCTGTCTGGGACAGCTAATCCCAGGCTGTAATAGGCTCGCTTCGCAATGTACAATGTAGCCGGGAACGACCCTTTGATTTGGAGGCCTTGTTCCAATCTGGCTCCAATCAGCGCGTTGGGTTTCTGGGGCCACTGCTGATTTTCTCGCCTCAGATGAGTGATCGCTGGGAGACAGCCGGACATGCGCTGCCAAGCCTTGGATCCCATGTGTTGGAAGAAATCACACAATCGCACACTTAAATAACCAACTGTGTGTGTATATATATATGTGTGTTCTGCCAAGGCGCTATGGTAAACCAAAATGTGCTGGCTGGCCTCCAGTCTGAAAGTTCTTTTAATCCTCCATCTGCAGGAGGGCGTGCAGGTTGCACAGCACACCTCAACACGGATACCTTCACACACACACACACACACACACACACATTCAAGCACCGCGACACTGTGATATTATGCCGTTTGTGTTTGATGTGGGCGACTAAAGAATCCTCTCAAAAACCCGCTGTAAAGCCGCCACAGTGGGAAGAACAACCTGCCGCTTCCATTGAAGTGCACTTGTCAGTGGCGACCTGCCGGATCAAAACAACCGCGACGCAACCCCTGCGGCTTGTGCACCTTTGTCGTTTCCCTTTAGAAGACACATTGTTAGACATTCAAAGGGGGGTGGGGGGGACGGGGACGTGGAAGAGGTTATTACTTTGTCAGAGAACATTTCCAACTGACAAGGAAAAAAATGAAAAATATTACTCCTCTCTTGGTAGCGGCGGGTGAGCGCGAGCGGAGGAGAGGGTAACCTTGGCGGATGGCGATGCTCTGACCCAGGTCACTTTGTCTGATGTATGATGCAGCGTCACAGGAGCACGCGGCACATTTATTAGACTGCGTAATGATAAAAAGATAGTGGGGGAAATGGATGATGGTTGAATTGGAGCCCACACATGGAGAGACGAGGCCTCTGCTCGCGGTCTCCTGGCGGTAATATCGTAAAGCGGGCGAGAGGAGAGGCTCCTCAGGAATACAAATGTTGCCTTTTAAGTTGGAAACGTGTGGCCTGAGACGTGCCACTGTATTGAAGGTGTGTTGGAGGGGGGGGCCATTTAGCCGATTAATCTTTGTCATCATCTTGGCATTGTGGGGAAGCAATTTAGATGGTAAATACAGTTTGCGATCCATACATCATCTGGTTGTTGTCGCGGTGTGCCCAAGTTTGGCTGCACATTTGGGAGCTAAGCAGGATTTATGCTAAATAAATGGTCTTATGTGTCATTGAGATCTTTTATTTTTCGTATTGCGGCACCAACAAGGAGGCGTCTGAATTTTATCACTTGTAGTGAAAGTTTAACTTGTTGGATGAAATGTGTTCAGGTGTTAGTGGAGGGAGGAATGTGTTACAGTACGAAGCAAAAACACATATTTACCAGCAAAAAATAAAGAAGAGAAAAACGAATACATAAATAAGAGAGAGCTAGAAACTTGTTGGCGGTCTGAGTTAAACCGTAGACAGTTTTTTTTTCTGACTAGGAGGGCGTTCAGAACAAAAATAGCTGTGCGTCAAACAAAGCACAGGGCTGAGATGGTGTTGGCATATTTCTACGGGTCGGTTAGATGATGAAATACGATGAGGGAAGTCAAGTTTGAGTAATGTGTGAGTGTGAAGGCTTATGAGACACCAAAACTTCACAGCTTTGTGAAGTAATCTTGTCATTTCATCTTTAATGACTGCTAAGTAAACACTAGAAATACCACTTTCGGCTGAACAGAACTTCAAAATCCAAATTACAAGAAGATTCCGAGCAGGAAAAGCTGTTTTCTTTTCAAATCCCAGTATGAATATTGAAGAAAAAAGTTCGTAATCCTTCTTTAATTACTGAGGCCCAGCGGCAGCAGAAACACACTGGAAATGTGAGCAAAAATTTGTAAGAAACACAGTTCATCTTACAAATTAATATAGCAGAAATGTGCACTTGCCCGTATTTAATAGGCTGCGTTAGGCTGAATAACATCATGTTGCAGTAAAAGTTAAGACAAATTCTACGTTTTTACTGGACTGAATTTTGCAATGATTTATTTTACAGGTTTGTAGATTCCCAAAAAATAGAAAATATTCATTAGTACACTGATTAGTTTTAAATATTCAAGGAAACAACCCTGGAACTAACTAACTCAAATTAATGTCTCAGAACTTTGTTTTTCCTGTATCTTTAATATCTGTATCTGGAATCTTTCAAGAAACGATTTGGAAATAATATATATATATATATATATATATATATATATTCATTCACATTTTACATTCAAGGAGCCCATTATGACGCCAGTCCTGCTGTTCCAAAGCCAGTATCGGTCCCAACAAGCCTTACCTCTAGAGCAGCTTCCCAGAGCTGTTAAGACTGTCTGGCTTTCCTCACATCTGACATTTAATGAGCAAGATATTTCTGTCATCCGCCCAAAACTGAAGAGACCTACAGCACGAGATTATCTATCCAGAAGCTGCTGAAAACTGGGAAACAGACGCAGCCGTCCCACCACTCCCTGGACTGCAATGCACGAGATCTATGGCCTTAATATCTCCGTTTGAAACCATTAAGTCTGCCTCTTTACAAGTCCCAAGAAAACTCAGGCGTGCCAGCTACACTCCGCTGGCTCCGTGACAGGAGTGGCTTGATACTGAGCGCATGTTTCATATTCAGCAGTCAATGGGGTGAGTAGTGAATTATGCTACAGTCTGCCAGCAAAGCATACAGATTGTCCCCTCTGTGGGCATAACAAATGCAAAAACAATTTTTACATATATGACATCTGGAGCTAATGGAAAAGATATATTAAAAATAATGAATAAATAAAGCCTCACACTGAGTGATGGGATTTTAAATTGTACTCTACACATGAATGCCTCCCAGGGTGACTGTGGTAACCCCGAGACGCTCCTTCATAGTAAACGGCAAAGCGATGGGAGAAGTAGAAAACACAGGGTGTGGAAATCAAGCGCTCTTTGTGTTGCGTTCTCTGACTGTCGGTGTCTCCCAGGGAGGGTGATGTCATCCTCAGACGTTCCACGCGTTGACCCGTGAGCGGACTGGAGGGAACACGGCCTGGGATAATTGACACTGGAGCGGCTTTGAAATGCTGATTAAGCACAACCTGCCCCCCCAGACTGTTGGCTCCGAGGAGGAGGAGGAGGAGGCGGAGGAGGAGGCGGAGGCCTCTGACACGGGGAGGAATCTTTAAAGGGAGTTCTCGGTGATGTGGTTACAGTATCATCAGACATCAGAATTTCAAGGCCGCTTCTCAGGAGATGCTCATGTAGAAAGAGCGGGTAGGGGTGGTGGTGGGGGGGTCGTGGGGGGAGGGTGTGAACAGCATTCATTAAGGCGTCAGCGCCTTCATTAAAACCTCCTCTCTGGTTCACATTTTCCTGGGCTTCCCATCACATCGCCTCCGCTTCCTCACCGCTGCGCGGGGTGCTGTATATCTGCGCTCCCCGTTCACGCCGCGTTACGCGCCCGGATTAGCGCTCCGTGGCGAGATCGGGCGCCACATTTGGAATTAATATTTAAAAGAAAGGCTCATTAATTTTCAAATCGCCCTTTACATGCCAGCTTATGTTAACACGGTTTGTATCATTTACGACATTTTTTTTTTTTTTTTTTTTGCAAACGTTTTCTCAGGGCCCGCTACATCATTTCAATCATTACGCGCGGACGTCCATTTTGGGAATGCTTCTGGGAAATGTGGTAATGATCTAATTAAGCGGCAGTAACGTTGATGGATTTAATGGCCGAATGTGAACACGCCGGGCAGAAATTGAACTTCGGGGACGTTAACGTTCTTTAGATTGTCTCCCCTTGCCAATAACCACGACAAGGTCAATGCTCTGGAGGTCATTTGTCTCCCCCCCCATCCTGATGAGAAATATTGACCAAGAGGCTGTGAAGAACCAGGGAAGTGCAGCAGCACAACTTTTTCACTTTGACACATAAGTGAGGCGGTACAGTGAATGTGGATTAAAAGACTTGATGTGGCGGAGAGAGCCATCACTCAGGATGAAGGATTGAGCACAGCTGAGGGGTTACGCCGCGGCCATTTGCTCTCGAGCATCTTCCTCTTTTTTTTTTTCGGGTGTATGGTCAATAGCAACAGACTGGAAGCACATAGGTCAAGCTCTAGGCGGACAAAAGCGATGGCTTACCCTCGTCTCGTCTCACTCGGGGACCGGTAGAATTTGTCCCCTGGGACTGGAGAGACCTTCTAACATCTCTCAGCCCTTTTGACCTTTCAACCCCAGCGAGGCCTTTCCCTCCCGACTCTGTGATGGATGGCCTTTTGTGCATGGTTCAAACCACCTGATTTATAGAGAGCTGCTAATATTTAACTTAAAAAAAAAAAGATGTATTGCCCCCTTTCTCCATCCCCACTTTTCATTTCATTTCCCCGCCTTCTTCGGTCACATGTTCATCTTTTCTTATCAAGCATCTTGCCAGAAAAAGTGAATCCATTGCGCCGTGCGAGGCAGAGTTACAGATGAATATGAGAACCATGACAGAGGTGCTCCCTCCGTCTGACGTCGCTGAGCTGAGGTGATTTTTCACTTTTTCTTTTTTTTTTTATATCCATGTGCCAGAATGTGTGTTTAATGGCTTCCCTGGGGCTATAGGCTAAATTGTGTTTTGCACCTTAGCACTGTATCTTAAAGTAACCTTTCCATTTGAGATATGATAGAGTCTTTTAGGTATCGACTTACACAACCTCCACTTTATGTCTGGGGGAACACAAGGAGTAACCAAAAGGGTTACCCAAGCTTTGCAAAGAAAATGGGAACAACGCGGCAAGAAAAGGCTGGTGAGGCCCTTTAATCTCAACAATGAATGACATTTATTTAATATGAAGACGGTTAAGAGTAAAAAACAACTAATATTACATAAACCGGAAGTGTCAGGGTGCCCCGGTGAAAATAATAAAATTAAATTATTCTACTGGGTCAAACCAAAAGACCAGGAGAAACTAAATAACAGAGAACCCCTACATGGTTCCTTCATAAAGACATCCACAGACGGACAAAAGGCAAAAGGAAATAAAACAAAGTTTCGCCTGTTGAAGAACCCCGAAATCCACAGCAAGAACAACCCCGTTCTCGCTCTGAACACATCTAATGACGCAGCTTGGTCTGTGCTCCTCGGTGTGACACTGACACTCATTTGGCACGTGTTTGTGAAGCTCCCAGCATAGAGTTATGAGTTATCTAGTTCCTAAAACCCATAAATTAGCATTATTTTTTTAACTTTTTTTATCTCGAAGTGAATGGGGTTTTGGTTGGATGTCTGAAATAAAGTTTTAAGAGATTTTAAAAAAAATTCTAAGACTTAAAATGATTTGAATTCTGGAGCTTTTACTTGTCTTCAGCAAGGCATGTGGCTAAATGAGAAACAAACATGGCTTTCATCCAGGTGACGGCTGCTGGTATCCCTGGCAAACTAACTCGAGTCAGTAGTCAAGTTAATACCAACCACACTCTCTGCCTTAACCTAACTAAGTGGTTAAGTTTGAAAACGCTGACGACGACGACGACACCCGCGTTTGCTACTTGATCGGCTCTTAGCAGTCACGACGTGTCCTTCCCTGATTCGTCACGGCCCTGTCACATGACTCTGACCAACGAAATCTTTGGTCCCTCTTTTTCGCCATTGCCGTTCTGCAACTAAACCAACTGCAGAGACAAATCTGCACGCCCAGTGTACGTGAATGATCATGCGATATGCGTTTTCAAAGGTTGCCGTGTGGACGGAGACCATCTTTTGTTTTAAATCGAAAACGTTTTAGTGTGGATGTAGCCTGAGAGCGACGGCCCTCTTAAAAGTGGACGTAACGGGGGTTCTCCAGTTCTAAAGCTCTAGTGGACAAAACAAACAATGCCCTGCTGTGTGTGCAACGAGCTTGACTGCTGCAGGAAATCTTAAAAACTTACAGGCGTTTCGTAAACGGAGCTAATGGCTGCTATGCTGTTTACAGCATGTTATTATTGATGCTTCATGTTTCAAATGTCAGAGGCCCGTCCTTTCTGTCTGTCCCCTCAGAAACTGCACCCATCAGACCTTTCTGTCTGCATTTTTTTTTTTTTTTTATCTTCTTGCACACGCCATCATGGTTGTCGGGTGCTGCTGAAAAACCAGGATTTACAGGAGAAAAAAGTGCCAGACGGCATACAGACCAGTGTAAATTCTGCATAAATGTGCCTGGGGATGCACAGATAACAGATTGTGTCACACCACTGGATATATATATATATACATATATATGTATATATATATATATATATTTTTTTTTTTCTTTTTTGGGGGAGGGGATTGTTGGACGTGAGGGGCTGAGGATAACCATCCATATATATGTTCAGAAACGCCTCCTTATAGCTTCATGTCTTGCCTCACACTCAGCAAATTATGATCCGTTGATCAGAATGAAAATAAATTAGTCTTCACACTTGTGGTCACACCACAGCAACTACTGCATAACACATGCAGCATGACTTCGGTGCAGATAAAAAAAAAAAAAACACTGTCTCCCTGGCAACATTACGCTTCCTGTTGATTTTTTGCTGATGGGTGTTGCGCGGTTATGCCGCTCAAGCATAGATTTGAACTCTGCGGTGTGGGATCACACTGAATCAGCGATGTGTCAAAAACAAAAGCATTTTGAAATAAAAGAGAAACCTTGAACAGTAGAAAGAAAATGACCAATTTAAATTCCCTTAAACACAGAAGCGTGGTTAGCTGTGTTGCAAAGCATTTGCACAAAAACAGGCCAAAGCACGGTTCTGGTCCTTTAGCCGTCAAAGCAGCCAGATGATCTGCAGTGAGGCCTGTTGGTAGAGGGATGAAGAGTGTCTACAGTCACGCTTCTCTGCAACACTTTTGATGCTTTCTTGGCTTTTGCTTGAGCTCGTCTTTGTATCCTCCTTGTCAACCAGCCGCCAGTCTGCATAAGCCGCTCTATAAAGTAGTTCTAAAATACAGTAAAAGCTGCCTGGCCATGGATAAAGTGAAAATGGAATATGTGAAGGTTAAAAAAAAAAAAAAAAACCCGACAGAGTTCGGCTCTGACACCGTTAGCTCTCCTTTTCTTCATGCCGTTTCATCCACACCCCGAGCGCTTTAACTGAGAAATTCATGCTTCAAATCCTGTCGGTTTCACCTGCATTCAAAAAGGTAACCCATGGAATACACAGGCCGAGTGGAAAATTACAGACAGTGTATAGGGTAAAGTAGGCCAATGTGTTACATAATGAGCTGACAGGTTAGAAGTAGCTCCCTGCAGATAAGTGACCCAGAAATATCAGCTGCAGGTTTATGGCACATATTAGATTAAATACAGTTCTGCCTTTCACACTGTTGCTCGCGCTCCCCGCCGCATGTGCTCTGTTTTCCTGCCAAGAACGGGAAGCATCTTAATGTCAGTATAGGCATTTTTTTTATTTTGCCATGTTTCCAAGTTATACATCATATTCTTGTCTTGTTGCAGAAAGCTGGTTGAGATGGATGCACCAACGGTCAAAGGGAAATATCTCAACAGCTGTTTGATGCAATGCCATGATATTTCATCCACACATTCATGTTCCCAAGAGGATGTATTCTAACGACTTTGGTGATCTTCCGGACTTTTATTCTTGCGCCAACCATGACGTTGACATCTTTTTGGTTAGAGTACAACGTCTTGACAGCGATCGAAAAGATTGCTGTGAAATTTGGTGCATACATTTGTGGTCCCGGAGGATGAATTGCAATAACTTTGATGACCTGACCTTGTATGTAGCATCATCATCAGGTCATAATTTCAGTTTGTCCAAACTTTATTATTATTTACTATGAACATTCCCATCAGCCTCAGCAGTGCTGCTGTTTAGCGCAATGTTAGCATGATGCTATACAAAGATGGTGAACATTGTACCATGTTAGCATTGTCAGTGTGATCATTTAAGATACATTTTCATTTGTAAAAAATATATATCTATATATATAGATATAGATATGTGTTTTTGTAAATAAATAAAAGTAAGAAAAGAGAAAAATAAGAATATCCACAAAAATCTCAATTCACAACATAATGAAGTGTTTTATGTGTGAATGTTAGCATGCTGGTGTTAGCATTTAGATCAAAAGCTCCGCTGTGTTGAAGTACAGCCTCGATTCTGTCGACTCTTCGTCTTGTTGCAGCAGCTGTGTGGGACAAGGTGTCTTAACCAGAGTTAGGAGGACTCACTTTACGCCACATTAGACAAATTTAGAGTGACACCCACAACCCCCCATAGAGCTTCAATCGGCCACAGGCATGAGAAGTGAGGAGAAGGATAAGTGTATTTTCTTTTACAGAAGAAATAATAGAAAATAGCTGTGGGCCAACTGGAATTAATTTAAATCGTGCACAAAACAGTGAACCACTTCCGAAATCCCCCCTCCCAGCCAGCTGTGATGTTTACAACGCTGACTTGTTTGAGATTACACGCGCACACAAAAGCTTTTTCAGTTTGCTCATAATGGCGGAAAGGAAGAGACGAAGGAAAAAAGAAAAGGAGAAAGAAAAAAAGCCGGAATAATTAGACAGATCAGAGGAAGAGATCCTTCGCTAGAGGTCATGCAGCTGATAAACGATATGCTCGCCTGCAATGCATGTTAAGTGAGTATCGGTGTAATTATCCCGGCTGCGGCGCCTTACGAATGTGTGTAATGTCACGGCCTTTCTTCCCTCACCCCCCTCGGGCGCTTTCCTTCCTTGTCAGACGCTCCGCAGACAAGGAGTGAAGGTCACTTGACCAGAAGAAAAAAGGTCAAGGGAGGGGACAGGGGCCCACGACGGACTGATCAGTCCACCCACCGCCACCGAATGGCAAATTTAATTAAGATTGAGAGTCACATTTTCCCCCTCCCCATTTCTCCCCCCTTCCCGGCTCCCAGTCTGAAAGGTTCTGATTTATCAATTTTTCCTGAAAGAATGGGCGCTTCAATCAAATTAGGATGGAGCCTCCTAAGGGGATTAATCAAGGTTTAGTAGGCTTATTTTCTCTTTCCCGCATTTTTTTATTCTTTTTTTTTTGCAGGAACTTTCTACAAAAAAAATCTTGCCAAAAATTCTCTTTTTACCTAATCTCAGAGGTTGACAAGTGCATGTGTAGCAAGATGCTCTCAGAAATGCACAAGACATCTTCATTAAAACATCAAAAAAAAAGAAGAAGCAGCTTCCTCAGGATCCATGCAGCGCCTCATCCAAGACAGACCTCCTTCCTCTAAATTGAGAGGAGCTCAGTTCCATGACAGTCTGTGCTTGCTTTGCACATTCCTTCGGAGCCGACGGGGGACCCGGCGCAATAAAAAAAGGGGAGCCCTTCCTGGAGGTTCTGGCGCTTGCGTTTCTGTGGGCGACACGCAGGAGATCAAGGGAGCGGGAGAACTGACTGGGCAGGCCCGGAGCCGCCTCTCTCTCCAGGGGCTCTTCGCTTTAATCACAGCGCAGCCAGGCAAAGTGATGGTGAACTCCACATGCCTTTGGTCTTCCTCGTTGCTCTCTCTCTCTCTCTCTCTCTCTCTCTCTCTCTCTCCCCCTGTCTTCATCTCTTCAGTTTCTGTCTCCTCTTTGCTCCCTGTCCTCACACCACTGCTCATCTCCTGCGGCTCGTATACATGCTCTACCCCTTTGCCTCGTTCTCCTCGGTGCCCCTCTTGTGATTTCGTTGTGCATTTTCAAACTGCAGCCTGCGTGATTTTCTTTCTTTCTTTCTTATTACCCCCCCCCCTCCCCCAATTTAAATATTGCAACATAAAGTGAATACATGGCAGCACCAGAGAGGCGTTAATCGCGTAAAAGCTGCTTCTGGTTGAGCGAGGCGGGCCACCTTCCAGCAGCTCTAATTGAGGCCTGGACATGTCCCTGATCACCGGGCCTCCAGAGGCCGGCTGCCATAAAAGCAGCGCTAGGAGCAGTCATTACTGCACAGGGAAACACATGGTGTCAGGTATCTGGAGGCTTTACTGTCCTGTGGCACATAGAGGAAGGGAAGGCTGGGGGACGAGGGGAGATGACCATCACGAGAAGTCCTGACTGTGTCGCGCGGCGGAAGGGCCCCAGACAAGGACGTCATTAACGGCCGCTCGTTGTCTCCATGTTTTATTGAAACACCAGAAATGAGGAGCCGCAGTAGTGCTGAGAAGTGAGATGGCACGTGTCAGCTTTGGGCGCAGTGCACAGTGAGCCCCCCCCACCCAAAATATCACGATATATGTCATGTCCTTAAAAGTTGCATTAATTGTTTGGGTTTTTTTGGTCACTTGGAGTTTTTTTTTCTGTGTTTCTGGCCACCTGTTAGATATTGAGGTAACGAATGCTGGAACGCTCACCAAAACTAGAGATGAATAGAGACAAAGGGGAGCACACAGACTGTACACACTAGGGAGGAAGGGGAATGAGGAACAGGTGAAACTAATCAGGGCGGGGTTAGCAATCACAAAGGCTGGAAATACATGAGAGCAGGAAGTGAAGCAAACAAACCCAAACAAAACAGGATATAACTGAAATAACTAACTAACTTTTTATTTGTGAAGCGTGCAGGAAACTGGGTAGAGTTTTCTGGCTGGGTAATATTAATACAAATATAAATAATGAGCTAACTTTGTGTCAAAATGAGCTAAAAGAGGCTAAAAGTCTCCATAAAGTTGAGAGGAACCACAGAGTTGGATGATAAGTCTCCGTGGGGTTTTCACTATGAACCCCTACATTTTTTCTTTTGCTCCATTTGTCATGCCCGTCCACCTATGTATCTCAAGACATGCTAAAGCTGTCATCACACTGCTACTGGTTGCTGCTTCATTTATTTTTTTTCCTTTTGATCCAAAATGAAATCATTACTTGAAACCCTACGTAGTGCTTCAGATATTCTGTAGAATTTGAGCAGTGAGACGCGGCGATCCTCAGCTGTACACGGGTCTCATACGGCAGGTCTTCCTGCTGCAGCCACATTCCTGTCACATGTGGCCCTGGGGCGTCTGACAGCATCTCCATATTCCCAGGATACTTCTTTAGGCATAACTGCAGAGCGAGAGAGAGCAAGTGGAATGCACATTGGGTTAGAGTGCACATAAATATACTTTAATAATGTCCTTCTATTGCTTGCAACAAGGATCTGTGAACCATTAGCATTTCAGCGGCGCCTGGCCTCCCTGTGCTGTAATATCAGTGAGTCCTTATCAAGTCAATGATGTCTCTGTTGCTTGGCAGGCGTCAAAAAAAAACAAATGACTGGCTGGAGCACCCGCTCCGTTTCGAAACTCATTTCCTCTTTTGTGTGTGTGTGTGTGTGTGTGTGTGTGTGTGTGTGTGGTGGGGGGAAAGGGGGAGGCGAGGGGCAATGTTATAGAAGTTACCATGGTGATTCAATTTCAGCAACACCCCCCCACCACCACTTCCCCCTACCCCCTCACCCTCATTTCCTCACCAGAACAAAAAAGCAAATATTTCTGAGAGGAATTCCCTCGGTTGCAGGAGCTGCGGCGGGTTTCACCGACTGATCTGAGCGAGGTTTGGGTGAACGTGTTCCCCACTGGGGATCCCTGCTCAGATATGCATCCTCGCGGATCTGCTGAGCAGAGAAGTCGCACAAAACAATGTTAATTTTTGGAATTTTAAGTACTTTGCAGAATTCTTTTTTTTTTTTTCTTCCCGGCTGGAAATCACTGGAATGGAAATGAAGCCTGTGTGGGAGGAAGGTATTATGTTCCATTTTTCAGGCGACGGAAGACTTTTTTAGGGCAGTCGATGAACATCAAGTTTGGGGAGCGTAAATGTCAAATCCTTTGCGTTTCTTTGTGACTCCAGTCAAAGGAAACTGCTGAGCGTGAAATTTATAGCCCAGGCCAAGTCCAAATGTCACTTTTGCAGAACCGGATCTAACCGCCCCATTAGGACGGCTGTGTGTGACATCGTGAGCTCTGTTTATTTGAAGTTCAAACAGGAAGGCTATTTATGCCTCCATCTCCTTCCCGATCTCTACAGGGTCCACTGAGGTTTTATTCCCCCCCCTTCCCAAAATAGAAAGCTAGTAACAGCGGGAGAATGTTTCTAATTCCCACAACAAATGATGGCCAACTCTGTTTTGACATCTAACAATGTCATAACAGCAATTTGTTACTCTGAGGGTGAAGCAGAAGCCTCGAGAGCTGGATGGGAGAGCTTGTTAGAAGGGTGTTTGAATTTCATTTATGCACTCTTCTATCGATGCAGGACTGGGATACACACACACACACACACACACACACACACACACACACACACACACACACACACACACACACAGGCTTCCTCTGCAGTTTAAACTCAGCTCTTCCTCTCCACTGACTGTCTCACAGTCACCATCTGCCATGTTGGAAATCTGCCCTCAGTCTGAGAGCTGGAGGCTGACTTGCCGTGTGTGTGTGTGTGTCTGTGTGTGTGTGTGTGTGTGTGTGTGTGTATCCCAGTCCTGCATCGATAGAAGTTGGATTTGTAATCTTCCTCGCCTGCAGATCGCAAATCGTTAATAATCAAGCACATTTCTCAGAGCAGCAAATGTTCGGCCTGTGCAGCGGCGTAGAAGCACACAGCCATGGAGCCCCATTTTTGTGGGGTTTTTTTCTCTGAGCCTCGGCCTGTGTGGCGCGGTAATTAGAGCCACCACATGTTCCGGGTGGTGGGGGGTGTTTACCGCCGACCAGTTGGCGTGATTGAGCAAGATGGGGGAAGCCCACGGCCGCCGTGCCAGGGAAAAGGTTGATGGGAATCCACGTGACACTGCGGCCGTCACTGGGCTGAAAGGGAATCCCTTCCTGTTTCCCCTGTTTTGTCAGCCACTCAGACTGCTGCCATGGCAACCTGGTGTTTACTGTACTGACTGTTTGGCAGCCGCGCAGCAATAGGCACATGACGTGTTCCTATGGTAATGGCTATTTATAAAAGCTTCAACCAGCAACTCTGTGTGAATGCGGCCTCAGTGGAAAGCGTCGACTCGGGGCAACGTGATCGACCGCTCAGTCGCCGGATAACAAAAGTCCAAATGAAGAAGACATGCTTAAGTTATGTGGAAACTAAATCTCCATGGCAACTGTATCATAACAGAGATGACTGAGTGTGGGCGGACCATTTTTTCTCCTCAGATCTTTTTCGGTCTTCTTATGTTGCATTGGAATTATCAGTTAATTTAAAAGATATATATCTTTTTCCTTCCTCTGATTCCGAAACATTATGATCTGTGAAAGTCGAGCAGGTTCTTTTTAATTTTTTTCTGGAACATAAATTAATCTTCCCCCTAAAATAGGTGATATTATGCATGCCTTTTTTTTCTTCTCCTCCCTTACAAAATCTGAAATAATGAGAGATTCTTGGCGCCGGTGAAAAAGACCACCGGATAGTAAAGCTCTGTAGAGCTCAATTAGGAATCATCTCTATCATTAACTCAACCTATAAACTATTAATGGTCTCCAGCCATTTTTCATGATAAGGCTCCCCACATTTGAAAAATTCTCATTAGGGCCTAAATTAGGGAGCTCTCGTAGATCAAAATTGGTCTTATCTAGTTTTTGAAAATTCCAAAATAAAGATTTAATGAAACATCTCTCTCTCTCTCTCTCTCTCTCTCTCTCTCTTTCTCTTTCTCTCTCTCTCTTTCTCTCTCTCTCTCTGTTCAACTTTCCTTCACATTCAGCATTCACATTCTTTCACATACTCCCTTGTATCCATATACGTTGCATTGTGCAGTATATTTTCTAAGTTTGGATGTGCACACGTGTGAATGTGAAATACCTGGAAAGGTGCGTTTCAATGCGTGCGTGCAGGATTGTCGTCCCGGGGTGTAGTGCATGCGTTTTCCCTGTGATAGCTGTGTGGTGTGAGGCACACACACTCTCTCTTCCTGCCTCTCCCTCCGCGTTGTCACATCCACTCCGGCGTCGTGTCCACTGTCACATAATTTACCGCGGAATACGCAATGACTTCACAAACGCCCCCACGCATAGGAAGTTCCTCCCGGCAAGATGTGACTTTGTCTCGCCACGTATAGGATAATACATGTACACTGGCCCTCGTGAAGGGAAAATAAAAATAAATCCCTGAATTTAAACAGCTCTATAGGAACGAAAATGAAAGCCGTGTAAAAATTAATATTACATTTCCGTGACTTCCTATGCTGTTTAAAAAGTAATGAGACTGAATAAAAAAGCACTCAAGTTAATAGCCTTGAAATATTGTGCCCCTGACATTTCGTCTGCACTTCCAGGAAGCAGACAGTGTTCAAATTGTTGGCAATATAACCCGCCTTTTGCATAATGGTTGTGTCCATTTGATAACTTAATTGTTCCCTGCATTAGCAGGAAGCTTTTAAATGCGCTGGGGCGAGCAGCTCAAGGATGACAGGGAATGTCTGAAAGTTGACACGTTTGAACCAGACCGGGCTGAGCGCTCCGAGGTCTGGGGAGCAGGCGCACGGAGACACAGCTGCACAGGCCTGGGTGTGTCCTCCCATGCACTCACGCACATCCACTCCTCCATTCCTACTGGCGGTGATCCTGTGCCAGAGTTGGAGCAGGGATATCCCCCTATGGTTTTTCAGAGGTCTGACTCATTGCCAAACTTTAGTTCTTTTTTTTTCCCCTTCTTCTGGAGAACACTACGTCCTGTTTGCTGCTCCAGAGGAAGCCCCTGTTCTCTGGGAAGGATACGCCTTCCATGAGTTCACTGCACGTGTTCGCCATGACCCGTTTTATCCTGCAGCTTCAGGTCACCGTAACCAGCAATGTGGAGACGTTTTAGCAACAGCAATCATTCCAGGTCAAACTGAAATTAAATTCTTTGCTCAGACATTTGTGTATTTGCAGTGTTTGATTTGACTTGTGTACTTCATTGTAATGCCATCACAGGGCTTCCTACAGTCCTCTTCTCCGTTTTAGCCACAACAATGCTGGTAATGGGTATTTGATTGGTGCATTATCTGTGGGAGAAGGAACAAAAAAAATAGTAGTTATACTACTTTACTTCCAACAATCACATCGGCACTTTAACAGCTGAGGACCATTGTGGTCAGCGTGGTCCCATGTGTGATTTAAACCCCCTCCCTGCACTACTTAGTAGGCAGGTTACGGAGGTTACACAGGTTAAAGGCTCCTGTTGCTGTGAGTCTGATCATTTGCCATCTCCCTGTTCCCTTTCAATAATCTGGGACAAACACAACATCAACGGGTTGTATTCACAAAAGGATATCTCCATTTCTGTGGCCTCTAAACCTGCAGGCAAAAAGAAATAGCATCTCGGCACTCCTGTACTATTTTCTATGATTTTAATATAGTTTGTTTATAGCCTTAACATAAGCTTTTTTTCTCCTGCAAATTGTATTCACGCTTCAAAAGTCAGGAAAGTGGTGCAATTGTGAAGATAATCTTGCTGAACAAAGCGCATATGTATCATGAACGTTTGTTTGCCACAGTGATTATTTTCTGTAATAATCCAAATCCAGGCCTACAAAAATACACCGTCCCCGCACCACACTGTTCACAGAGATCAGCGCTAATAGCCACAAAGAAATCGGTAGCGGATGGCGGTTGCACAGTTCTACTCTTTGTAAATTGACTTTGGAGTGTGCAGAAGATGCCTCAGCAGGTGTTGGAAAAAACATGATGTTAGCAAGCTAGGATTACTAGCTTCCCATTGCCGAAAGGAAAGCTAGTTAGCTCGCTAGCTTCCACTTTCCAAAAGGATTGCAAAAGTATCAGTTCTCTTGGGCTGCCTCCAGCCCAGAGTCCTGAAGCTAGGACATTGTTTCCACAAATATCTACAAAAATGTTTTTTTATCTAATGCACAACAGTTATACACTCTATCTTACGGACAATAGTATCGTTTTAGTTTGTTTCTCCCTCCACAATAAGGGCAAATTTAATTAAAATGTCAGTGTTGGTACCATTTAGGCGTGGGATGTTTGTCCGTATCTCAAATATCCACCAAATCCCGCTGACCTGGGAAGCATGCAAAGCATTTGGTGGAGAGTTCTTATGAGGACGCCGAATAATGTGTCCATCTCCGACGTCCTTGGACTGTTTACAAATGTACTCGGCTCGAATGCTCGGCCCAAAAAGAAGAAAAAAAAAAGATTATTTACAGTTTTTATGAACAATGAAGAACGGCCTTGAGGAGAGGAAAGCGTTCTTTGAGTGCGGTCTGAGTTGCATGGGTGTTCTCTTTGAAAGCAGAGAAGCAAAACACTCATTGCAATTCTGCGCGCCATGTTCAAATTTGACTAATTATGAAAACACATTCCAAACCCGTGTCCTTTTCAGCACACACCGCCGTCCAATGCACACGCAGCTAAAATTATTGAGTTAGCGTAATAAGCTTTTCAACCTTGTTAAATGTAGAGCCGCGGCCTCGGCGTCAACTATAAAATTGACATTATCCTACATTACTGACACCTACAGAAACACTTACTGCGGCATAGGAACGAGATTATATCCATCCCATTTAGATTTACAACCTGCGAGAAGTCATCACGTTGTGTGTGCTTTTGGACTTACAACATTACTGTAGTAACACAAACAAACCGAGGGCTGAGGCTGCGTAATTGGAAACATCTGGATGTCATTTTGGTCTTTTCCAGTCCCGCAATCATGAACACTATAACGTCTTATTTGGCCATTTGATACGGTGCAGACTTGCTTGGGAGAAAAAAACAGAAAAACAAATGCCAGAAATAAACATCCTCCACTCACAGGAGTCGCACAACATTGTTGTCGTGTCTTGTTGTCAGCCACAAATGACGCTATCACATTCCGGGTCACACAAACCGGTGTGTCACTTTACTGTGACCTGAACAGTATTTATTGTTTCCAACACCTGCTCTGTTTTAAATGCTCATGAATGAAGGAAAATACGGAGCAACCTTAGACAAAACAACGAGAAGGGGACATTTGGGGTGAGGAGGAAAAGCAACAAAAACAAAGAAAATAATTAAATAAAAGAGTGTATCACCTGCAGGTCTTGAACCAGGGCCACCTTCTTCAGGATTAAATTGCATCTGACAGGTGAATAGCCCCAGAAAAGCAATAGAGCCAGAGGGGATTAGAAAATGAAAATAAATGAGCTTTTAAAGCCTAATGAAGGATTTAACCTAAATGAAGCACAGGTGGCTGGTAATAGGTGCTGCCTCCACATCCACAGCGGGGCAGGTTTTGAAACATTTCAGAGCACTTTAACTCCCCCCCCCCCCCCCCCCCCCCCCCCCCCCCCCCCCCCCCCCCCCCCCCCCCCCCCCCCCCCCCCCCCCCCCCCCCCCCCCCCCCCCCCCCATCCCTCCCAGCCCGGCCTTGCCTTTGGTATTTACTCACGCTTTTCCCGGGGTCACAGTGTCACCGGGTTTAGCTGATGGGAACGTGCCGTTTTCCAGTGTTTTCATTGGCTGGGGGGAACATGGGAAAAGAAGCCGGGCATCCTCTGTGGTCCCACCCCGCGTAGAGGACCCCCCCACACACACCCCTCCACCCAAAGCCAGTGTTACCACATGTAACCCCTTCTGCTGTGGACATGCGAGGAAATGATGATGTCAGAAAGACGGGGCTCGACCTTTTGCTGCCTGGTTTCGTGGGAAGAACTTTAAACCAAAGTGACAAAGTATCCTCCTGGGTAAGACCATGGAGAGGAATTTCAGCACTGATATCCATTACACACACACGAGTTCATGAACCATTATTTTATCTGGCAAACATTACATTCAACGCAAGGAGCAAATATATCAGCAGGAGCGTGGCTACAGATCCGAACAATAGCTCCAAATCCTCTTTTGATAGATTAAGTAAAGCACCAAAGGCCGTGTGTGAGAAAACGAAGGCTTATTTCACGATTTAACAGCTACATGATCAAAATTATCCAGATCAAAGAAACTCCCCGAGTTAAAACTGAATACAGAATTACTCGGTGGAATTAATTTATTTTCTATTTTCTCTGTTAACATGTATTACTTTGCATTTGGCATTAGGCAGCTACATATCCCACAAATTGGCTCCCCCCCCCTCGCCCCCATTCTGACCCCCCCTCTCCTTTTTTCTCTCTCACTCATTTCATACACTTGTAATCAGATATTAGCTGTTGATGTCTCAGATATTACTCAAGCTGTGCAGAAAGATCCCGTGTTAATTCGAAGCCCATGTGTTGAGTGTCACTTCCCATATAAAGAAGGTAATCATTGCCCGTGTAAGCGGCTGTCAGAGAGAAAAAAGCACCCAAGCCTGTGGTGTTACGTAACCGTCGCCACTGTTCATGGAAAGGAAGTCAATGCTCCTCATTTGAGGTGTTTCAAAAAAACTATCTCCCTGCATTATAAATTAGTCGAACAATAATACCCTGTACATTCACCATGTAATAGGTTCTAATTCATCACTGTAAAAACCTACACTTCTGGGGTTTCTTCTTTTTTTTTTTTTTTCACAGCGCTATTTATTGGAGAGGAAAGGATCCACCGAATAAATTATTTAAAACCATCCTCATAACGAGGCAAAGAACATAAACTGGTGAGCATATTACACCAAGAGCGGTAATTAGAAGTAGAAGGATCCATATTGCTCATTTGAAGGCGAGTTTTTTTGTACGTTTTTTACACATCTACATGTTATTTCTAACAACAAGTTTTCATATGCATGGTTTTCATATGCATGGTTGACGTGCCCAATTAGGCTCCCTCTGACACATCGACCGCGGTTTCAGTTGGTGATTTCCTACATTTCCCACGACGCCTTTCAGTAAATACCTTGAGACGATAGCCCAAATTCTCTATTTCTTTTAAAATATTTTTTTAATATTCTTTAACAGTCTTCTCTTCCATTTGGCACAATTCCCAGGGTGCACTGCACTCTTTAGAATCAAACCTTTTTTTCAGTTAGGTTTCATCCAGAAAGTTTTAGTTGCAGAAATTCACTCTTGGCTTGTGGTTGGTGGAGTTTTCAAAAGGTATTCAGACTTTTTTGTTTTGTTTTGTTATGAAGGCCCACAGTAGTTTAGTTTCAAAGCTTACAGCATAAAAGCACAACCCCCTCCCTTCGTGAAAAAAAAAAAGAAAGTCGCATAACTTTATAATATATTTTTACTAAAACAAACACCTTGAACAGATCTTAAGAGATGTCCACTGATGATGCATGTTTGAATCCTTCTGCAGTAAAAGTGTTCTAATGTGAAACATAAGGAGTGTCTTTGACAGCCAGTGTGTGTTCGCTGACATCTCTCTGGTTCGTCGTCCACTCAGAGAGCAAGTGGTGTGGGAAAAATTAGTTCAGAGCAAACATTTCAAACCATAACAAACCGCATGAGTGCTGCACAGCCCTCTTCCTCCCCGACCGGGTTTATAGAGGGTGTGGTTCCGCAGACGTCCAGCAGCCGCATACTTACAGGGTGAATAATAAAATAAATTGTGTTTGAGGAGGCTTATGTTGAAGATTAGTCATTCGTGAATCACCAATCGGAGGGTAGAGGCCTCTTCTTTGCTCAGAGTTTTATCCCTGCCCTTTTATGGCTTACCACCAGCACTTTTAACCAAACCCAGGCCCGACTCTTGGACCAGGTCCGGACTCATGTCTGACTCACAGCGTGTTTCACTCAGTGCTCACGGGAGGCAGGGAGAGAGCAGGGTGGACGGCTGGAGGCTTGTGTTGGAAGAGTTGCACCCAGCAGGTGGTCGGGGCTCTCAGCAGGCCGCCTGCTCATCTAAAAAAAAAATAAATATATATATATATATAAAAAAAAACGGAAGGTGGACCAGGCGGAGACACGCGGAATGACCAATGTAACAAGTCACCTTGGCTCATGTTTACTTATAAAGTAGTTTTATTATAATGTGAAACATCCTGCAAAGATTATGGAACATCATACACAACTGGATCAAAGCTTCACTCAAGCTGTGTTCGTGACTTACACGCTGTTGCATGCATGGTTACAGTATAGCTCATTCATTTTGATTTTACGCCATGTGCACAAACATAGACAAAAGCTGAGCTGAGACAAACAACAGTACAAAAGTACATAGGGTAACAATTATGGACCATTTGAAGTACATTTTTCTCTTTTACAATAAAAAAAGTAGGACACAGGGCTTTTAAAAATGCACTTCTGACCCCGGAGTGACTATTGACTATTGACACTCTCCCTTCATTCTATAAATAATTTGCACATGAATTAGACCACCAGACCACATTGACAGAGTTACCATTTTCAACATTGAACGCTTCCATCAGGTGTAACACAATGTGAATACAGGATCCTGTGTCCTCCAGAGGATATTCCACTTCTTATGTGCAGTCTGTGGTTGGCGGACTCATCATAAGTGAGTGATTTTGACCATCCATTTTTCTAGTCAAAGCATCAGAGGCAAATATCCTGCCTTTTAGTCCCATGGTCCAAAAACACTGGATCCTGCATTTCCCATTTATGCAAGCTGACAGCATCTTTTATTAGACCCTACGCACATCCGTTCATACTCAATACCTCCGTGGTGTATTGCAGGCTTTCTGTTATGTCAAAACATAAACATTCAGGAAACATGGTGATTGGAAAGTCAGCTACACATTACCTTCAGACTCGATGCAATATGACTTACTGAGGTGGGTGTTTTTCGTATTGCACTCACAAAATGGGAAGCAGATGCATTATGTTCCTTCAGCAGCATGCTTTAATCAGAGGGCGGGATGACGGAGGTGTTGAATGAAGACAACACCGTGTCCCAGGGAAGTCACAGTTAAATAAAACCACAGATATGTCACTGTTATGTGATGCGGACGTTATTGTGGGGTTTGTAAACTAGTTGTTGATGGCTTGCATAGTGGGGGTTTGTGAATACATTTTCTCATTGTAAACAATCCCATAACTAACACATAAGTTACATCAGGCTTTGTTTAGACAGACAATACTTGTCTGTGTCATAGAGCTCCATTGTTGTCCAAAAAGTGATTAAAAACACATCAGTGAGCCACAGCGCTGCACCGGGTTAAATGGTCTTTTGTTACGATGAACAAGGGCACTGGAGTTTATCTGGAGTTGATTCCACATGCTCCAGCTGCAGTAAATAATTATTAGAGCTCCAAATGTGTATTCATCCGCGACTGAAAATAGTCCCAAACAATTACATTATTTACTCCAGTTTGAGTAAAGTTGGCGAATAACTACAATAACAACTACAGTGCCCAGGTGTTTTAGGAAGTCACTTAGCCTTTTATAAAAAATAAACTATAGGGGACTATAGTTGGAAACTGTAAATACTATAAGAAGTGGACGTAATCACTGTGCCGTCGCCCATTGAAAGTGGACTGCTGTTTTGAAGCCTTGGTTCACAATTTTTGAAGTTGCCATCTTTTTTTTTGCAACCAGAAGTAAAACAGGAGAGTGGAGATAAGTACAACTGAAGGCTGAATAATGCATTTTTAGGTGACCAAAAAGGTTACAATTATTTTTTATGAGCTGAAAACACACTGTGAAAGGCTTAAAGTTCTAAGTCAAAACCAAGGACAACTCCAAGATCGGACAACGCCCTGGCAGCTACCTGTCAATCACAAGGTAGCCCCGCCCTAAATCATACCCTGCTTTATCGTCCATTTTCCCCTAAATGAGACCATAATTAACAAAATGATAATTATGCTGTATTGAAGGAGAATTGAAACTAAAAATTGATACCATAAACTCATGTTTACAATGTTTACTCAGGTAATAAATCAAGTGATAAGTAAAATCATTATTCCATAGACTTCTATACAATCTGACGTCTTTTTGCAACCACAGTATTTGCTGGCCATTTGAAAGAATGCGACTTTAAGGCCCTTCCACATTGGCTTCACTTTTCAAGCCCAGAGGCTGCAGCCTGGAAAGTGCTGAGAGCCGAGCTAACACATTTTTGGGTTCTGTCTTTTTAATTAGAAACATATGAAATATCTAATCCTCTAAATCACCCGTGTCCCCTGTCAATAACAGGAGTACATATGTGCCTTGTGATTGGTTGTAGTTAAATGCCCCAAAGCAGAACAAGTGGCTGGAGTGAGGAAAGGATACATTTCCTCCCTCTTATTGAAAGAGAATATGACTCAATGACAATTATTTGTCCCTCGCCCAGTATGCAGCACATGCAAACCCCTAAGTATGTCTTCATGTGCTGTTCATCTGTTTCTCCAACGTTCCTTCCTCAGCTGTGGTTATTGAGTGACATATGAGAGTGAAATCACTCTGGGCAGAATACAAAAGAATAAACCTGTTTAGTTTAGTCTGCCCCCCCTGCCTGAGTTCCTCATCCCCCCCACACACCCCCACCCCAGCCTCCGTCCCAACCCTGTGCCCTGTGGACAGGAAGCGGGGAGACTTTCACCTTATCTCCTATTGATCGCCCCTCCTGAACGGTGTCATTTATTTGCAGGGTGATATAAGTGGGACTGATTAGAACAAGGGGCCTGATTGATTTGCGCACACATGCCACGCGACAACCAGGAGAAAATCAGACCTGGCGGGGGAGGGAGAACATTCATCTGAGGTTTGTCCAGCTCTCTCATGCCAGAAAACATTATCCTCCATGGGTGCGTGTGTGTGTGGGCATGCATTTGTGTGTGTGTGTGTGTTTGAGTGATTGCAGGCTACACAAGTACTTTAAATCCGTCTAAAAAGAAGAAAAAATAAAGCAAACAAATGCAATTTGCATTCCAATTTGTTTACAAAGTAGCCCTACGAACCAGCCAAATGATGAGATAAATGATGGCGTGGCGCCCTTCTGTAAAGCACTCCCTACATTCAAGCTCACCTGATTGATTCGTGGCGGACGCTGACCGTGTCACTGAAGCACCATTATAAAACATCTCAAATGTCCTTGTTTGGGCATTATGTCCAGCTGAGTAACTCTATTAGGCATCTTTCACTTGCTGTGTTAGTGGGATGAACAGCGTGAGAAGGGCCCTCCGATCTCTGGGGCGATTAAAAGGCGGAACCTGAATGAAGAGCTTAAATGTCCGTTTGCCATGTTTCTCTGTCCATCACCCCGGAGAGTGTTTTCTGCTTCTGAACTGGATACAAAAAACAATGAATCTAACACTAATTCTGCCCGAGCATTAACTTTCTTTGACCGCCCCCCCAAAATAACCCAGCTTGTGATGATTCATCCCCTTCCGACACATTTTGACTCAGCACAAATTCGTTGGACTCTACATTTTCTGAAAGGTTCTTACTTGGGTTAAATTAACTGGAGTTCAGCCGGGAGTCAAATCCCATTCACGCTAACGATCTGGTCACATAGCGCCGAACGTCGCCGAGACCCAGACACATGCCCTCAATTTCCTTAAAAGCAAGCCATGTTCTTGTAAACAACTCCTTCGGCCGAACATGACAAGTCTCCCCCATCGTCGTTCAAAGGGCATCCTCTCCGCGTTACGGCCTCCTTAATGAAAAAGAAAGCAGGATGGGAAACATCAGGGAAGATTTCACAAGAAGCCTCCCTTTAATGTCTGCGGAAGCCAAGGGGCTTTGAAAAAAAAAGAAGAAAAAAAAAAAGAAGACATTCTCCTAAAAGTGCTGTCTGCTCGATTGCTTCCACAATGAGTTCGTTAACTACACCTTCCCTCACCCCGCAGACAAACCTTCCCTGTAAATGCCACAGTGATATTTTCACGTTGCAAATCTCTCTCCACCCCCCCTTCCCTCCTTCCTGTGCTATCTTCGGTGGCGCTACGGTTTGTCTATTGATGAGCGGAGGATGAGCCCGGGCCCTGCAGGGGACCGGCTTGTCTTCCATGCAGCAGACACTATCACCGCTAGATATCTGCTAATGCACGAGCGCCCCGAAACCGCTGCCGGTTTGCGTTCCAGCAGGGATGAGAAACAGCTGAAAATGATCACTATACTTTGCTGTTTTCGTGACAGACAGTTATTTTTATACGGTTAAGTAAATGTAAAGCAACTACTCATGCTGGCAGCTTTAAATGGCTTTCAAACTATTCTCGCGACCAAAGAGACGAGAGAGAGAGAGAGAGAGAGGAAGAAGAGCGAACATCAAAGAGTCCAGCTGTCTCTGGACAGAGAATTGATGGTATTTTTAGGATTTTACTCAGTTTTGATTTGTTACTTCCTTTTGGACAGGGACGATAAGTCCAAGATGTGGGATTCAAAGGTTTCTAGAAACTTGGGGACGTCATTGAGAATGATTTTTAATTGCAAAGCGAATCAAATCAACACTGGGATTTTTTTCTTTGTGACATAGACGTTAAGATGCACTGAAAACTTCCTCTTCGGTTTCAAAAGGACACTTTTGACACTAAATAATATTCCAAGGGCAAATTGATATTAGCTTGGATGAAAAATAGTGGTTTCTGGCACATTGTGTTTTTCAAGCGTTTGCAGCAAGTCAAATTGAGTCTGGTTTATTTATATAGACCTTCATCAACAGTCTGTCTCCAAGCACTTTGCGGAGACTGTGTCTAACTAATCAGCAGTCCATCACACAAGCAAATGATGCAGGAAAATATGTGTAACAAAACAAAAGACGAGACACTAAATAGCACTTTGCAAACTTTATACCCTATGAGTGCCACTGACTTTAAAGGATGTGAAAAATAGATAGAAACAAAACAACAATAAGTCCATAGATTGGGTGAACCTGACTAGAATAATGCCATTTATAATTAAATGGGGTTTAACAGGGCTGTATTAGCCAAAGGGGCCCTGGGTCAAAATGAGCTGAGGGCCCCTAATGACCCACCATTTCTCCCACTCTCTGCGGACTGCGCATGCAGTAGTAAGTCTTACATTTTTTTCAAACCTAATTAAAGTTGAAATGTATTTTGTAAAATGCACGATGTAAGCACAAATATAAACTGAGATAATACAAGCCTTGACATATGATTTTAGTTCAGGGCCTTGGCACAAGATGAGCCCCAAAGATTAGATAATAAAGCAGGTGCTGCCTTAAGGCCCCAAACATATTTGCTATCAATTAATTAGCTTTCTTGTTGAGAGTTAGATGAGAAGATTAATATAACTCTCAAGTCTGTACACTACATATGAAGCTACCGCCAGCGAGCCATTAGCTTAGCTTAGCACACCCAAATGGAAACCGAGAGAAACAACTGGCCTGGCTCTGTCCAAAAGGCAACAAAATCGTCCAAGAGGCACCTCTAAAGCTCAAACATGATATATCTTTTCAGTTTGTGCAGAGAAAAAAAAGTGTGAAAACCCCCAAAAAAGGGTGTAATTTGCCAGTAACATGGATATACTGTGATATGCCACCAATTAGCCGTGCTACCAATTTCGTCAGAGTGGCATCTGGTAGTGCTACGCAAAAAAATACCCTGCAGCTCAAAAAGCGGATACAATTTCCCACGCAAAAAAGGTTTCATGTTTGTTTGAGGTGGTTTTAGCCTTTAGTCGACAAAGAGTTGCGCTTAATGGGATATGGAAACGCCTTTGGTTAGCAGCTGATCAGTCATGTGTTCTCTGTATCAGTTTATCAACCACTTTCGGAATCTTCCCATAGCCTATCATCTGACAAAACTACAAAGCCTATAGTTTATCCGCCCCAAACCAATTAATGGGAATGCACTTAATTAGCATAAAACGCCACTTAAAATTCACTTGACATTTGAGTGGAAACACGGCTATTGATGTACAAGGAACTGAAATTAGGAGCAGAAAGGTTGGTAAAGGACTAGTCAGAGAAGTGTCGGGTGTTTTAGATCAAATTCATCCCCATCTAGAATTATACCACAAGCCAGTGCCTATGGCTTTGGGACCGGTCTCCTCCTCTGGTCCTGGTGTCGGGAACGCTGGTTGGTTTGGCACATACTGTGATTTAAGTTAAATACACTAATACACTGGAGGCCAATGCGGTTCAGACCCGCAAAGGCAGTATTGCTGTCGGACAAAACACAACCCGGTCCTCAGCAGCAGTGTCAGTGAAAATTGCTGTGTTTCAACCATATTCAAGGTCTGGCTGCATCGGAACAATCAGTCCTAATTCTGCCTCTCTCGCTGTAACAAAAGCACTTAGTCGGCATCTTCCCTCAGCAATTGATCCTGAATGTCCTTCTCTCATTGGAGACTTTAGTTTGTCCCCAATCCTTAATGCTCGTCTCTCTGCCTCTCTTCCTTCCTCCGTCTAGCTCGGCCTTTTTTCCTCGCTCTCCCATTACCCGTTCTCCCTGCATGCATATTAACATGGCATGTGCCTCGTCCCTCCCTGCCCGAGAGTCGTTCATCCTAATGCGGGAGGAAGCTGCGGCTTTACCGGCCTCCTCATTACTTATTCAGGATAATGTGCGACAGTGACGCTCTAATGGCATCCTGTTGGAGAGCCTCTAACAAATGGCAGGGCTGTGGTGTCCACCCAGAGTCTGATTAATAAGTGGTGGCAATCGATGGAGGCGGCCCAACCCCTGGGGTGATTTGTGGGGGAGGGGGGAGGGGAGAGGGTGTTGGGAGGGGGGGGGGGTTGGGTGGGGGCGGGGGGCAGACAGGACAACAGTATGGACAGATTGTACATAATGGACCATATGTTTGACCAGCTGAATATATATCTGTGTGTGTGTGTGTGTGTGTGTGCGTGTGTGTGTGTTTGACGTATCAGCAGCTTCCAGCGATGCACCGTTTCCGTTCTCTTTGGTACATGAACGCATCCAACGTGAAAAGCATGTTCAAACTGAACTGATGAACCTTGTTTTCACAAGTCCTTGATCAGAGCTGCTTCTCTTGCTGTTTCCCTGTCAAACTGTTTCCTCTTAACCGTATTGACCCAAAGCAAAACACACACACATACACACACACACACACACACAGATCCAGCAATTTGGTGGCCAGCCAAGACACAGAAAACCCATCAATAAGACTACAGGAGGCAATACACGGAGGGGAAACAGCGCATCCCTGGAGCGCTCTTTTTCTTTTTTTTAAACGACCCGTTACATTCCCAGTCAACTCCCGAATGATGACAAGCCAATTAACCTGCGTCATTAGTTCGAGGGGAAGCTCTTTTAAATGAAACCACAACGCACAACTTTAAGGGTTCTTTTGCATTATTGATCTGATGTCGGGGCCGGAAGCAGCGGTTGTCATTGGGGAGTTGACGCAGGCTGGAGCGAATTACTGTAATGGCTATCTGTGCCATCTGAAAATCAGCTATCATTGTTAACCACTAATGGGCTGTAACATACTGTTAGTGTGCTTCCTAATGCATTACAGATTAGCTGGATTTGGTCTCCTCCTCTTCATCTGTTGTGGCAAGAGCAGATTTGAAGGGCATCGTTTCTGTGTGGATCGTGTGAAAAAAAAAAAAGATTTTCTCTCTGCCTACACTCTTAAAACAAGTGGCTGTCTATTGAACCTTTTCAGGTTCTGTATCTGGGTACAGTACATTCCTTATGGAACCATTTGGGTTCCTTATAATGAACCTTGGGGTTCTTTATAAGCATCCAACGGCTATTTCAAATCACAGAAGAAGTTTCCATTTCATATATTAATTGAAACTTGCTCGACATTTCTGACAATCGGTTGATTGTTGAATTCATTTTCCAAACAAACATATTCTCTTGTTCCAGCTTGATTGGAATGGTTGTTGGTGTAGGTTGATGGGCTCCTACAGACAGCATACAATGTATAGCAGATTTGTAATTGTATTGTTTTACTTTGAAATGTTACTTTTAATGGTTGAATTAGCCAAAATAACTGATTTAAAAACAGTGCAGGACATTTCTTCCTGCACTTTTATGAAACAGTTTCATAAAACACAAAGAAAATGAATTTAAACTTAAACTGAGGCACATAAAAAGTAACAGTTTGTCAACTTTTGAATAAGCAAGCTAGGTCTTACAATACAAATCCCATTTTTAAATGACTTGACACACCTACGTACATATCCACCAACACCGTTTTATTTATTTATTTATTAATTTAAAGCAAGCTGATGAAGCTATGATGTGTGGAAGATTCAAGACTCATGGAACATGGGCCTACTGAACATTTTTGTATTAGCCTACTATCAAAATGAATTTGCAAGACAGCCCCACTGGGAGCCTGTTCGTATTCAGCTATCGGAAATGATCTGAACTGAGACAGTGCAGAAAAAAACCAACCGCTAATTGTTAGCGTCACGAAAATGGTCAAATTATCTAACAATATGGCACTATTGGGCATTATTGAAAAAACATCGCACAGAGGGCAAAATGGAGCGTACAAATACCGTACTTATCGTACTTCTGGCCATGTTGGCCTGAACAGACAGCAGCGTTGGTTCCATGCACGTCGTTTGTGTTGATATGCTCACGCTAAAGACACAGAGATGGTTTAAGTGCGAGAAAATGTCTAACCTTGGTTGGCTGACATTGGTTTACTCAGACTCCGACTTCTATTTTCTGCACAAATGCTATATTGGACCTTTTTGTGGGGCAAACGTTTCTTTGATTTTGAAGACAGATCCCATTATTCGTTATTGTACTTTTTTTCACGAGAGAATTTCAAGGGTGCGTATAAACACACTACATAGATTTTTTTGAAACCTCACTATGTGGCACTTCCCCCTTCAGTTTCACAATTTACAGTTTTGCTCCGAGCCAACTCTGACGATAATCTATATTGACCATGCCTCTCCATTTACATTCAATAAATAAATGATTGCTGTGGTTTGAAACTTCTCTTTATGTGTATGTTCTTCACATAAATTCTTCATGATCTCCTGTATCATTTTTACCACCAAAAAGCAGGGCTAATAACACATTCTTATTCTTCACATTCTGAAGGGGGTTTTGGAGCGACAATAAAAAATATTATTTTCCCTCCTTACCTCACATGTATTATTAACTACGAGAGAGGAGATTCTCTCATATCTCATTACCCATAAAAAGGGCCGGTACCAGCGAATTTAATACAACACCCTTGCTCATTGCAGTGGATAGAGTCTTGTACTTTTTAATAGAGCTAAGAGTGATATCACATTTTGCACAGTTAGAAAAATACGAATTTCGATCAGTTAAGGATGCTTTTATTATCGTCACGTGAAATTCCACGAAGCAGGAGTCGTTCTGTTGATGTCTAGGACCCAAGGCACAAAGTTTCCTCCATCTTGTTCCCCCACATCTTTTTCCTTAAAAGACATGTATGCCCTTAGTAGGGTGGTGGGGGGTAGGGCGTGATCCTGCGCTTCATTAGAAATGTACCACACGTGCCTTACTAAAGTGATATGTAAGCAAAAAAGAGCCCAACTGAGAACATGCTGCTTTGCCATGGCACTGCTCCCCCGCTTCTGTGTGCCATGAGCATGCCTCATTACCTTCAAAGAGCATTTTCAAACAGCATTTTGGGAAGCTTGCCAACATTTTTTTTTTCTTTTTCCTCTGGAAATTTTCAAAACAATTTGCCATATTACATTTTTTTGGGGTGATTTGAGTATTGGACAATTAATGTTCTCGCTGCTTTGCCTCAGCGAGCGCAACACACCTCTGCCCACGTCCCTCCCTCCGTGGTTGATTGCCAATGATGAAGAGACAGTACACATAAAGACATCATTCTACATGAAAAGAGGCCGCAGGTAATCGCCAATAAACGGCGAGTCATCAGCCCCAAGTGGTCACAAGTACAAGGAACAACATATTGAGTGTCATTGACTGGATTAATCAATTTTACAGCTTCTCGCTCGCTTTTTATTTAATTTTGCAGGTAGGACATTTTAGCATCCCCGAGCAGCAAGCAGGAGAGAAGCATTCAGCACATTCTTTTAATACATAAAGCTCCGGGGGGTGGAGGGAGGTGGGCGGGGGTTATGCCTCTCAAGGGAGTTGAAAATGAACAGTGAGCCTGAAAAGAGAGCTGGATTTTGAAAAGACAAAACGTGCTCGACCAGACGTAACTCAATTTGCTTAAATATCCTCTGACTTCGCAGCAATATCAGCTCGCTCAGGCCTCAAGTTATTTCCCTCCCCCCGTCCCCCACCTGATCTCCAAGCAGAGATGCAATTATAGATGCTCTCTTATATGTAGAGGATGTATTTGTGTTTCCACGCATGCATGCACACTTGCAACGGGTGGACAGACAGGATTGGTGCGCGTGGGGGAGTGAGCACACCGAGCTGTGGCGCGCTCACCCCTCCTGCCTGATGACTGATAGCCGACCCGCAGGCAGGGCACACCTGGCCGTGACCCTTCACCTTTCCCACCTCACCGTAAAATCTTGGCTCCCAGTTGAATTTTATTCTGCAGTGTCGACTTCAAACGGAGGCTGTAATGTCACCTTTTGTCGTTTGAAGCTGAGGCAACAGGCTTAATCCAAACGTCCCACTCTGTATCGAACCACATTCAATGCGTTTCCAGCTTGTAACAGGGTTCTTCTTCCATGGCCGCCAAGGTAGACAGTGCGCTCGCCAGGCAGACATTACACGAACCACAATAACACTCGAGCAGCGCTGCTTTTTTTTTTTCTGTTCCATAACCTTGCTCTGCACGTCTCTCGGGGAGTCTCTCCTCGCGGAGGAGACTTTTCCAATCATGGAACATACTTTCCCCTTGTTGTGGTGTGAGAGTGCATTTGAAGGTCTGAGCCATAAAATTCAACAGGGTGTAACCGGCCCTGAGTGACAGTATGAACTATGAATTTGGCCCGTTTGAGGATGCAGCTTACAAAGAGATTCGGAGGAAAGCTCTGCTTTAGCCAGTGCTCGAGCTAATAGAGAAGCAATCAGACGCCCCATGCTTGAGGAGAAAGATGTACCACCCGTACTGCTGTCCTCATTAGACACTGCAGGCTTTCACAGATGCACTTATCTTTTCTTTTTTTTCCGTGCATTCCAAGTCAAGTGTTTGAGGTCAAACGTGGTGACCTGACCTGCAGTTGAGTGGACACCACTGATGGACCAATATCTGATGGATCTGGGCTATTTCACTCTCTTGCCCTCGGTCTGTCTTTGCATCTCTGTCTCCAGCAGAGATGAAGGGCGCTCGCTATGGGTCTAAATCAAAGTAGACCCCTCTACGGCCAGGCCCGAGGGGGGCTAGGAGGAGGGGGCGGGGGACACACACAACAGGGGGGCCTTGAGCAGCTTTCAGGTTCAAAGGCCTTTATCACCTCCAGAAGCTGACCACTGTCAACTCCAGTGGAGCCAACTGCCTTTGATTGTCTCCTTGTCCTCTTGTATCTACCAGGGGTTATCCCCCTCAACTGACACATGCTAAAGGCTGCTAGCTTTGATAATCAAGCCAGCGAGGGGAGGGTGACCGCCGAGCCCATGGTCAGCAGAACATGCGCACACTGTAGCTCCGGTGTTTATCTACAGTGGGAACTCAAATACATTCCCCCCTGTCTTTGATTAATGGCGTCCTTCAGTGCGAGTGCTGCTATCGATGCCCTTCTTCTTTTCTCGTGTCTTTGCGTGGTTTCACAAATCCTGATAAAACTTGCTGACACCTTATTTTTTGTTGTCAGAATTTGACTGAAACCCCCCCAAGTAAATCAAGTTAATGGCAGCAGACTGCGACGGCATCCGATTTTCTCTGACAGCGCATCACATTGTGAGTGGGGGGTGGTAGGGGAGGGGGGGCTCACGGAATGCATTCCGAGGATACTGGAGGAGGGCAAACGTGCCTCATTGGCTTTCCTGTGACGTCCTCGGCCGCTTTGAAGATGTCCTCCAGCTCCATTCACCTTTGAATTCTTATCACGGCCCAATAGATCAGTAGTGAAATATACCCTCAAAAGTTATGAATTCATGAATTTTCCACGGGAATATCTCTCGCCAGGTCCATATCACCAAGGGGAAAGTTTCCTCGCTCAGATGGGAAGTTGCAAAAAAAAAAAAAAGAAGAAGAGAGAGAATAATGGAGGAGCATTGATATTCCTCGCTAACACCTGCGTCATGTTGCCTGGAATTAGCTTCATGTAAGGGAGGGTGTGTGCTTATTTCATGTAAAGGTCACCTTTTTATAACCCTGATAAAAAGGTTGAGATCACGTATCCAGCGTGGAATAAAAATGATCTACTGCACACTGTGTGTAAGGAGTGTAATATCTCCGCGTGTGTGTTGAAAAACGTGATTCTCACCGGAGTCATTACACCCCTCGACAGTCAATGAGACTTTGTCGTCACTAAATGCCACGGCGTGTCTACAGTACGTCTCAATACGGGTGTTCAGGCCGTCTGTCCGCCTGCTCCGTTTATTGGAATCGTCCCAGCAATGTGTAACAGCACCGCGGTGACTCACAGCCTCCAAAGTCTGCACTTGCAAACAATCACAAAGGGTACCTACGTACACACACACATGAAAGGTATATCTCTTCCCAGCGAACCATGCAAACAGTGTCTGACAGATGCAGATAAACAGCTGTGATTTACTTCACTTCTCCATTTCGCCGTGCCCAGATTGCAGCGGGCTCGCTCGCATCCCTCCGTACTTCAGAGGCGGTTGGAAGAGCGCCTTCCTCGGTGCAGCATGGCACGGCTCGGGTTAACGGCGAAGCGAGGGCTCCTGAGAGACCGCCCGAAACGACGGGATAAACAACTGTGATTTACCTCTCTGTTGTTCGGGGGAGAGGGACGGGGGTCACAGTGGCCTCTGGTCTGCCCGAGAGCGGCCCGCTGCTCACGCCCGCCCCGAGCCAATTGTCCCGGAGGTCGAATGGAACAGGGAAGCAGCTGGATGTGCGAGAACGCACGCCGTATTTACAATGGCAAAGCACACATTCGCACAGAACCGACACGCACAATATGACATCCTCTCCGCTTATCGGGGGCCCCATCTGTTTCCTGGAGCTCACGGTTGGCTGATGAACTCCGCTGAGCCATGTGGGAGGAACGCGGCTTGAGCTGCTATTCATGAATACTCATCTTCCCCGACTGAGTCACAGAGTCACCCAGGTCCACTCGTTTATATCTCCTCACTCCAACAACTATAAACACTCAAAGGATGTCCGCCGTATCCTCGATAGCCTCCACGGCCTACAATAACAATAGGGCGGCCATTGTTGACATGTTAACATGGACGCAGTGCGGATGTTAGATACCGGCGTCGTGACTTTACTAGTTTGCGGCCACTACATGTGCACGTGTTTATTTGGAATTGAACAAAACATGGCACGACTTATTTTCTTCTGGGTTTTAAATGTGCATGTTTAAAAAGGTTTAAAAAAACAAACACCTCCTCTGCTCTTTATACGGTACGATTCCATCCAAGCATTTTCGTGCTTTTGAAACCATAGATCCTAATACTTTATCAGATAGTGGAAGGAAGTGGGTTGGGATACCCAGTGTAGGTCTTTAATGGTTTGTGTACTACGGTTATGCAATATTTCTCTCTCTCTCTCTCTCTCTCGCACTCTCTCAAAACTGCAGAGTGTTTGATTGTGCTCCGCTGACTTGTGGAGTTCCCCAAGGGTCAGTCAGTCCTGAGACCTGTTTAATATTCCCTTAACATTCGTCCTGTAGGGCATATTATACCACCAGTTTGGCTATGGCTCTTATTTACTTATTTCTTAGGGACAACACACATTCATGAACAGGTATTGCCAATACAATATAAATATTTCAGATTTAGCCAAAATGCTGAATTGAATCTGCGCTCCCTGGGCAGGTTGATGTTCTACATTGAAAGAAAAAGAGCAGACGATCTCAAAAGCACATATCACTGCTACGCCGATGATGTCCAGCTCTGTGGATCTGTGAAACTTTCAGATTTGGCCAAATTATAATCTTTTTTTGAGGATTCACTACCAACATGTTTTCTTTACTTTAATGGCCTTACAAAATGTGGCTCCAACATATATCAGTGAGTTGAAAATGTTACTGTCCTGACTCCTGGGTTGTATAAAAGTCTCCCTCTGGGGCTCAGTTCAACAATCTGCAAAAGGTGTACCTTATTTTTGATTGAAATATACTTTTGCATGCTTTCGTCATCTTTTTATTGTGAATGTGAAGCACTTTGAAACCCTGGTTGAGAAAAGTGGCATGTAAATAAAGTTTACTTATGAGTATTATTGTGACGTAATTGATCATATGTTTCCTATGCTGTTTAAATTCCTATGGTTTGTTTTTCATGCACTAGTCAGTTTTGAGATTCTGGGCCATTTAGCTTCCATAACAACAAGGGCCAAGTTCAAAACAATTTCTTATTTTAAAGGCCATCCACTACACTGTGTTTTTAATGGACTCAGAAGCTCATTCAGTGAGCGACTCAGGATGCCTCAGTGTTCTACTGAACCACTCACAAGGTCTTTCGTTCCAGCAGCAGTTAAATTTTTAATGAACACCTTTTAGATGTGGTTTTTTAGATTGATGTTTAGACTGATGTTAATCATGTTTCATATGGCATTTTCTGGTGTTATTTATTTATTCTTTGTGATGTGTTTTTGTCTGTTGTGCACTGTGGACTGTGTCTATTATTGTCTGTATGAGTTTTTTGGTGGCAAATGAGTTTCCCCAGTGGGGATTAATACAGATTTCTAATCTAATCTAATAATCATAACCATCATAACCTTCTTTCAGACTAAAGGATAAAAAAAACATCTAAAATACACATATATTGTAAGTGTTTATTTTTCTACTTTGTCTGCAGATTTCTCCTAAAGTCACCAAAAGTGAGCAATAGATAATGCCTCATTTGCATATTAATACATAAAATCTCTGTCTTAAGGTAAATAATCAACTGTTGAAGTTTCATGGGGATTTCTATGAGATAAAACATACCCTATTCACCTGTGGAGTCTCCTCTTAATGTATATTGTGTATATATAGGGAACAGATAAAAGGGGGTGAAAATTCAAGCGGAACTATCGATCACTCTTTTGTAAAATGAAAGATTAAATAGAGATACGAAGACCAGGAGAAAGAGAGTGGAAGTGGGAGATGCAGCGGGCCGTCATGCATTACACTGTGCTCTGAGCATTCTAAAAACACCATGGCGGAGAGAGGCTGTGATGAAGCATCCAGTTTTTTTTACCCAACGTGGATGCGCCGCGGGATGTAAATGAGACCTTGATGGCATTAGTACCCATTTTTCCCCTCACACGCGGATACAGATGTTAGGGCTCTGTAAACCATACGTCCCCCCTTGAACCAGGCCTGTTGGGGTTAAGTATGGTGTAACGGAGCAGCTGTAAGAGATTTACCTCTCCACCCTCCTCCCTCTGTCCCTGCGCTGCCTCATCTTTTCCATCATCACACAATAGCGTCTTCTACCTCCGGCTCGGGTTCGACGCAAAGGCCAGTGCCCCTTTTGTTTCCATAACCCGGCTGGAACTGTTTGTCTACGTGTGTGTGTGTGTGTGTGTGTGTGTGTGGGGGCGGGGGGGGTGTGTAAATGCCGTCATGATTCACTCTGCACACACAATACAGACCTGACCGGGGTTTTTTCAAAAGGCGGGCCTTTGTTTTGGGTCCGTCCACTCCCCAAACCACACACACACACACAGACGTACCTTCACCACTACCGAATACATGCACACGCACACACACACACACACACGTACCTTCACCACTACCGAATACATGCACACACACACACACACACACACACACACACACACACAGACACACAGACACACCAATCTCTGCCCATAACCCCTCATGAAAGAGACGGCAGAGTGGTTATGAATGAAAAGGGGGAGGGGAGGGGGGGAGTGGAGGAGGATAAACGGGCCATGCACAATGACACTTAACAAAATGTCTGAGTCAATTCAAACACATCTAAATCCTTCCTCCTGGGTTCCCCACTGACGCTCCATTATCCCCGCTCCACAGAAAATCCCTCTAAATGGAGAACCTACAGAATGGCATCAGGGACACGAAACAAAAACTGTGTATTCATCTGCGGATCTGACTGGAGCCCCATTAAAACCACTCAGGGTAATTATTTGCGCGATGTGTTAAATCTGTCACGGTAAACGAAAAGCCTTCCTGTTTTTTTATTTAGTTTTATAGCTCCGGCTGACTTAATTTTCTGCTCCGCTCTCTCCCCTCTCCCTGACCTCCTTGCGAAAAAAGAAGAAGAAGAAAAAAAAAGAAGCTTGTTTTGGCCGCCATCGCTCAGTTTTCTCAGTTTCAAAGTGATGCTAACTGCCCCGATGAGTCCATCCTTAAGCAATCTCAGCAAATCCTGGGCTCGTCTCTGAAGTACCATCAAGAGGCCACTGAGCATATGCATTTTGTAGCACGCTCCACTGAAAGGGCTGCAACCCCCCTTCCCTCCCTCCCCACAACCTCCCCTCCCATCCGTCTACAGAGGCATCACAGCACAGCGAGGGCAAGGAAGATCAATGCCCTGCCTCTGCCAGTTCAGGCAAAGGGATACAGCAATCTGCGCTCCATTTACAGTGTGATATACAACACAAACAGGTTCCCCGCAGGTCTGTAAACGCGCGCGTTTCGCTTTATTTCTTCGGAACGTCCGCCCGGCCGCAGCTTTTGGCAGTTACCGTGTCACACAGAAGAGCAAATGATTCATTCCTGCGGCTCTAATGTTGCACTCCGTGAAGTAGCGCGACAGCTGGATGTCACTATCAAGATGTTTGGCCCTTGAGCTATGGACCATTCGCAAGGGGGAAAATAAAAATGTTCTTTTCCTCCATGGATGGTGTGTATGGTTGTATTAGCGGACCGGCAAATTGAGCATTAGATGGCGGCTCGGCTGTCACATAGCACTGCAGGAGCGCGAGCGAGCAATTTGGCCAATTCTGCCATGTATTTAAAGCCCGCCAGCAGCCACTTCAGACCAGGAACTTGATTCCAATACTCTGATCTGACCAAGCAACGGGGTCTAATATGACAATTACACACTCGGAGCGGCCCGCTTGCCAAAAGCCCTCATAGTTAATGACAAGAGATGGCGGTTAATCACATCCTTATGCAGGGATCAGGGTGCGGCTCATGGGAGCTAAAGCCTCGCCGTAACCTGCCAGCGCAATTACCTTTTAGCAATTACAGCGAGCGTCGTTCATGACACTTCAGCAACAAAAGGCTTACAACGTAGGAGACGACTGCCAGCGAGACGGGCTGCCCTTAAGGACGACGGCGGTTTGTGGGTCAAACACAGGACGGCGGATTGGCTTAAAAAACACTCGTCCTCTCATGTAACACCCACTCAGAATCAATTTGTCACAAGCCCCACGAACGCAAAAAAAAAGAAGGTATCGAGCCTGTGAAGGCGATTGAGTCAGTGAAACAGGAGAAGTTCTCAGAAGGGTTCAGAAAATGTTCCAGATGTTAAATCCGTCGCACTTATCAGCACGGAATAGGATTTATTATTCATCTCACTGTCTCTTAAGTGGCTTATCGTTGGTCAGGGTGATGGCTGTGTGGGCAACATGTGTTTTATCCATATGGAAGCCAGGAGAAACACATGTTTGCAGATGCAGTCAGTTCACAGGATCAGCTGTCCTCTGTGACCAACATCTGTCAGCCTGCCGATGCCTAGGGCTCAAGTACAGTGTGTGTGTGTGTGGGGGGGGGGGCTAATTTAGTCTGCAGACACACACGTGCAGTGCACATACAGTATAAAAAACATCTAAGGGCCATATGTCCATTGAATCTAAAACATGGCAGTATACAGAAGCTTTTTTATAATTGTGTATAAAAGTTAAGTGGCAGGAAAAAGGTGCTCTCAAGGCCAGATTGTCTCGAATTCGGAAAACTCTCGGTGCCTCGCTTAATCCCATTGTGCGGCCATAACAGCTTTTAGCCCAGTTAATTATTTCCAAATCTTAAACAAATACATAAGGTACTGCCTTCAATTGGATTTCAATGTGCAAGTCAGGCCTCTCGAGGCTGAAACTGCTGCTGTTCTGTATCCATTTTTACTCAGGGTAATCAAATGACTGATAATGCTCGCTGTGTGTTCTCCGAGATGAGGGGAAATGCAGCATCTTACAAAGATAAGAAATCAGTTCCTGCTTTTTTTTCTGATTGGATTACATCCGGGGAGGGTAATCCTTCATAGTGCTCGCTCTGGGAGTCCATGCAGACCAGAGAGTAAATGTAAAATATAACAGTGAGAGTGGGAGAGGATTTGGAGATTTGAATCCCAAGACAAGCAGAGGAAATCTAGGTGGGGAGAGTGAATTAGTAACTCCATCCTATATCCCTCAGTAATGGCTGATGAGGTTCCCTGGAGCAAGGCACTTCTCATGGAAGCTGCTTAAGTTAGCTCCCAGGTGTGAATTTATCTCCCTCAGATTGTCATTATTTCTCTGTGTTTTTTTGTGTAAAGAAAGAGACTAATGCCGTGTTCACAGCAACAGGCTACGCGTTATTTTCAATGGAAGCCGGGGAGGTTGAGCCGGTCTCAACTTTTATTTATTCCTAAATATCTAAATATACTGTTAGCCAGTTCCCAGTGCTATTTAACGAAATACCTACATGAATGAGAGCTCGAACAACACTAGCCAGCCACGCTTGGCCGCTTTGTTGCTTTTGTCGCTCGTAGTATGAACATAGCATAAGAGTCCGCTATGCTAGCAGCCCTGAGGCTGTACGTAGGCACAACTGTTAGCTAAATGCTAACATCGGTATGCTAACATCCTCTGATGTTCGGCAGGTATAATGTTTGTTCACCGCCTTAGTTTGGCGTGTTAGCATGCTAACATATCCGAATTAGTGCTTAACACAATACGTCAATGTTCTCAACAGCATAGTCTTTAGCTTTTAAAGTTAAGGTGATTGGATGATAATTGTCTAAATGCACCTTGGGAGTTGTAGTTAACTTGTACCTACGTGTTTTTTTGCACACAGACTTGCACCGTCAACCTCTAATAAAAGAACCAGAACGTAGCTGTCAATTTGTTTGCACTGATAATGAAACAGGGCGAGTTTCATGCACATCCAAGTGAATGGGGCTTTTACTTACAGCAAAAGGAGTGCCCAAAAATTCTATATCCTGAGGGGGTCTGTGCCAAATTTTATGGCAATCCATCCAATATCTGTCCAGACATTTCATTAAAAACTACATTTTATAGTGCCGCTAAAGTAAAAGTCAGGGGAATCGGTAGACTTCATTCTGATGGGACCATGAATGTCTGTACAAAACATCACGGCAATCCAGGAGCATATTGGTCCCTAGTGTGGCTAAAGAGCGTCCAACCGTCATACAATGAATCAAAAGATATTTGCTACATTGCTCAGCATGTGTGCTAATCAGCTTTGATTAATTCATTTTATACTGATGGAATTCCAGCAGTGGTGGAAACAATCTTATATAACCTCTTAGAATCTCCTCAGCCTGTTTTTAAAACAGTTAAACCAGTGTAATCAGTTAAGTGATTCGACCGGAATGTAGACACAGGAGTCCCTTGGCCTCAGGTCTGGGCTGTGTTTTTTCTGCAGCCGTCTGGGGGATTGATTGACCTATGGGGACACGGGTTTGACTACGACCAGTAGACACCAGGAGAATGAAAGACGTTAGATGGTGCAGACAGATAGTCACCTTTCATGTCCCCTGTGAACAAAACAACGATCACTTTCTCTTAGTGCCGGCAAGATAGGACTGGGAGCTGGAATAAATGTGATAAAGCATTGTTTTTCCGCACTGTTACATTGTTTATTCTTTCAATGTCAGGCTGAGCACAGCAAACGAGTCAAACTAAACCAAGATGGAAATGGTAAAAAAAAAAAAAGAAGCTATCCCAAGGTTGGAAATTAAAGAAAGAAACATTTCTTCACATGCTACTTAATCTGACATCAAATCACAATTCTCCTCCTCCACAAAGTGTTTGTGCTTTGTGCTCGCTTCTGTCAAGAAACAAACACTTGTCAACCCGGCAAATCTTTTCTGCAGCAGTCCTCAGATAATAGGCCAGATTTGCAGAGACTGGAAACTTGTTTACATTCTTTGAGCGCTTGTCACACAGTGCAAAGCCGCCTGAGGTGAAATGAGTCATTGACTCCTACCAGGTCACGTTAGGCACGTCTGTGTTCAGAGCACCTTGGAATGCAACCAGTACAAACCTGCCCCGTTCCCTCTGCGAGCGTAGCAGTCAAATTAATAGAGGCTCCATATTTCCAACACATCATCATTACTTGGCAAGACAAACATTTAATCCCGGTGCAATGCCGAACTGTGCATATTATCTCGGGTCCCGTTCCATCAGCCCCTAAATGAGATGATATTGAATTAGATTATGCTAGAAAATGAGGTGTTAACGCCAATTGAAAGTAATCAAGGTGGTTGAATCGAAGGATAATGAAAGCCTCTAGATCTAATCCACGCCTGCGGAGTGCTTTTTGACTAATAACGGCAGTTTGTCAGGTGAGTAATGATGAAACCGACGGACAATCAAGAAGAGCGCCGGCGAGCTGCTGTAAGGAGGTTAATGGCTTGACAACACTGGGCGCTGTGGGATCTATTGACCAAATGTTTACATACTGTATGGGAGAGCGCTACCACTGGGAAAAGCAGAGACCACAACTAATGTAGTTGTGTGTGTATGGATTTCTGCCAAGGTCGGATGACAAGGGTACAATATTGCAGGTCGGCCTGGGTAATCAAAATCAGAACAGCAGGTAAGCAAGTAAATAATTAGTGTCAAATATCCTGTCGACCGCAGTGTTACATCTCATTCCACATTTAGTGAAGCAAGGATCAGGAGTCAGCAATAGATCAGTGTTTTCTGTCCTTAAAGGGACAGTTCGCCCAAGCGAACATCTTGAGATTCAAACGGTTGACAGCGTAGATTCATCTTGCACTCATTCTCACGGCAAGCCGGTATACACAAAAGATAGCTAATTGAAAGTAATGTACCGTTACATCCACCGCTAATGTCGCGTTAACGTGTTTAAATGTCTGTCCGTGGACAGATTCTTGTCAATGCGATGGAGTCACAACGGTGTGAGACGTGGTCGTGAAACTTAACAGGCGTGCAGTTGAGATCAAAATGAAGGCAGAGTTTGAAGATGGGTGTGGTCCAAGCAACGGCGCCGGCCCCTGGCCCGATTCCCATCGCAAGATGGTCTCTAGTTGGAGTTGTGGAAAAATGGGGGACAACAAATATTTCTCTTGCACAAAATTACCACTGGGTCAATGCCATTTATTTGTGGATCCTTACGGGTCCAAACTACAGAATATTACAATACTACTAGAATAATACTACAGAAAGTCTAATCGGTTTGGGTGTCAATACGTCTATTTGTGGGTCTGGGTGAAATTATAATGATAATGTGTGATCAGAAAATGCATTCTTTGACTTTAAAAGTCTAAACTTTGAAGTCACGTATGTATTGCTGATAGTTTAGACTGAGTCTACTCATTAACCAGATGCTGTTGCCAGTTTTGCACATGCATTGTGGTGGCAATACCATCCATCCATCCATCCATCCATTATCCTCCGCTTATCCGGGGTCGGGTCGCGGTGGCAGCAGGCCTAGCAGGCCGACCCAGGCTTCCCTCTCACCCGCAACACGTTCCAGCCCGTTCTGGGGGATCCCGAGGCGTTCCCAGGCCAGCTGGGAGATATAATCCCTCCAGCGTGTCCTGGGTCTTCCCCGGGGCCTCCTACCATTGTGGCAATACCATTTGGTTTAGATCTGATACCAGGGCCAGATCACAAGTATTAATACAGATGTTTTATTAATAAAAGAAGGAAATACAACATCATGTGAAAGGAGAAAATTGTGACCTAATGTGACATTAATTGATTAATGAGGCGAGTCACCATGATGTATGTTTTAATTACCATGAAACAACATTTCATGGTAAGTAAATGTTGAATGTGTGAATCCTTTGAACTAACGGCGATCATCACTGCACATAACAGCAACAGTGAAGCAAAGAGGGCAGAACTAAGAGCAGCGTTTAAATGCACAGAACGTGATCTGACAGGATATAGAACATTTATTTGGAACTGATTCTATTGATGAAATACTCAAAACTTAGTCCTGTCCTCAGTTGGCTTCCAGATAAGAAATAGTTTTTCCAGACGTCTGTTTGGAACCCTGAAGCTAAAAACTTTAATCATGACTTAATGGATGGATATGACAGACACATAGATCACATTTGAAAACCTCTGCGATGTCTCTTTCCAAATAAACTGACATCCACAGATGTGATTGACTGCCAACAGTCTATACAGCAGGAAGAATTGTTTTTAAGACGGTTAGCGTGAGCGAGCAGCTTATATGCTCTTTAGGTCTACTGTAGACCTTTTCATTGCCGTTCTGTTGCCAGGGCAACAGCTTTGGTACAAGTTTACTCCCTGTCAGCTACTACATTAACAAACATGGAAATACAAAGAGGCCCATGCTGTCAACTCTGACAACCACAGGCAGTACAAAACTAGCTAGTTTTCAGGTGAATTATGTCTGGACAGACATTAATAGTAAGGCCCAATCCCAGTGTCCCCCCTAAGGCCTTAAACCCTGAACCCTCAGGGACTTACTGTCGTCACCGGTGTGAGAGGCTGTCAGAGCTTGAAATGGTGTAAATACGAATGGGACAGCACTTTGCTGCAACATATCACGTTACCATGACAACATCATATTATGTTATGTGCAATTGTGGGTATATATTTTATAATTTTACTCCCTGATCTGAATGTCTTCAAGGCTCGTGAGATGAGAGGTAATTGTCATCTCGTACTCGTTTTTGTCAAAACAGTTTCAATGACTAAATGAAATGTGTGATGAATAAATCTGTGTACTATATTCTCTGCTTCCATTCCTCTGATTTTTTGTTTTTTATGTTCCATCTTTAATCCTTAATGTTTTTGTGAAAATGTAATATGCCAGGCTGAACACCTAATGTTTTCATTTTATGTCTCCAGCTTCCACTGGTAACTCCATGTTTAACGTCACATTGATATGAATTGTGGGTAATTCCCTTGTGAAAAGTCTGCAGAAATGCAGACTTACGTAAAGGAAAGGGCTCAAAATGTCTGCGAGAGAGCCCTCAACGATTTGACAGGGGGACAGAACTAAACCATCACAGACTTTACGGGAGCGCTCCTCAATGTCAGTGAGTCCGTGAGTGTGGAGATTGAGATTGGGATAAAAAAGAAAAAAAAGGAGAAATAATTCAGTTCTAAAACTTAAAAATGACTATGTCAAATCATATGACCACTCAAGGAAAATAATGTCAATGCTTAAAAAAAAGAAAGAAGAAACACATTCTTGAAGGCCACACACTACGTCATCTAATTTAGCTTTCACTCGCTCTCTCCTGCGAGCCCTTAAATCAGAGCCCTGATGGAATTCAGCGGTGCGATACTGTTATGTAAGACTCACTCCCCGTGAAGATAAATGCACAACAAACGCTGCCTGCCCAGGGTGGAAAAAGAGTTTGTCGGCGTGACTAAAGTATGGCCCATTGACCGATAGCATCTCTTTCTAGGAGCCGCTCAAAGAGGCAGCTGCTTTATGTCCGCCGTGCCGTCAAACAGGGCACTCTGTCCTGCACGGGATGGGGATAAATCAAGCCCCGCAGACCACTGTTCTAACTCATTCTGGCCTCACAGAGAGCGCCATTCCTGCGAAACCACAGAGTAAAAAAATACAGCCAAACATACAGCCGGTGTTTACTTCTATATTTTATTTGGTTCTCTCTGATTTGGGCCTTTGTGTGCAAAAAAAAAGAGAAGAAAAATCGACCACAACCATCTCAGCCACGTCAGGAATTTACTCCAAATGATTGTTTTGCTTCTCCTCCTCTCGAGTATGTGTTACAGTGTGTGTATGTGTATGTGTATTGTGCGTGTGTGTGCGTGTGTGTGTGTATGCATGGCTTCAGGCTAAGGAGTAGTGAGGGAGTTCCCCCACATCTGTTCACCATAAGAGCTTGTTGACAGCAGCTCTCCTCTCTCTCTCTCTCTCTCTCCTTCCCTTCCTGCTCCCAGTTCATCCCCTTCTTTGGATTCTGTTGCGGCTGCTCCTCATCCAAGATTAAGTAGTACACGTTGTCAGCCTGCTGTTGAGGGGCCTGCTTGGCCGACTATCTGGGAAACAGGGGGTCAGGTTTGTAGCCCTCAATAAGACCCCTATAAGGTACCGGACCATGTGGGGGGGACACATTTTGTTTTTGTGTTAACATGTGCAGCGCAGCATTCTCCGATTCTTCAATATTTCTCATCTTGGCATGAATTATTCTCTATTAAAAAAAAAGGAGAACGCACGCAGGAGATTAATCCTCATTTTGATCCGATTACTGATACAACAACAGAAAAGTTAATATTGGCTCACAGCGAGACTTTTAATGGAATGGACTGAAAATATGTGATTCACCTCACCGGCAGCACGAGCGTGCAATACTTTTTTTTATTGTGTGTTCAGGTACATATGAGACGAGGAGGGATCACACACACTCTCACACCGCTAAGTAGTTATCTGAAGTTAAGGCCAGAGTGTTTCTGGAGGAGGATTGAAAGCCACCCAAGCCTGTAATTGGCAAAAAGGGCCATTTGGACCATCAGAGTTGTCCATTTGTTTTTAGAAGGGAAAAGCGATCAATAGGCAACATTAAGCAGATCTGTGAGAGATCTAAATGGGCGCATGGGCCGCAATCTTTACTTCCTGCTGCAAAAGATACTGGCCTTTAATGATTGGACCAGACCCAGAGATGGAAACGGAGCTGTAAGAGCGTCCAATCAGATGGAAGCGATAGCATGCGACACCTACCTACTGACCTCCAGTGTTGTCTCCTTGCTTTGAAATCTTGAAAATCTCCCCATCAGCCTCGGTCACACACAGACAAATCACGGATAAACAGGTAAACTGAATTTGCTCGTTCTAGCCTTGATTGCGCTGCTAATTAGCTTTGGTGTAATGACGTTCAGTGGGAAGGTAGTGCTTGTAATTAAAATGTTTGTGCTCCATTTTCTCCTTTTCAGTCTTCGCCGGGTGACGGCGCTCACGCTGGACCCAATCTCTCCGCATCTCTGTTCTCGCTAACACACTCAGGGTTCTGTCGGGGCCTGAAAGTGTATCGATCGGCCCTGTACATACGCGGTATTGACAGGTTGTTCACAGAGACAGTGTTTAGACCTGTGGGCAGGAACTGTTCAACAGGAAAATGAAATATCAGCCTCACAGGGGGCAAGAAAAAAAAAAGAAAGGAAAAAAAAGATGTTTCTGTGTTTTTTTTCCCCACCTACCCATAATTATTATTTTTTTTTCTTTCTGGAAGTTGAATTAAGGTGAAACCCACTAAGGATGCGCACCTGCTACAGCAGCGGAGATGACGGCTTAAACTGCTGGAGCTCTACAAATGGGTCCTCGGAGGACCTCTCCATCTCTTTCCTCTCCTTCACAGTGTAAAATTTCCAACAGCTGGTAGACGATAAAAAAAAGTGAGTGCACTGGGGCCGTGATTGCAAAGCTTTCCAGAGGTTTTATGGAGGAGAGGGGGGAGGGGTGTAACAACTGAAGTCATAACTTAACACAGAGCTGTACAACCTAATTCAATTTTAGCATCATTTTCATACCATCTAATAACTCAGTATTCATAACGCCTTAATACTAAAGTTACAATCCCTCAGAGTTTCACGGAATCAAACGCAGTTTTTCACACCATTTATGTTGGCTGTTTTTACAGCTCTACACAATGAATGTATTTAGATTGTGCAATTGCCTTTCTGTGTCGTCTGTTTTGTCGTTAGCGGCGGAGTCCGCCATCCCTGCGTAGAATTCACAGGAAAACAGAGCCTGCATGTAATGTATCTAATTGAAATCAGTTCACCGTTAACTCTCTCTACATTGTGTCAGCACTGAACTAAGTCGCTGCTAATGCTAAACCAATGTTTCACATTAAAAGTGTTCGACTGGCAAAACACAAGAAGGCTTTTATTGTGAAGCAACGCAATTGGATTCGGAGGTGATCTCTGACCGTTAATCAAAACTCAAACTGCTGGACGTGTGATGAATGTACTGCCTGCAAATAAGTTCACATCAAGTTAAAATGGTTATGACATGTCAATGTTTTGTTCACAACTTTATAAGTTGGCCAAAAAAAGCCCTTACTCGCGCGATGGCAGTTAAAGCAACACACATGGTTCCAGTTTTATTTGGACTGGCTTCTTTCCCGGCTTGAACAAGAAAAGTTGGAGGGCCGTGTCAAACTTGTAGACTTGTAGAGAGTTGAAGCAAAATCCACCTGAATCCAAAGTCTTTGTCAAACAAATGACTCACATGCGGCCAACATCATCGTGAATTTATGCTACGTTCCATCCGAATCCTACAAAATCTGCATGGGGGCAGATGGAACCTTTTTCAGTATTCATGCCCTTTTGGTATTCAGCCTCTCGGCCATCCCTCGTCTCGAGATGAGTCCTGCTCTCCCTCTCTCCGAGTCTCTTTGTTCTTTTTTTTTTTTTTTTTAAAGTGCTCGTCTTCCACTGAAGCCGCCGCTGTTATCCGCGTCTTTGATGTGAGTCGGGGAGACGGCAGTGAGTCCTCACCTGTCAGCTTTCATGGCTCCCTGAAGGTTGACTTTGAGCCGGTGTCTGTTAAATTGGGATTGATCACAACAACGGGACCCGTGTGCACACACACACACACACACACACACACTTACAACTAGAGGGGGTAGGGGTGGGGAGAGTTGAGCGGGAAAAAAAGCCCCCCAAAAAAAACGGTGCGTTTCCTGACAGTCGCGCAGGGCGACCATTTTTCACGGGTGGACGAGGCAGTTTGATGTGACCACGGAAGCCATTTGTTTGGAGTTTCATTTCTTCCCGTGGCAGTAGTGGGATACCAGACGAGGCGAGGGGATAGGTGGGGAATGCCTAATGGCCGCATGAGTGGAGTGGAAGACTTATTGGAAAGGCTGGCTCTTCCTGGAGCGTGTCTGAATCACAAACCGAGGTGTTACGGTTAGCGAATGGCAAACGCCACCATTTCACGTGGAGCCCTCGCCGACCACAGCCTCCCTCCTGCTGATCGCTCGCTGTCTCTCAAATCTTGGCTCCACTTTTTTTTTTGCCTCAGCAACATGGAAGCTGCATGCCATAATTGTCTAACTTCATGTTGGAGCTGTCAAGCTCCACGTGCAGGCTGGAATTTCAAAAGCACCCCTCCCCCCCACACTTTCCCTCCCAATTCTTCTTGCATCACGGGTTGTTTTCCTTCTCATGGAGGTGAAACTGCATCTGTGTTAGTCGGGTTTCACTGAAAACAGTGAGCAGAGGTAACATCCGATTCCACCCCGCCCCCCTTTGGGGAGAGGCAACATAAACACTGAAGGGAAAGTGTGTGAGCCCCCCCCCCCCCCTCCACACACACACACACACACACTCCACACACTAGCTCGGAGCCAAGGAACGCCTGATCCCTAGGCCGCTTCCAAAGCCATCATTGATTAGGAGAGAAAAAAATATTTTGGCGATTGAATCTCGAATGAAGTCTCCTCGTCTGCAGTCATAAATGTGTGAGAGGGAGAGGGGGGGGAGAACAGAGAAGTATAGTAGAGAGAGAGAGAGAGAGAGAGCGAGAGAGAGAGAGAGAGAGAGACCATTAAAAAGGAGGAGAAAAAAAACAGCGGAGAGCCCCCCACGGATGCTACTGTCAGCTGTGGGAACCCAGATGAAAGCGGTGCAGCCAGATACCAGCGCTCTTTGATCGTGCCTTTGTGCGATAAACATCGCGCCATGCCAGCCGCGCTCAGCGCACCGTGCCAGCCCGGCTGTGAAGGTGAAGGGCTTTGAGCGGGCTTCCAGCTCGCCTTTTGCTCTGGACCAGCAGGCGTTTGCCATGCCAGAGAGCTGTCTGCAGCACACACACACACACACACACACACACACACACACACACACACACACACACACACACACACACACACACACACACACACACACACACTCACACTCTCTCCAGCAGATTGCTCTCACTTTCCCTTTCAGTATCTCTCCCTCTCATTCTCTCTGCCCCTACCCTTGAGATTTTTTTTATTTTTTGTTAGATACTCGTTAAAGATGCAACCTCGGCTCCAGCAGGAGTCCTATTTGAACCAATAATCATCAAGTTCTCGAAATTAAAAGTGTGCAGGGGAGCTCATGCGTGTGTTTTTCTTTTGGTACCGTGTGTTGTAATAGTAATACGGGCTGTTGAATATTTCATGTTTGCCGCTGCTTTGAAACGGTGCAGGTTTGCGATGTTAGGTGTAACAAGGGAGGTATGAGGGAATTCTGCCAATACTGCCTGCATAAATCCTCATCCCTTTTCTTTTTTTCTTTTCTTTTCTTATTTTTCTTATTTTTTTTTTACAATATGAGGTGATAGATAGCAATCCAGCTCTCAGCTTCAGCTCGTGCCTGTACTGTAACAAAGCCACATGGTGATTTTGATTCACTGAAAAAGAGAACAGGATTTACTCTGGCTTCATAGCGACGCAGAGAGCAGAGCAGAGCGTCTGAGGGAGGCTGGAAGAGTGAGCCGGGGGGGAGAGAGAGAGAGAGAGGGAAGGAATGAATGCCATGCATGTGTGGGAAGTGGTTTTGGCAGCGTTTGAAATTAATGATCTCAACATGTGCTATAGTTGAGAATCATCAGAAAGAAAAGTGCAGACAAAAGCACTTGCAGTACAGCCACGCAGCGGCCACAGATGGAGAAACCACAAGGACTGTGAGACAGAAGCTGTGGAGAAAGAAACTTTTGGGAAAGAGAAAAAAAGAAAGAAAAAAAAAAAAATACATGTTCTTTTGATACAAAATGTCAACTTTAATGCTGGAAAAGTCTTGAGCGCCGCTTCAGCTCGAGATCTAAAACAGAACCCAGCAGCCATGCGAGGACATGTCGACTCGCGGCACACGACGCGGTCCACTTATTCCACCAAAGAAACGATTCGTTTTACCGGCTCTTTAGAGCTCAGAGAGAGAGACGTGCCAATCAGCGCGTTGTATATTTAAATGGGGGGCTTTGACACATGGCGATGACGACGTCCGGCGCAACAGCTCTTAAGCAGTGCATATTTCACGCAGATGGCCGGTTTATGAATATGTGGTTCATGATGCGTGGTTGAGCAGCTATAAATGAGCCTCTGCTGGATAAATACACGCTTTTATAGGCCGGGGAGGGAGCGGAGATGAGGGGAGAGTGGGGGTGGTGCTCATCGGAAAGTCCCGCCAAATCTGATAAAAATCCACCAGACTACGAAAGAAAAAAACCAAAAGGTCATACCAGGGTAACAAATGTGATAGAAAAGTTCTGGAGAGCTGAAACGTCTGATCGGAGAGTCACTTGTACTCACTTACGTCAAGTTTGAACAGAACTCCTGTCGTTTAGCGCGGTGCCTTTTTGATGCCGCGAAAAAACCTTGTTACCACAATTTAGGTAATTTTCATGTTTCAACCGCAGCGGAAGGATTGCGTGGGCCTTCTCGAGGCGGAAGGATTGAGCAACACCCGGGCTCTCGGTTTAATTGGAGAGCCAAAGTTACACATGCAGTGACTTTTATTTGACATTTGGATTATTCCCCATTAAAGTGGAATTGCAACAGAAAAGAATTGCGAAAAGATCTGTGCTCTTTCACTGCGGGACACAGTGCAGATGGACGGAATTAGACGCCGACTCGTTTTGCTGATAAAATGCCACAGATGTCAGCCGTGGAAAGAAATGTATGTATATATATATATATATATATATATATATATATATATATATATATATATATATTATTATAGGCGGACAGATATTGCACTTCGGAGTCCTTTAGCCCCTCTTGGAAAAAAGCTGCCCACATGACTTGCTACAAACAGAAAATAATTAGGTATAATTGGATGAGCCAAAAGTAAGACCGTTTCTTCTTCGTCGAAGACGAAGTTTTCAGATACTTCCGACCCGGCAGCAGAGAAACGGATGGAATCTACACGCAAACATCCAAATCCTATCGGCTACGCAATCGATATCTCTTCAAGACGACGGCCAACATTGAGTGAGATATCACCAAGTGTGTCAAAGTGTGATGGAGGGGGGGTTGTCAGAGCCCAGAAGGCGTATCCAATGTTGTCATTGCCCGCTCGCCTGTCTGCCTCGTGGTGGAGAACATCCGCCGTTGACAAGAGGTGGGCTCCGGCTCCTCACTCCTCTCTACGCATCAGTTTTGGATCACTACTTTCAAATCAGAAGCAGGGGAGGGGGAGAGGAGGGCCCCCGCATAATGTGACAGAGGCTGTCTCTCTCTTTGGCTTCTTTTTTTTTTTTTGGACGCCTGAGGAATGCTCAACCAGAGCAACCCCTTGTCAGGAAACCTGCCCACGGGCCTAGACACAAAGAGATCCAGGAATATGAGGAGGGGGGGTGATGAACTGGCGGACAAGCCTGAAAGTTGCACAAGCCAAAGAGGCAACAAAAGAGGCTAAAAAATAAGTGAGGCTGTGATAAACAAGAGTGCAGTGATAAAGCAGTTTGATGCATCAAAGCTGTAAAATATACAGCTCATACAAATGCTATCAGTGCATGATAAGACTGCACTTTTCATTAAACAGCCCCCGTGGACCAGCCAAATGTATTCTCAAATAATGGCAGTCAGATTTAATGACATTATGAGCCATTAAAAAAACGGTGACTGATCTTATCATCTCCTTGTTTCACATTGATCGCCATCTCTGATATCTTGTTTCATATCTCCCCCCCATCTAATGCGGCAACAGCTGTGGAAATCGGAGCCGATGTGCATTGTTAACCGTGTTTATTGTGGTTGCGTAATTACAAAAACTGTATAATGCGCGATCTAATTTATTAGATTAGTGAAGGGATTGTAAACCCGTAATTGTGAGACGGGGCTGCCGTGCCGCGCCGTGCCGCGCCGCTCGGCTCGGGGCCGTGCTGTTGTAAACAGTGCCATCTAGTGCGCTCCGGCGGGTAGCCCGGCCAGCCCTGGCTGGTGGCTGGTGGCTGGTGGTGGAGGGGGAGGGGGCTGAGGAGGCCCGGGGGAGAGGCTGCGGGGAAGACATGAGCCTCTGCAGGTTTAAATGAACTGAGAACGCGCCGCGTTACCGCTCCCACATCTCAGTCAGGGGGTCAGACGGGCGGTCTGCAACCATTTGATGCAAGAAAGTTTTTCACTTTTCAAAAAGGGAGACGGCCTGTGTGTGTGTGTGTGTAAGTGTGTGTAAGTGTGCGTAAGTGTGTGTGCGTAAGTGTGCGTGTTTGCGTAAGTGAGTAAGTTGCTGTCGGTGATCTGCATATTAATGTTTTTTTTTTTTATATATATTTGGCCTCGTCTCATTTCTCAAAGAGAGCGAGCGCTCCCGAATTAGAAAGGTATGTTGAATCGATATTAAAGCGTGGCCCCCCTGGGTGCAGATGGGGCTTCGGTTTCGCTGCGTCTGTACCGAAACCAACAGGCAGACAGGGTCATCTGAGGATACGCAGAGAGAGCTGGAAACTACCGCTCATGTCGCCGCAGCGCATTCCTCAGCTTTTACACCACGGAAAGAAAAGAAAAAAAAGAAAAAAAGAAAAAAAAGAAAGCGCTTCACCAAATTTACCACCCAATCACACCGACATCGGTCCTGGGACGCACATGCAGTCAGAATCTCAAAATAACCCGCCTGCCTTCCCCAGACCGGACCTCGCGCTATTTCCTCCTCTGGCAGTGGCAAAATATCAAGGAAAATATTAGTCAAAACTTGCCACTTGTGTGTAAATGAGATCAAGATGGATTAAAAAAAAAAAAAAAAAAAAAAAGGAGCTCTGGATTCTATTTGAGGCCTTATGAACCACATGGTTTCCATCCCAGATGTGCGGTGCAGAGCCGAGGTGCAACTTTGAATGCGATTTCCTCTCCTAAGCCTTTAGTGTAGGTAAAGGCATTACGGCCGATCAAACCTCTTAGCTACTACTTGTGGGATTTGATGTGCATTACTGACAGTGAGAAATGGCCTGCCTGAAATACAATATCTCACTTCAGTGGAAGATGAGAGGGGGGAGGGTGAGATGGGGGAGGGGGAGAGGGATATTGGCTTGACAATAAGAAACACAGAAACACATATTCTACAGCAGCGACTTACAGGCTGGTCAGTTGGGCAAAATAGAGCATTCGGGAATTATGTTAAAGGATGTATTTGTGTTGTGGAGTGATATTAATTTTTTTATGTGAAATTAGCACACTTGGAAGGTGACGGTTGGGGTCAACAAAGGGGTGCTAGAGCTCATCTGACAAGGAGGTTGTGGGCACGTCAGACGAAAAAGGGCTGTGCTGCAGCAGTGAGGCAGGTTTGGAAAGGATGGCAACAACGTGCAATACATCATTTGAAATAGTTTGTTGGATAAAAAAGCTTTTTTCTTTAAAAAAAAAAGAGAAAATAATTAATTTGTGCGCACTTTTTTTGCCTTTATTTGGCAGTGATATGTGGGGAAAGAGAGTAGGGGAATGGCATGCAGCAAAGGGAATTTGCGCCCATGTGGTATGCAGCCCTAACCCCTTGGCTGTCCGCCCCCCCCCCGCCACCCCCCCAGATACAAAGTTTAAAGACATCGGTCACAAAAGACTTCAATCTTCTGGAAAAAGTAAAATTAGCAGCTGAGTCGTCGCTGGCCAATTTCAAAACATGTCAGATTCTTTGGGTTGGAGCCGTGGTACAGTCACAGTGTCTATTGATATATTTCTAAAGAGCCTTAAATAAGGAGTGAATGGAAAAGTGATGTAACTCTCCAGGCCGACATGCTCGGAGGCAGAGAGGGAGAAAGGTGAAAAAGAAAAACTATATTGAGGTGGCTCCTCCATAATAGACTTTTTCACCTCACTGTATTCAGCCTTACCTTGGCTTATCTGTGCCCTTGCCCGTGATATAATTGAGCTTTTCAAAGTAGCGGCACATTAAAAAGCCCCACGTATGGATTTGCATTTGAAAATGACTACAATTTAAAAAAGGCTTTTATTAACAAAGTGGCTCGCTGTAATTTTTTATAACCCGAGTGAAGTTAGTGGAGCTGAAAGAAACCAGATGTTTCCCTTGACCGGCTTTCACCCAGTAAAAAAAAAAAAAAAAAAAAAAGAAAAAGACGTGTGCTGCCTCTGATATGGATATGGCAAAAATAATCTACTCTGTTGTGGTTTCAAAGTCAGCTGGACCATTGGTGTTATATCCACACCTCCTCCGCACATATTCATACACACACACACACACACACACACACACACACACACACACACACACACACACACACACACACACACACACACACTTCCTTCCTCCAAGCAAACCTTCCTAGGGACTTCCTGCTCTAAGTGTTGTTTGCCTAGTGCCCACTCATCTCCCACCTCCTTGGCAGCCACTTCCTCTTCCTCCTGCTGCTGTGTTCCTGTGTGTGTGTGTGTGTTCACATACTGTATGTTTTCCAATTTTACATGTTAGATGTGGAACTCACATGTGCTGCGTCCATGTGTTTAACTGTGTAGATACAAATGTTGTGTGTGTGAGTGTGTGTGTCTGTGTCACTGGACAGATGCTCATCCGGTGAGCTGACATCAATGACCCTATTGGCTGAAGCCTAATGTGCAGCGGGTGAACCCCCCCACGCCACCCTACACTTGTATCCCTCCATGGGAAATGTCCTCAGAGAGTGGATATAGCAGCAATACACTGAGCAGGACAGTGGGGGTGGATACTGAGGTTTCTCTACAGAATGTCTGAAAAACATCCTGAAGGTTAATCTGTGTGCAGGTACACTGTCTGCTGTCGCTGGTGATATGCATCCAAGTCGGCATCTCAAAACCTGTCGTATTCCTCTGACAATGCAAATACACAGAGTTGCATACATACATACATACATGCATATACTAACACACACGGTGCAAAACTCATCTGTTTTTCTTTGGTTACAGTTAGAAAAATTCCAAGATGACATCACTACACTCGTGCATAAAAGAATATTGCAATTTAACGTTCACGTTGGGGCTCTGTCATGCGATCTTGCGTGTCTCACACACACCTACACACACCTTGCCATCGGCTCCATAGGACCCTCGAGGTTTCTAAGTTTTAGTAGTTTTTTTTAAGCCATATGGGAGAAGGGCAAGAGAGCTTAGAGGAATGATCTCATGTAAGTGAAAGCTTTGAAGCAAGCTGTCACACCTGAGGAAAGACTTAGTGGGAGTGGGTCTTTGTTAGGGTTCAAGTAATATAGTTAAACCAATAATAGCTCATTCCTTAAAAAGGAGATAAACCAGTGTTGTTTGAGTTTGTCATTCCCCTTTGATCAAATATACATCAATAAAATCTAACTTGTTCATGTACGTTTATATAAATGTATATCAGAAGGTTTTTTTTGTAGTATCTACAAAACAGACTCAAAAACCAAGCCAACGCTCAGCTAAAGCAAGAAATCTGTAGCTAGCTGGTGAGCTAGCCGCTAGCCTTAGCTAAAGCTAAAATTAAATTGACTTATTAACCTATTGATTTGAATCCAGCTGTTGTCTGCTGATGAAAATGATCCATTTTGATAAACTGACATCTTGGTAATGCAGTTAGCTATTCCACACAACTTAATGAGGCAGCTGCTACATTCAATCATGACGGAGAAAGAAAAAAAAAAACTCCAGCTAAACTCTTGCTTCAGCTAACTAGCTTGTCAGATTTCAGTGACTTCCATCGCAGCGTTTGTCTCTGGTGGCTTTAATGTGATTTGGTGTCGTAACTTTATCGCACGTTTGAATTCATTAAAGTGTTAATTGATCAATTATATTGATTCAAACAGTAGATGACCAGAGAAACACCGAGCAAAAAATATTTATTACATTTATTTTCTGTATTTTTATTATTAGGAATGCCCAATGTTAAAATCCATAAATATGCATCTTCTTCCGATTTCCATTGATTGTGTTCATGGACCCTTCTGCACAGTACTATTTGAGCGAGTCCGCATCCTGGACAAGACTTTAATCAAAAGATTTTGTGTCCAACCAAGTACAGCAATCAGTGCACTCATTACTTTTTGATGTAATAAAAAAGGCTTACCCTATCGTTTCCACACAGGCTTATTTGCGTGGGGCACCTGTGTGCATGTCTAATAGTAAATATGTAATGAGTAAGTGAAAGAGTGACGTGATCTTTGCCTTTCACAGCCACTTTTCCCCCCCGACCCCGGAGTCCAGAGGTTAATGACATCATTAGCATTCTGTTGGGGCTTGCCTGGCCTCTCTTTCCCAGCAGGGCCTGTGCTTTGCTCAGAGGCTGACTAAGCCAGGGACTTAACACTGGGCAAGTCTGTGAGCAGAGATTGTGTGTGTGTGTGCGCATATATGTGTATATGTGAGAGAAAGAAAGAGGGAGAGGGAGAGGGAGGAGGAAGGTGGTGATGGTTGTGTGATCATCCTGAAAGTGTCACAGGATACTGGCACTGTGAGTCAGAGGAGGATGGGGGATAAGAAAGGGTGGTGAGTGGGTGGATGGTGGACGGGGCTAGGACACCGAGAGCAGGGGTTGCAGGGACAGGAAGTGCTAAAGAGGGAGAGAGATCTGTGAGTTAGAGGGAGTGTCCATTGGCCAAGGGCACGCGCACACACACACACACACACACACACACGTTCAGCCATAGTTGTGATCCTTCATCAGATAAAATTAATTCTCTTATCCGACACCAGATATGTATCATTTCCAATGTTGCAAACTGTATAGGCCTATCTTCTATACAGCTGATGAGTTATGAGTGAAATATGTAGTTTAATTGTAAATGCCATTTTCATAAGTCTGTGCTATTACACCAAGAGGGAAAATTCATATTTTCTTTGTGTATAATTTTAATACAGATTTGCTCTCAATTCAATTGGAAACCTGCAATAACTTTTATTTCCTCACTTCGGGGCAGCATAATGTAATGAACACTTTCATAATAAGTTAATATGGCGATATTCGCATAGCATACTGAAAGAATTGCACAACATTTGTATTTATTGTGATGAATGTATTCTCTCTTCTTGTAGCTCAGTTTTTGGTCTCTACCAATTTCTGAGGAAAATATCTGGCTATTTAGCAAATGCTGCATTATGTTCACCAAATAGTTGCCAACTTTGACGTCTGCCTCTCGTTTTGCTGGGCAGGTTGCATGCAGTTGCTTTTTAGCACCTGCTGGGGTTGAAAATGTCACTATGAGAGCAGCGAGGGTGAACTTAAAAAAAATAAAGTTGTGGGTGCAATGAAGTGCTATGAAGCTCGTAGAACAGGACTGGGTGGAGGACAGGGAAAAAAGTGGTCATACGGTCATCAACGACTGAGTCAGCTCGACTGTCACGGGATTATATTTACTCCAAAGAAAATCTAGCTGCTTCAGGAAAGCAAAAAACACCTCAGCTGGGCCGCTACAGTCGACTAACATGGTTCAAAACAAAACAAGTTTGAGATCTTGAAACATGAACGCCTCGCTCTTAGCACGTACCACCCGAAATGAACTCTCTGATTGTCCATTATACTCCCATGATGAGGAGATCAGCTGCAGGTGCCTGAGTTCCCACACCTGCTCCCACTACTGTCACAAGGGAGTGCGCGGGGATCACCCAGCATCCAATTACGCTCCGAAGACTTAAATGAGATTGACTCAGGGGATATTTATCTGCCACCACGAGCGACATCTTTCCCTACTGTCATTTCGCACATTGTAATTACAAAAATACCTTTATTTCAAAGGCTGCAACAATTGATGTGTCTTTAACAGTGTTTGTCTTCACAACCTTGTTTTACGCCCTCCACCCCCCCAAAAAAAGAAAAAGGAATAAAAAAATATTTGCCAGCTATTTCAGAGGTTAAACGTATATAAATTATCCTCATATAATACAGGCTACAACACTAAATCCATCTCTGCTCTAATGAACCCCCTACAAAATGTGGGCAATTGGCCACATCTAGGTTTCTACCTCTATTTCTTTCATTTCTCCATGCTTGTGAGGACATTTTCATGGAAGTGCAAGAGCGCACAGAGAACTTTCCAGTGTGGTTTTGTGCTCCATCATGGCCTAAATAAACGGTAAGTAGCAGGCTAACCGCTCTCTGAGGGACACTCCACTGACTCAGTGTTATTCTGGCACAGTGACTGCAGTTGCAGAGAAGCTCGCACTAATGGAAACACTCATCCACAGACTCCCACTCCCTGTTATTTCCTCGGACCTAATTGCGTTCGGTCTGTGCTCGTGCGTGTGGATGTGGATGTGGATGTGTGTTTTTAATTTATTTGCCAGGGGAGCGGAGGGAAAACCGTTATGTAACCGAGGCTGGTGCCTTGTGGCTCGCCGTCCTCAGGGAAGCGCCAACGCTTACCTCTCTCGCTTTAATTTCATTTTCACTTTCTTTTTTTTCTTTTTTTCTCCATGCGGTTCATTTCCATTTTCAATTACAGGGGATCACGCTCCTGCATAATGCTCCGTATCAAGAATCAGGAGGAACACAGCTACTTTAGATTTATGTCAATGCCATGTCGATACAGGGTGAGCCGGGCCAGACGCAGATTTCAGCACGTTCATAAATAAACCTCAACCGCAACATGAAGGAGACGGCAGCATTTAGGCAATGACCACTTTGATGATCATACCCTTCTCGTGGCATTATGGCTTCCAGCATGTTGGACGGGCCCAGCGAAGAACGGGGGAGGGGGAATGCCAAACCCTGACGTCTTGGCCCGATGTCATGCTCCTGGACAAAGAAGTGGAGCAATGACTCAGGAGATTCTGTATTTTCCCCCTGAGGGGACTCTGTGGGCCGTGTCAGCACATTAACTGGGGAGTGGACAGCGAGGACGGGAGGCGGCGGGGGTTTGTAGTGGAAGTGATTTTTCCACACGGGTGAGTCACACTTCAGACTTGGACCGAGAACCTCGGTAGCAGGGCACAAGGTGAGGCGCTCACAGCAGCGTGCCAGTTCTGGCACAGCGTGGGTATGTCACACCTCGGTGCCAGAGACCTGAACTGACCCAAATATATCCCGGACTCTGTGACGTTGCTGGGTTCTCTACTTCTCATGTCAAAACTATTTCAGGTGTCAACATGGAAGCAACAAGACTGAAATCAGGTTAGGAGAAATGACTGAACAATACGAGACGCCACAAAGAAGAAAACAACTGAAATAAGGAGACTGTTGTAATTAGCTTGATGCTCTAATTATTGCAGATCTTTAGATGCTGTTCCTGACTGATTTCTTTATTTAAATCTCATTTGAATTCTTGTATTTTGGACTGATGTATAGGTACATCATGAGGTTCGGTTTAAAAAATAAACAAAACAGCTGATTTAAAACCAGACTATAAAACTATTGAATGGAGAAATAACACATTCTTGCAGTAGCAAATGAAGTTATAAGCAATAAAACATAACCATGATGAATGTAGGACATTCCCTTTTAAACTGCACAGCGATTACCCCTTATTGGATTCACAGCCACCATTACAGACTGTTTCCATCTTTATTTTAGGTTTGTTGTCAGCAGCCTAGCTACCTCCAACCTTTTGTTGTCACACTGTTACATCAGTGCCTCCACTCACTTCCCCATCGGACTACGCTGGTCGTAGGTGGGAGCACAGGCAGTTATTCAGGAGTGACGGCATCCATTCAGACTGGCTACAGGGGAAAAACTACTGTCTGAAAACATTTCATATTGGATCGCCCACCCAGCTGTTTCTCCATCTCGCGGCCAAAACAATTCCCCAACGTCTACTCATTATGACCAGCCCCACTATTATTGACATCCCCGGGGCCCTGGCACCAGTGGGATTGGCTCCCCATGCGTCACTTCTGCTGCTCATGTAGAGCCAGGACCTTCTCACCCCACAAATGATCCCACTCCTGTTTGGATCTCTGCCAGACGCACCTGTCAGTACTCAAAACGTGCTGTTAGTACATCAAACCTATAGCTTTTCTCCCGCAGTCCACTATCTCCACATCACTGAAAAAAACCCATAAAAGCTGCAGTGCTTACTGTAAAATCACTATCAAATAAGTCTTCACTAATAAATGATTTGAATATTAATCACAAACTAGATTACATATTCCTCACTGAAACATGGCTCGTTCAGCTGTTCTTACTGAATCCGCCCACCCCAATCTTTAACTACAGGGATGCTCCTAGAGTGGTGGCGGAGTAGCTGTTTTATTCTGCACTGCAGACAGGCACCATGTGGGGTTTTCACATCATTTGAATATCGTGCAGTTGTGCTGAGATGTCCCCCCATTGTTCTACTGCTGGTTTTATACAAACCCCAAAAATGCTCAGTTAATTTCATTGATGAATTTGCAGAGCTGCTCTCTATAATCACCATGAATCCATTTGATTTGTATCCCAGAGGGTTTTAACATTCACATTGACAATCCAAATGACACCCACAGCCAGAGTTAAATAACTTAATTGACGCCGTTGGACTGTCTCAACATGTCTCCTGGCCCACAACCAGGGTCATACATTAGACCTACTCGTCAATAGGGGCTTTAAGTCATCCTTTTTAGTGGCTTCAGATGTTGCAGTGTCTGATCATCTTTGCATCTTCTTTGACATGTACATTACATCCATGTTAGTCCATCAGTGAGAATTATATTGCAATGTTTATGGAAACCATCTGTTTGTTAACAACTCACCCCTCAAGCTCTAACTCTACAATTGTGAATGCCACGGATATTCAGAAGGCTGCCGCTAGAATTCTCACAAAGAATAAAAAAGCTGTTTGATTTGCAATGAAATTGCACATTTATCTTTTTTATATTATTTTTTTTCCTCCTACTTGTGTCTTTATAAACTTGCTCAAATAAACATATTTTATATGGACTTTTATTTCTCTTACCTATCTCTTGAAATGTGCTATGCAAATAAACTATGTAAATGAACTTGCCGTGCCTAGATATGGCTGTTACTGACATTCCTGAGTCTGTTTTCTGACTTTTTAACTCCTCTCTACGCCGCTGTAATGTTACATTATGTTTTGGCATTAGCCATAATCCCTTAACTGTTAGCTGCTCTGCCCTGCATTTATTGGATTTGGGAAGTTGACACTAACATCACACATCACCTCGCAGCCAAATACATTTTTCTGAAAGCCTCTTCTCTTGTAATGTTGAGAGTAAAAACATACTCTTTGAACAACTAAGGATTAATTTATTGACCTATTGACTTTTTGCTGAATGGGACATGGGATTTTCAGCCACAGTCTTTTTAGCATGACATCTTGTATGCAGCTATCGAGTGCATAAGATACTTTTGCAAGGTTCTTGTTTTAACATGAGTAAGCCAGAGACAGCGTTTATATTACTGATGGAACTAATGTTAGCTTGATTAGCAAGCTAGCCACAATTGTCATTTCAGTTGGCAGCGTCGACGGTGTCCAGTTAAAAATGAGAAGCCTGCTTATGGTCTATTTCTGTCTGAAATCAAGGACCGGTGGTGTAAAAAGTTACAAATAATCATATATTATATAAATAAGAATATCAAGTAGTACATTCGTCTTCAATGAAATAGCTATAACCCTAATATAGGCAACCACAAGCCAATGACAAAAACGACTTCAGCACCGGATAGCGCCAGCGCAGCCACAATAACATCCAAAATGCAACAATAACAAGCAAAGGCAGCATGTGCATACGTTCAGTATACCTCCACTAGCTAGCGTAGCGTAGAAGGGCTAGTTATTGATGTAACAATGCAAATGTTAGCTGCTCAGGTTTTTAGGTAGAAATGTAACGTTTCAGAAACACTCCTTCCAACCCAACCTCAGTAGGTAACGAGTATTACTATTAAACAACGTTTAACCATGACTAGTTCGAAATCCACTGCAGAAGCCTGAAAATTAAGAACATCTGAAACCCTTAGTCTATGGAAGCCAGCCGAAAAGTTGTCTGACCCTGGATTAGAGCTGGCCGATGCCACTCTATGATTGGCTAGTCTGCGTTCGAGGGGTGGGACTTAAGAAGAAGTCAATTGTGACCACAGGTGGACCCTGTGGATTTAAGTGATGAGCTACATGTGTATGTGTCAAGCCAAACACACTAGAAACTCCCGGTCAAACATTGCCACATTGGCTCTAACACTGTTAATAGGTTTCCATCTCAAAAGATGATTTCCTGGTGTATTATTTAAATGTTCTACTTAATGGAGCGTAAGAGCGATAATTGGTTTTCAATTTCATCCTCCACGCCAAATCTGCAATGTTTAACAGATTCGTAATTGTGAAGTTGTTGGTTTGAGTCCCAAAGACCAGCCAGTAAATTCATAGAAATGGGTATTAATAACTCGCCTACCGCCCTCAATAATTCCACTTAAATTGCCCGACAGCAAAGCAACCAAACCCTGAGCTGCTCCAGCGACACGGAGCAATTATTAGGTACACTGCACTCTGAGAATCCCCTGCACCATGGAAGCGGCCCAAAGATGGCGTATTCATTAAGACCCTCGCCTCTGTAATCACATGTAACCCCAGTGGCAGAGGATCAAATCCCTGCAGAGTCCTCTCTCTTGCTGTCTCCCACACTCTCAATCCCCCTTAAACTGTGACTGGCTAAATAAAGACACAACCGACCGACACTTCATTCAGTGTGAGTGGCCGTACGGTGTGTCCTTGCATGTGAGGACTCCAATAAACCAACAACCCCGCTGCATTGTCTCATCTGATTCAAGGCCTGGCGTCACATTGGACACACTGCTCGATTCAAACGCCTCCGAGAGCTAACCTTAAGACTCGGTGTGGGTTTTTCTCCCGTGCCAGCACTGGCTCCCCAAAGAGGAAATCACCCTGTTGTCGAAAGGAAATTGTATTGTTACAGACGCGGCGGCCTGCATACTAAACCATCTCCATCGTGCCATACTTGTAAATAACAGCCATTCCCTGCCTGTCAGCTCCTTTACATCTCACAATTGCAAAGTGGTCCAAAATTAAAAGCTCCCCGGTTATCTTAAAACAGACGGAAGGGGCGACGTGCCGCAGCTTAAACGCTCCTGTACTAATTGATTCAAGCCATGCAGCGAGAGAAAGAAAGCGACGTGTTTGGGGGAATAATTGCGCGGCAGCATATGTGGTCTTTAGATTTATGTGCAGCAGAAAAAAAAAAGAAAAAAAGAAGAGAAATACTGGCGCTCTGCCTTTGGCCTGTCAGGCGATTGCTTATAGCTAATGATATCATGTAAGGGGATGCTGGCGGGGAGTGCTGCTATGTGTGTTTATTTGTGTGTATGTATGAAGAGGGGAGTGTTTGGGTGTGCTTTAAAAAAAAAAAAAAAAAAAAGAAAAAGAGTAGGGCAATTTGCATGGGATTGATGCACAGCACACCGCAGCGCCAGCAGGAGCAATACAATACGGTTGTTAAAGCCATGTCTCAGCCCTTTGTATGTGTTGTACAATGGCAGGCTGCTGCTTCCAAGGATGCGCAGCGGATCACTCAGTTTCATAGGTTGGCTGTTGAATACTGGAATCACTGGGAGAAGCTGCACTATTTGCAAAACAAATGCCAGAAATGCCGGTTTTATTCCACCAGTATTTTCAGTCTTAAAATCACACCACTTCGATCCCGTCCTGTCCGCGTTGGATACCTCTCCTCGTGAGCGGCAGAAGGGCATCCTGTCCGTTATATTCACTTTGTTTCCTCGACTTTGGCCGACCCCGCAGCATCCTGGCTGCCCAGGAAGCAGGGGGGTGAGGAGGGGGGGGGGGGCTTGCAAATCAGATTAAGATACTGTGTGAAACACTGGTTCATTCCATAATGCTGTATCGACATTGGCAGCTGCCAATACAATTCATGGCATCCACATCATTATCCCGAGTGGAGTGAACAGCCCTGTCAACTCGCACAGTGGGGCGGAGGGAGCTGAAGGCTGAAGGAATAACAAAAAGAAGAAACGGACGGCAAAGTCATGTGTACACGCAGACACGTGTTTCGTTCAAAAAGCATAGTTTCGATCATATTACATTCAGGTTCCAGGGTTCATAATTAATGCGCCTCACATTGGTCTCGAATTGAGCTGCAGCGTAACCTCGGCATGGGCAAAGAAAAGGGCAATAGTGATGTGGTATTATACTCCGAGCTAATGCCATTTACAGACTTGTGTCACCCTGAGAGACGAGGCGAGCTCATGTCTGACCCTCTTCTCCTTTAACCCCAGGCCGGGGGATCCGTGGAGCAGTTTTACATATCTAGGCCGACCTGTCCATCTGACGTGACCCCGGGGCGCGGCGGGGGACACGGGCAGGCTTAACCAAATCTCACGCAGCCTGGCTGAAAAATGACTCTCCAGGTAATGTGGTGTGGAAATATTTTCTTCCCTACCCCTCTTCCCCTCCACCCACCCACCCACCCAACTCCCTACCTAGGTGAATTCCATGGATTTTAAAAGGAAGCTTTGAATTCGGCGGAGGACTCTGCTGAGAACAATCAAGGAACATGGCCCGGCTGATTATCTATGGTCGGTGTGGGGGACATTCTCATTCATGTATGCATCTCAGCATGTGAAGTTCTTTATATTCATCTTATGAATCCACCGCTCCCTTCAAGACAGACTTCTGAGGAAAGTCACAGAGGTACAGAACACCAATATATATCCATAACATATTGCCTTACGTGTGCAGCTACACTGTATTTAATTTATTTTCGTTTTCATGGGCTCCGTATGCAGCCATGTGTGCATAATGGCAGCGGTCCAGATGCTACATGTAGCATCTGTAAACATCCGTAAATCAAAAGAATCTTTGTCAACAAAACGAAACAGTGGTCAAATTGATTGGTAACCCCTATTTCACTCTTGTTTTTCAAAATAAGAGATCCAATATAAACCGTGTTGCAGAAGATTGTTTACCTGCTTAATTATTGATTATTAAAGCTAGAGGAACAGCCCTCTTCCTGTCTTGTGCCATATATCAGTGACCCTTTGTACCATGAAGCATCCAAGTAGACTTACCTACAGATCTAATTTTGTTGCAATGTAAAATACAATGTAGACATTTTTTTATATATATTCATTGTAGTCAAAATATTATTTAGTTTTTTTTGGCAATGTAAAACATTTATTGATAGCACCTTTAAGCTTTTACTACCCACTGTTCCACCTTCAGGAGGTATGTGGAACTTCCAGAGACGGATCGTAATACAAACACTTATATGAATATGAACATATAATATATGCAGCGATGGATTAAACCCATTATACTTTTCAAATTTGCTGTCTGGTGATGTTCTACTTCTTATTGTCAACAAATCTCGTGAAAAGACAAATCAGCCATGAACTGATCTAATAAACAGGTGCTGCCCGCGTAGGCACATGTGTGCAGCTATTGAAAACACATCAGTCAGCTACACCGTCGCACCGGGTGACATGTTCCTTGATTACCATGACCACTGTAGGTTATCTTGGCACAGTAGGCTACCACAGGTCTTCACTGAACTAACTGGCTCTGTGGAAAAGAGACCCAGCATGGGAGCTGCCTTGGACCAGTTCCAAATCTAATCCGGTCAGATACGGTCTCGTTTGATGGCCTCGGATCTCTGGTCTGTGTGTCAATACCTGAGTGGACACGCAATGGATCAGAGTCTGCTGAGCATCTATACTCTGATCATATGATACGTCACAATCCCCACTTTCAAATATATCTGTTAAATGACCCTGCCTAAGCCCTGTCCTTTTGTTGTTAGTCGCTGCTCCTCCATCAAGCTGTCAGAGCTACCATGGAGCCCACACTGTCACTAACTGCACTCCCTGGAGAAATATATAATCATGTGATTTTTTGAAAAAAAAAAAAAAAAGCTATAGAAAAGAGAAGCAAACAGAAGGGTCCAGAATATGCGTTTGAAGGATGTATCCAGGTTGTCAAACTGATTCAGCAGCGGAAACCGGTTAAAAAGATAAAGATAGAAGTTAAAGCCTACAGATCACAGTGTAAAAGTGAACCACCACATCACCTGGAGATCGAGACAGAAGACAGTGAAATGAAGGACTGTTCCTGGAAAGCCGGGTAAGTCTTAATTCTCTGGTACAATCATTAAAAAGCAGCACATGTACATATTCAGTATACCTTCAGGAGCTAGCACAGCATAGAAGTACTAACGCTAGAGAATGTTAGCTCCACAGTTTTTTACATAGAAACAAAAAGCTTCCGAAAAATATTTATCTCCTTCCAACCTCTCTGGGTAACAAGTATCCCTATTATCTAACATTTAACCATGACTAGTTAATTGTCGGACCCTGGCAGAAACTGGTTGATGCTACGCTATGATTGGCCAGTCTGCGTTCAAGGGGTGGGTCTTTGCAAAGGGTCGATTGGTCTTTGATGCCTATAAACAATTTAGTTTAGGAATTAGTTTCTACAAACTTTCACAGGATATTACCATTATTACCATTACCATTATCGACTGTGGCTGCTTGGTAATTGATCACTTATCATGCTGCTGCTGGTGGTCTCTTTCCAGGGTCCCTTCAGGTCAAACACATTTTGAATCTGGTCTTAATTATCCAGATCCAGGTTTGACTGAGATGGGATCAAGTCTCTCTTGTTTGAGAAGGATTGTATGCACCCAGGGATCGGGTTGGTTTTCCACAGGTCCGTTTTGGACAGGGTCCAACATGTTGAACAGGGTCCAACATTTTGGACCCATAAAGACTCAATAGAGGTCTGAAAATAGTCCCCAACAAATCCTCTATTTACTTTTTGTTTGAGAATGTAAAGTGCTTTAGGCAAATCGTTTGTTTTTAACGATTTCTATTTTCAGTGGGAACCAATGGGCTTGGACACTGCAGGGCATGAAATAATAGTATGAAATATTGCACCACATCATCCAAAAATAGATTCTCATAAGAGGAAGTTGTACTGAAGTCATGAACAAGTCCAGCAGTTGCCTTCCTGTGGCTGCACCGATGCAATACAATCTGTACTCGCGAGGTCAGAAGTTAATGAAATTCCTGTGTTCAGTTAAATAGTCGTTTAGGTAATATACTGTGCGCCATACAAACCCTCCATAAATCATCCTAATTTAATAAATGTAGGAATAATGATGAGACATCCGGCGAAGACATTTACTCACAGACCTCAACCCACTTTAATGGTCGCGGTGTAAAGCAGAAAGACGTCAGATAACATTTCAATGGAGATGCATCACGGGCAATTGGGTCAAATCCTACCTGTGGACTGTGCTCCGGATCACATCGCCTTCCTCTTGTTAGAGACATCTCTTTTTCTTCTTTGGAACAAACCTCATTATTCTCACAGTTGCTTTCCAGGCAACAGAATAAAATCCAGTCAGAACTGTGTTTTTTTTCTTGTTTTTTTCTTGAGAATTCAACTCATTTTTCTCAAAATCTGCCAAATATCAATCTGAACAAATTAGCACATAGCATACATTAGCCAAGATATATATTTTACAAGCAACACTGTGCTTTCAGTAGGAGGCATAATGAAGTGTGAAGGAGAAAATCTGGTGTTTTACAAATCCCCCGTGAATATCATTTTGTTTAGCGACTGAATGGACTCTGTTGTTCAGGGAAATTTATAGCCTTTTCAAATATCTCTAACCAGCAGGGGTCTTTTATTTATTTTTTATCTCAGCTGCACATTTTCAAGCAGAGTGGTGCCAAATCTAAAAAAAGTTTCTGAACAACAGACTCCAGCTGATTGAGCTCAAAAAGGGAGTAAATGAAGGTCAATGCTGAAACACTGGTAATATTTTTCTTGGATATTCAATTTCTTCATGATTGCTACAGTTTTTCTTTGTATTATTTCTTGACCACAAAGATGCACACATAAACTGGAATCTGTTGGTTTCTTTTTCTGCTTCTACCTTGGGCTCTAAAGTGTTTCATTATAATCTAGTGCCCCCTAATGGATCTAAAGCTTTGGTGCCTCTGAGACGGCTCATGACATGTGAATCTCACAAACCAGAAAGACGATGGTCAATGTCTTGGTTTAAACCCGTCAGTTAGAGTGATGCTTTCATGGGCAGTCTCAACTGGCATGGCTCCTCTCCAAATGGAAGCCGCTCTGTTTGTGCCCCTCCGAAGCAGACAGCCTTCGCTGTCGCAAAAAGCCCATTTGGCTGAGGCAACAATGAGAGTCACTACTGCGAGTGGAGCGGCCGGGGAACATCCAGCATGAAGACGAATCAATGAAATCCATTTGACTTTCAAGCCTCAAAATGCCAAAATGCCAGGGAGTAAAAAAAAAAAAAAAGCAGCATTTCTCAGCGCCCTATCAAAACCCTTTTAATTCTTCGTGACATTTCCCGGCAATTTCCTTCGCTATGCAAATGTCTTCCAGCTATCTGATTCAAACAAATGTCATTCATGAGTTAAACAACAACTGGTCGGACATCTTGCTTTTTTGTTTCCCGCTACTTGTCTGGTCTCACTGAAAGCAATCTGTGGTGGTTAAATGAGCCCTGGAGACTGGTGTCTGGGAGGAATATTTTTACAGAAATAGCTGTTTTTTACTGTGTACAACAACAATAAAAAATCCATGCACACTTATGATCAGAGGTGAATGTGTTCATGTTAGATGTTGACGTAGTATTTCATTTTCCCCGTCGCTACACCAATAATAAATCCACCTGACTTTTTTGTAAGAGCTCCTCCCTCACCTCTGTGTAACAGTTCAAAGCCCAGGCTCCGAGCAGCATGTGGCCCACTCTACTCCGGTGCAACCTGTCTGCTTCTGAGGCTGCTGGGGCACGTCAGTTTGGCTGGTCTGAGATCTGAGGCGGAGCGGAAGGGGCCAGAGGGGAGAACAGACACAAGATCCGCTCTCCTGGTCCCCGTGGAGGGATGGTGTAGCCATTGTCCGGCAATGCACCAAATTCTGGCGGCGAGTGTATTGAACGGTGGCCAGATCTCCGAGCCTCAGTGAACGTCAAATAGCCAAATCCACATGGAACCTTGTGAAGCTCTGCTGCATACTGTGAATGGCACTGCACTGGCACAGAAATGGCCCTGGAGGGCTAATTAATTTTCCAAGCTGACAAACTGACACTGTGCGCTACTAACCTCTCCAAGTCATGGAAAACATGGACTCGGAGACCAGCGATCCTTTGCAGCAGAAAACATCAACAGGGAGATGATCAGTCCCAAAGCTCAGCTGACAAGCATGTTGACAAAGCGTCTGCGTGGCCTGATTGCTGTCCATTACAGTCATAGTGCTGCATCTCATCCTGACATCCGATACGAGATGCAGAAGTGGCCTGTAGAGACATATTGAGGAGACATTGGTGCACTGACCCTTCACTCCACTGTGCAGCTGCTTTATTGGACTGACAGTGCCACCTAGTGGGTTAAATTAAAAACGAGGCAATATCATAAATAGCTGTGCCATTGATTGGAGGTATACTTACATTTTTAGAAAGGCTATAAACATTACAGCCAGGTACATTTGTTTTAACTACTAAGGTCATGTGTCCTTATTCCCCTAAAAAATATCTGACTTGCCCCCAACCAAACTCTAAAAAGAATTTTGAGCATTTAGAATTTGACATTGTATGTATTTATCTGTTCAGTTATGTTTTCTCTTAATCTCATCTCCCTGTTTTATGGTTTGATACCAGATATGTAATTAAAGGGGAGAGTAATGCACCTTTCATTCTATTTATTTTTTTATTGTCTAGAAACATTCAAATATAGAAAGTATCAGGACATTAGGATCAGCCTTAACGGTTAGCTTCATATGTTACTGGAACCTACACTGGACTTTATATTTATATATTTCATACAAAGTATTGTTTTTGATGATACGAAATAATTGGTATTGTTTATTTGTCAACTGTAGTCCCTTTTTTCATATTTCATTTAGTTTTACTTAAAAACTGTGAGGTTTGTCAGTAGAAATATGAGAAACATGAACATTAGCTTATATCATCGCTAGGAGCCCACGGCGTATGAACATAGTTGTATAAAGTCTTCTTATTCAGGGTTTGTTTATATTATATTTCAAACCGACAGACATGTTTTACATGCCTGCAGTACAAACTGACAAACACACAGTAGCGGGCCGTCAGGGCCAGCAAGGCCTTCTCTGCTGGCCTAAACATCATCAGAATATAAATTAAATTTTTATATATTTTTCCCACAAATATGTATTAAATTATTCCACATAGTCTATTCTCTTCATTTCATAGCTTTTCTCTTGGTTGCGCTGCTTCCAGCCTCAGGTCGAGAGCGGAGGGCTGGCCTTCACGTTAGAGCTTTTATCCAATCATATTTCAGCCGTCATGTGTTGCTAGGGTCCAAGAAATCTGCCCTTAGGCCTTCAGAATCAACAGTGCTGGCGTCTGTAGCTTAAAGTTAACGGAATCTAAACTGTGGTGTTAACCAATCAGATTTCGAGTTGGCGACACCGGGGCCAGCATGCAGGCGTACAATGACGTCAGCACGGGCACGTCTTTTGATTGGATGTACACTGGTGAGAGGCAGAGCTAGCAACCTGAACCTGATCCTGATGACCCTGTGGCGACCACAACGAGCTAGCGTTAATTCGTGTAGATAGATATAGAAGCGTTGTTTTTGTGTTATTTTTTTAACCCACAATGGCTGATGGAGGAGAAGAGATAGATTTGATCGCAGAAATACAAACAACGCCATTTGTGAAATGTACGGCCCGCTACTGCATACATATACCAGGCAGGGAGGGTCTAATGAAAGACCCTACTGAGCTGCATCATGGGAAATGTAGGACCAAGCGTTTTTGGAGCTGAACTTACATTAAGGACTAAAAATCAGGATATTTCTGCCTCAATTTTGAGTCTCTGAGGTCCACCCACTTTATGGAAGTGCAATACTGAATCGATGGAATACTCCTTCAAGTACAATAAAGTAATCCGAAATATCAGTATAGTAATCATATAAGAGCATAATATTTAGTCATTGACCCTAAATGTTAAGTTTAATGTAATCAGGATTCATGTTTGCAGGAAACCTTGTTTATCCTCCGAGCTCAGCTCGATGTGGAGGCACGAATGTGTGAAATAGCAATTGCATAACCGTTGATGTGTAACGTCGTAATCAGGGAACGTAAAGCGTTTTGTAATATTCTTCCGAGCTCAGGAGTGTCGTCTGCTTTTTTTCCGGTTTCATGTTGGGCGGCGTTCAAAGAGGCATGACCTCCTCATTTGTGAGCCAGGATGAATGATCTCACTTCACCCTCATGAAATCGGAGAAACCCTTAAAGCCCTCTCCGGTCCACACGCCACGATTTGTTGGGCCCAGTCAGTCATCGAGCAATGATCTTGTGGGACTGCATGAAGAGTTATAGCTTACTGTGGCAAGCTGAGAGTTTTCTAACTTGTATTGTGCTGGCATGCCGTATACGAGAGCTATTTCCACGATTCTGTTCTTCGCCTTAAGCCTGCTGTAATGTTTATGGAAAGTTTCATTGCTTTTGTTGGACAGTTAAACCGGTCTTTGTGGTTTATGAGGTCATGCTGTTTAAAAGAGTCTGGACCGGGTTTTGTGGAGCGCAGTGTGCCTTGATCCACGTGCTTAAAGCTCCCTTTATTAACGGCACAAACATGAGCACGCTAACTTAAAATCTTTATCTGCCTCTTGATAGCGAGTCCGCTGATCTCCCTCACGCTAATTAATTTTTATTCACATCCTCAAACGACTTTATTTTTGCTTTTATGAACCCAGCATTTATGATGTCAGACAGAGACATTATTATCTTTAATTAGCAAAGATTATAAACACCATAACCACTATGGGGGGAAGGGGGGGATTAGTTGAACGAAATGTATCACTCTTTTCATCTCACATTGGATAAATTCTCATCAGAGTGCATGTGGGCAGATAGATGTATAGAGTGTTATATCTATAAATGACAACCATGTGGTGGCCTTAATGTCTTGGAACATGCATTAGCGATTCACACATTGCATTATATAATATTATTAAATTCAAATTCCTTTAGTCGTGTACACTGGATTTAACAAATTCAAAATCCATTCAACACATTCAAATCCACAGACATCTTTTCGGGACTGGGACCAATGTTAGCAAAGGGGAAAGCAGGAAAAAAAGGGATGACCCTCCTTTTTGGGACTCTTTTGGGTGATTTGCATACAGTTCTGGATGTTTCCTATAAACGATCGAGAGATGCTTAGTGGCTTTTAGAGTGTAGGTTCACCCAAAAATAGATATTTTCCCAATTAGGCTTAGTGGTATCGAGTCCCGCAGTAGTAATTGGCTTCTTGAAATAAAAATGTTTCGTGATGTGAGAGCTACAAACAAATTTACATTCATTCCCTTGCCTCCTAAGCAGTTCGTATGTCTGTGATTCAGCGCATATTATTCCTTCTCTTAAAAGTGTAAATGTTATTTCTTTGAACCCCATTATTAAGCGACAGGTTGCATCTTCAAGGGGATTTTCGTGATGTCACAGATGTCTGAGTCTAGGGAAGTACAGAGCGCAACAGACAGAAATGATACCCATTCATCGCCATGGTTTTGCTAGAAGACTCTTAAATCTAGGGTTGAATAATCTTGAGAGATTAGCGATAGTATGTTACATTTTTTGAAATGATCCAATCCAAAAATCCAGCCCAGTGTCGCCAACTCCTTTCCAGTCAAAGTAGCCAGCAGCATTAGTGCCCAAAATGTGCTAAATCTAGCAAGAAAGTCGCGAAATCGGCAATACTGATCTGAAATCCCTTCAGGCCTCCCTTCAAAGCCACACCCACAAAATTATCATTAGGAACGTAAACAAAGCTGTCAAGCTAGCATGGAAGACTCTGGTGACGAGCAATGAGTGCACGGGCAGAATATGGGCAGGTAGGTAGACGGGCACAAAGCCCGTCCAATCATGACATTCGGGCCGAATTTAATGATTGGACGGGCTTTTTAGAGTCCTGTGACAGCCACAGTTACCAGATTTTTTTTCTCCTTCTTTTTTTCTGTCAGAGCATTTGATTCATTGATTTACATCAGGGTGTAATGAGAAGGTCAGCAAAAATATCAAAAATCTTTTTAAAGGAGATTACCAACCCTGCCTTTAACCTTTAAAATGACAATAAGTCACTGTCGGTGGTCTACTGAGGGTTTTTGCTCTTCTCACTTTATCTGTATGACTTAGCTTTACACTCATCCTTAATAGCCACCAAACTTCAGCTTCTTCAACTCCCCATTCACAGCAGTTTCACGTTTAGCTTCCAGTGATTTAATGAAAAGAGGTACAACAGTCCATCAGAGCAACTCCTGCAATGGCAGGTAGAATCCAGCAACAATTGCTGTGGCTAGCTGGCAGGATATTACCAGACAGTTGTCAGGGGGGCAACAACAGTAGCAGGGAGAACATGATGAGATGGGTGGAGGGGGTGGGGGGGACCAACTGAACAAAACTGGAGGCAGTGGAGCAACGGGAGAGGCGAGGAGGTGGAGGGGAGGAGGGCCTTTTTTTTTCCAGACGACTATGTCAAGGGGGGCTTACACTAATGATCTCTCAGCATCTCTGTCAGCGGGGGCCTGTCTCAGCAGGTAGAGGGAAACATGTCAGCTAGTGAGGCAGCAATCAGGGAGTACCCAGCAGCTACACACACTGCTGCCTGACTTCCATTTCTCATCTCACACAAAGACACACACAAGCCCACGTAAACATACGGAGAAAAAGTTGCCTCTTTATCAAATGATGACAAATCACCACTGTTATGAGTGCTATATTTATACGTTTAATTAACCTCAACCCTGCTGACTCCTGGACCTGGAGAGCTTTGCTCCTCTGGTTGCATCTTTTTTGACTTTCCAGGCTGCACTGACAGCCACTAAGAACCTCATTAGTAGCAGAGAGAGAGCGCAAGAGAGAGAGAAAGAGAGAGAAAGAGAGACACAAACAAACAGAGGCAGACAAGGAGACAGCAGCACAGCAGCAAATTGCCAGCGAGCTCATTTGGATGCATGCGTGGTGTGGTGCTGGGGGCGTAGGGGGTATAGGTTAGTGGTTGTGGAGGGCTGGTTGCAGTAGGGGAGTGGGGTTGCAGGTCGTAGGCCAGGACTCCCTCCACTATCTGCCACCACAGCGGCTCTGTGAACGTGTCTGTGTGTGTGTGTGTGTGTGTGTGTGTGTGTGTGTGTGTGTGTATTATGCGTGTGACAGGCTGTCAGAGCCACCAGTCAGGCAGACTGGGCCTGCCTTGGCATGTCACTGAACACAACACTGTCTCTGCTGAGGGGTAATTAGTGGGATGTGGAGCAGGACGGAGGGAGAGAGAGAGAGGGAGGGAGAAGGATAGTGAGCGGAGGATGTCAAAGCCAGTGGAGACGAGGCTATGTGGAGCGTAGGTTTGAAGGAGTTTCATGTAACAATTTGCAAAAACTAAAGTTGTTCTGAGCAGAGTTTTTTTTTTTTTTTTTTTTTAAACAAATGTAATAGAGAGGTTGTGTCTGAGATGACGCAGTTTGCTCGATTGGCACAAACTCTGGAATGTGGCTGAAGAAAGTTATTTTTACAAGTGAAGCAACACTGGTTCCTCAATTGTGCCCTGAAGCCATTCCTTGCCATGCCCTGCAAGATTTATAGATTTGACACTTCGTTAAATGCAGTGCAGAGACCAGTGGCAGTTATTCTACTGTCTCAAAATCCATAGAGTAGTGATTTACTAATGTTACAACCACTGTGGGTAGAGTTGGATAGTGTCTGTCCCAGTCTCAGTGACTCCCCTAAGGCCTTAAACCCTGAACCCTCAGGGACTTACTGACGTCACCTGGTAAGTGGTTGCGTGTGAGAGACTGTCAGGGCTTGAAATGGTGTAAATCTGAATGGGACAGCACTTTGCTGCAACATATCATGCTACCATGACAACGTCAAAAAATGTTATGTGCAATTGTGGGTATTCATTTTACATTTTACTCCCTGCTTTGAACATCCTTAAGGCTCTTTCCTCACAAGATGAGAGGTAATTTTCAAATAATCTATTTACTCGTTTTTGTCAAAACAGTTTCAATGACTAAATGAAATGTGTGATGAATAAATCTGTGATGTATAATCTCTGCTTCCATTCCTCTGATTCCATGTGTTTGTATGCACCATCTTTAATCCTTAATATGTCTGTATAAATGCAATATGCCATGCTTCCACTAGTAACGCCATGTTTAACGTCACATTGCTCTGAATTGTGGGTAATTCCCTCATGGCAAAGTCTGCAGAAATGCGGATTTACGGAAAGGTTTCATAAAGGGCTCAAAATGTCCTCAACCACTGGACGATTTGACAGGGGGACAGGCCTAAACCCTGACAGCGCGCCTCAAAGTCAATGAGTCCGTGAGTGTGGATTGAGCCTCTGATTTTAGTAAAAAAAAAAAGAAATGTAGTAATAAGATGTTTATTAGCACTTCTGTCGTTTTTTATGTCCGTAAATCTGGCGTACACACAGTACTGTGAATCTCCTATACGTGAACCGTTTCTACGGTGTTTGTAAGTGCAAAATACCACCATAACGAGCTGCTATCAACTGGTATTACTGGCACTAGGTTTGCCTACTTGTTGTACTGGAACAAAGTTAACTCGGGTGTCACGTCATCCCCAACTCCGATTTACGAGGTAAATGGCCCTAAACAAGTGCAGTGTGCTTGTTGAAATGAAGATGTCATGAGTTTAGCACCTGCAAATAGCAATGTAGCGGCATCAAATGTTATCAACAGCACCTTTGGGTCAGCTCCATGCGTCCTGTCATGGAGCGGTTCAAATGGATTGAATCAGGTTTTGCAGTTCACACTGACAGCTTTGTCAGCTGATGTCAAAGCTATTAGTCCACAATACATAAGAGTCCAAGAAGTAGGCCTAAAAGTAACACATGTCCGAATGACATCACACTGGACATGATATAGATGTGAAGGGCAGATGTAAAACTCTCACTGCTTGAATATAGGTAAGCTAAACCATTTCTGTTTTTTTGGTCCACTCCATATTGTAAGATGTAAGCATGTTGTAAGCATGGAAAAGGTGGAAAATTAAGTCTTTCTTTGGAACCGAGTATTAATTTTCCTCTGGCAAAAACATTTTGATTAATTGAGGAACAGATGGTCATTTTAGATCGTCTCAGCTGTACTTTGTCGTTAGCGCTGATTCGCTAATGTTAGCATGCTGAACATTACGATATTAACATTGTCATTGTGCACAGGTTAGCATGGCTGTAGATGCTTAGTCTTGTTACATCACATTGTATTTGATTTTTTGCTGACTACAGTTCTGCCTGAACAGCAGAACTGTCTCCGTGTCAAAGGGACTTCTGTGTCTTTGCAAAGGTTTAAATTAAATGAAATAATATAGACATATATTGAAAATGTCAGGTACTCACCCCAATAATTACCATGCATGCTATAATCTTCACATCTGCCAGACAGCACTCTGGCAGGAGCCCAGCTTTATCATGATGGTGACTCTCCCTGAGGAAAGGACTTGGGGCTACATGGGACTAGAGGTCTGGCCTCGCTAACAGCAGGCTTCTGGCAACAAGTCGTGATGGATGAGCCATCTGAAATGGCTAACTGTACACCGGCCTCTAGAGGGGTGTAAATTCAAATTAAGCTGGCACCGTTGCAACCGTTGTGAGATAGAACATTGCTCAAGCAAGCAGAGATGAAGTTCTTGGTTTATAGACACAAGACGCATGATTTTGTCTTTTTTTTTTTTTTTTTTATATTCCTACGGAAATACACCAATTCTTAGTTGCAACTGAACTATGTAGTCTTTTGGTGTTACAGGACGTTGTATGCATTTCCTCTAATATTTCAATTCTGTGCAGATGTTTTTCATGGTTTTACAAAGTGCATATCACTGCGTAAGTATTATAGTTTACCCGTTAAATAAAAAGGCAAAGATTTTAATTGCATGAAGAAGCTTTAAGCTTCTCATTGAAATAGTTGGATTCACTTTTACTATCTAAATTAGAGGTCTGCAAAACTGCTTTATGTTTGACTGACAACACGACGGTGACCGTGCCAGAGAGCTGGGTAGTTTAAAAATTGTCTTTAATTGTGGTGCATGCATGTCACTTTCCATTAAGTTAATGAAAAACATACGATTTGAGCATAACCTCAAATCATACTGGACTTTTTCTTTGACATCAGTCAAAAAAAAATAAAAATAAAAAATTCAACCCCAGAGAACCCCCGCTGCTTCCAATACTACTCACTCTATCCTCAGCATGCTTCAAAACATCCATGACTGACACACATCGTAGTCAGTGGAGAGCCAGGGAAAAGATACGCCAGGTATGTCTGTTGTGTATCAGTGCACGCACGCACACACACACACACACACAGACACACACACTAATCCATCTCACCCCTTTTACAACGTAGCGCTCAGACAGAGCCAGACAGTCTGCTATCTCTATTAAGCTGGTATCCCAGAAGAGCCTTTTTCCTGCTGCCAGACCTGGAGCACAGCTGATCCCAGAAGACCATCAATCTGAGCAGATCTGCTGCTGGAGTTTAAGCTGGAGTGCAACAAGTCTCCTCGTATTCCGCAACCCCCTCCACCTTGTACTGCAGACGCGTGGGCGAGTAAAAGTGTACACATGTGTTAACATGCTGACTGGACTTCTGCTGTTAAATGTATTGTAATGTTCGCTGCCAATGTCAATAAAGGCTTGGCTTGGTTAAACAGTGATTAGCAATCCCAGACATGCACTCGTGGGAAAGCTGTTTGTAAGACTCAGACAATTGGTTACTAAATTAAAATGTAATACATCTACTCTGTTATTTGCGTATTAATTGCAGATTATGAACCTCGATAGTAAGTAAATATTTGCTCATGAGAATACACTGAAACAAGTATATTATTGCCGTATATATTCTTAGAAAATATGCTTCTATGTGGCCACTAGGTGATAGCAAAGTCCCACAACTGGTTTACGAGCAACAGTTTCCAATGTGAGGGTTCAGCAACAGCAGTATTAACAAAAAATCAATTATATATTCAGATATAAATGACTTCTAAAATTCCGCGTTCTTCTGCTGTATCACCAACATTATTACTGTTCTCACTTTGAGATATTCCGAACTGCAACCACAAAGAAAAATGTTAAATGTTTAGGTTTTCCCCTGCACTACATCCCTGACTAAGAGAAACTAATGAGGACAAAAATACAGTCGGTCATCGCTATGGGGAGAAATTACCCCTCACCATTTCCTCAAAAAGTGAATCACTGCCTCTCACTGCCAAAAACTACACATCTCCTCAGCCTGTTTTCTCCCTCTCTCTCCTTCTCTCAAACCATCTGCAGGGAAATTGAGTTACTTGCCATTTGGAGGAGTGACATGGTGCATCACATGTTGCATGCACAGGGCCTTTAACTGGCAGATGAGAGATGTGGACACCGGGGTGCTGATCCTAGATAAGCACTGTGTGTGCACCGTTGAGGGCTGGGCCTCACTTTGTGCATGTAAAGTCCAGTTTCTACACTGGGTAATAAGCTATTCTGGTATTGAATGTGAGGACCCGGGTCGTTCGTTTCCCAGCTGTTTTTAATTTTCCATGCATGAGATTTCAGTCCACGTTCTACACGTTAAGTTGTCACGATACACAAACATCACCACGGGATTTATTGCGGAACTTGAATGTTTTTTTTTTAAAGCCACGTTGAACGGACTGAATATTCTCTCTGGGCAAAAATATGGATTGGAAGGACTTCACACATAAGAGGGAGAATGTGATAACTAGGAGTGAAAATAGATATAGCAGGAGTTTTTTTTATGAATTTTCGTTTACACCTTTGCTACTGAAACAATGGTGTCATGTAGGCTAAACAATGGATGTCATTATCTTCAATAATCAAAATATCTCACTCAAGCATTGCCTCAAACTTAGTTTGATGTTAATAGAAAAGTACGTGGCCACCCAAACATTACACCCATATGGGGTTGAACATGTAATTGACTGTTAAGAAATAAGAATTTTTGAAATGACACCTGCTGCTTGATATTCTATTGTATTCTAGTTAGCTTATTATCGTTAGCTCCATGAGTTTGTTGTTGTGTGTTAACTTGTGGCTACACACATTGTGCTAAAAGACTGAGGCTAAAGCTAACAGGTCTCATTAGACATTGAAGTAAAGGAGCAGCGTTGTTTTTGTACTGACGTCACAGCTAGTTTGCCTTCATCTGTTTACAAAACTTATCTGACAGGAAAAAAAATCGGCGGTTCGATCCCCGGCCATGTCAATGTGTCCTTGGGCAAGACACTTAACCCTAAATTGCTCCCGTAGCTGTGCCCTCGGTGTGTGAATGGGTGAATGATGTCATGTAGTGTCAAAGCGCTTTGAGTGGTCGGAAGACTGGAAAAGCGCTATACAAGTACAGGTCCATTTACCATTTACATTATATCAGAGATTTCGAAATGTATGAAAGTAGACCAATGGGTTGGGCAATTTGTAACGCTACCTTGAGCAACAAATGGGCTGCGGTTGCTGGTGTTATGGTCTGGTTCTAAAACCATGGCAAATGATGGAAGATCAGGCAGCGAATCAACTAAACAAAGACTTTTATTCAACAAAGGTCAGGATAATTCACCAAATGCAACCAAAATGAGCATTCTCATAAAGAATGCTGGCAGGCAAAAATGCTGCAAGTTCAACTCAGGCAATGCTGGAATCCAACACATAGCACAAGGTGTGTCAGGGGAGAAGAAGTCCACACTCCCTCAGGATGGGGCGGGTCTTATAGGCTGAAGGCAGTGGCCAGCTGCTTTCAAGTTGTCTGAAAGACAGACCCAGTAACACAACACACACAAGTCCCGGCAGAGGCCCTGGGGCCATCACAATGGAGTGTCAACAAATCCAAACCAAACTATTGTTTGAAATGTCATTGTATATTAAGTAAGATTTTCCTTCATTGAAAACCATTGCAACCACGGACCATGTGTTAACCAATCAGACTACTGCATCAGGTGATGTGATCACTCCTAAAAATGACCAATAATGTCTGTGTCCTGGATCCCCCTTGTCAAACAAAGGCGTGATTGGCTGTAGAGAGTTCTGTGCGTGTCTGTTATCGTCACAAAGGTGGTTTGGTTCATTTGTTGTGTATTGTTATACTACCGACAAAGGGGACTGTGTTTGCACATTTGTTTTATGCAGGCCAAAATGTAGCCGGGTATTTCAAGAGGCATGCAGCCAGGTAAACACACCTGGCTCAACATCGCGGAGCTCACATGCACTGCATACTGGTGACTAATCGTAAACACTGTGGGATGGAGATACTGGAGAGCAGGATGCTGATTTCAAAGTGCGAGACCACCAGGCACGGACTGGACGTCCACATAAATTACCGGTGAAATGTTCCTTTAACGTAAGACGTGTCACCGAGTGTGGCTCCTCAGTGACAGACGCGTCGCAGTGCTCATATAAAAGGTTAGAAATATGATCACATAAATAGCTTCGCGACTGGTAAACTACACGCTCTCATCAATCACTTCCACTTTGAGTCCACGCGCAATCAATCACGGCCGAGCCACAGCACCATAATGGAGCAGCAGCTCTGGATGGAGGAGGATGCCATCCATCAGTTTGAAGGTAATGTGACACTCATAACATTTGCAGACAGGCTGAGCGGATTGAGTCAAATAAAGTGCTCTGTCCTTTGAAGCAACACCTTCAACAGGCTAATGATGATGAAGATGGGGCTTTATTAAATCTTCTGGCGCAGAGCCCTAAACTTTAAATGTGATTAGTCTTGGCCTTTCATTGAATCTTGCACAGAGAATGAGGTTATTTTACCTAGATGTGATGCAGATCATTTTGTTTTAATAACTTTCTCAAATAATAGTCCTTTTATTACTTTTTCAATTTTTGGTCTTTTTTTTTTTACATTGCTAGATGATATACTTTTTTGGTGAAATGTCTAGAAACCACCCAATTGCCATAAAAGAATTGTTGGCATATTGTTTTTCGACAAACCCTGGGGGGTTGAATATCGACGGTTTTGAGCCCAACATTTTTTTTATGAATACGTTTAATAACAGCCTTATACGCTTGCAGAAACGTGCAATGCCACATGGTTAACATGGATCAATTGGTTAGATTTAGGAAAACTCATGACAAAACTACTTGGTCAAGGCTAGAAACACTGGTTCCTGGGTGAAAGTCCTGTGTTTAGTGGAATACTTTGTTTGTTATACTACTTATTATACCACGTAACTTTAAGTAACGGTCGCTCTATATACGTCACTCGCTCTGACTGAATGCAAAAACTTCCACATTCAACATATCCGTGGTTTTCAGACACATTGCAGTGCCAACATTTTTTCCTGGCGACTGGGCTGACTACAAAACACTTTTACTGGAACGCTAACCTTGATTCAACTCTTTTGCAAAGCCTTATAGTTTAATGTGTATTCCATGTGATCAAAGCACACACAGTTAAATTCTCCTTAAAGTTTCCCGTAAGGCCCGAGGGTGAAGGGATGGGTGGTGGCCTGCTGGCCTGCCCTTTTCTAAACCCAAGGCCACTTTCCCTTGGTCCACAGAACAACTCTTGACAGGCCTAGGTGGTATTTTATTATTTCAGTTCATTCTGTCTATTCGGACTCTATAATTACTTCCTACATGTCATTTAACTCCTTGCCTTTTTTTCAAATTACATGTCTGACCCTCTCTCGGGGATAGGATTTCCCTGCCGTGTATTTTAACGTACTCTATTTTAAACCCTCTCTCTGTTATTATTTTTCATTTTAGGCTTTTCCTTTAATCATCGTGCTGTGATCTTGTTTTTGGTATTTTGTCTGGAGCTGAGAGCTGAAATGTTGACAATATGAGGCAAGATCGGTGCACGTCGAGTCATCCCAAACCTGTTCAAAACAGTGACAGGATTCGTAGTAGGGCAACAGACTTGTGTTTGTTTGTGTCCGCATTTGGATTGAAAGGACTTTGTGTCGTCCCAAATACAAACAATAATGCATTTCAAAGAGCTGTCGGTTACCACGCCATGATGAACACATTCATGTCACACTGTATATAAGCAGTCTGAAGAGATTACTGCACTCATGCGCCTCAATTATAGAAATGGTTTAAAACCCAACCAGTGAAAACTAAAAAAACGACTCGCTGCGTTGTGACTACAAACAATCGGTTCCCGCATTTTCAACAGAGTTCCTCCTCTAATTTTAAACCAAAACATCACATCATTGGACTGATGCCTGTCTAAAAGAGAGGCAAAGAAAGAGAGAGCGACGGGCCTTTCAGCGTCTTTGTTTACGTGAGCGTTACAGGCACGATTCCCATAAAATGGTGAACAGGGCTCGAGTGAAGCTGCTGTTCATCTGCCAATCTAAATACAACAAGGGCCCGCGGTAGGCTTCACCGCCATCTCTAATTCTGGCTCTGGCTTTGGCCGAGAGCGGGACCACGGTTCGAGGCCACACTGCTGCGTGCAGCCAGCGAGGGAGGAACATCGCTGTAACTGGCCAAAGATATGAACCGCACGTATGGACACAAACTGTACACCACACACATCGACACACAGGCGAACACTGGATATGGCAAAAATGTGAGGCAATAATGGATTTAATGCAATGTGAAGTCCAGACCAGGTCCAAAAAGAAGCCAGGCCACATCAGAAATGTGAGGTTTTTGAGAACATTTATACGGCTGAAATGCTGTCAAGTATTGTTGCAGCCTTCAAGATGTATTTGATTCATCATCTGACAGTATAAACAAAACAAAAAAACAAGTTCCAAATAAACTCAAGACCTGAAACAATTAAGGAAAGGACAACAGAAAAGAGGTCAGGAGACTTTGCTTATCAGGTCCTTGTTTGTCCCAGTTACTTTAAATTATAAGTGAGGTAGTGTTTGGTTTCTAGTGTGCGGTCTTGGCTTGCCAGGGAGGAAATTAGTTTCACATGACATTAGAGCACTGCTGATGTAATTGTCTGCACAGCGATACAAATCAGTTAAATGTAGACACTCTGCTCTGTCATCAGTTTACTACCCTTATTTGTATGTGCTGTGGCAAGCTTCATATTTCATAAGAAGGATGATAATCAAGAACCGTTGTGTTACCCGGAGGTGTGAACAAGCTTCAAGATGGACATTGTCACAAGCAACACTAGGGGGAGCCAAGTCATAACAGGAAATCTCAACAAGTCCACCTTAAAAATGCCGAAATGAAAAGTTTCGCTCCCAAGTGAACTTAAGCCACTCATAAAAGGACAGTTCTCGTCCTTCTCTCTCTTGTTAGGGAGGCCGCTGATGTGTGACTCGTCCTCGTCTATCTTGTGTCTTAACACATCCTTGTTGTTAAAGTTGGAGGTAAACTTGGGTAATGGAGGCCCTGTTCATTAAACCTGCAGAGTGAACTGGGGACAGGCTAATGAGAAAGCGCCTTTGACAGACCAAGGCTGGCGCTGTGATAATTGGCCAAAGCTAAAAAAAATAAAAAGTGCCACTGAAGAACAAGGAGTTAAACTGGACAAAAGCCTTCTGAGCCTTCCAGTCCCCCCACTTAGCCGTGTTTCGCAGTGTTTTCCACAGATTTCTTGGTTGAGTGGCCACACATAAATTGATACAAATCCATAATCCAGATTGGGGTTTAAATTCGTCTCTCCTCCCCTGCTTTTCCTCACAGGAGTGTGTCGAGTATTGATCCGAGCCTGAATAATTGAGAAGCTTAAGCTAAGCAAGCATGTGAGGCAAATGGTACTGAATAGTACATCCCAAAATTGGGCATCAAATTTGAAGGGCAAAGAGCTGCAGTTCAAGTCAACAATAAATTGGGCCTTTTGGTTTCGTCAATGCACAACGGCTTTGGAATGTTTTGACTTGTAATGTTCACTGAGTTCATTTTGCAACTCCTGCAGGTTGAGGTTTTCCTGACATTCTGCACCTGCCATTAACAATGCAAGGAGGTCTGTCAGTCTGCAGCTCAGTAAAGCTCAAACCCTGCATGTTTGTCATTATGAAGCATTTCAAAAAATAATCTAATGTATCGCACAGGACACCTCACTGAGTCCGCTTTCCCAGGCTCCCGCCCTCCACTGCTCCTGAAGGGACTTATTAAAATCCATATTTTTCCACCAGACCATGTAAAAGATTTGAGGAACAGGGTGCACCTGGTGCTGTAACCGTTGCTGGGGGTGGTTTTTATTTGCCACATTTGGCTAAAAGAGAAGAAAAAGGGAAACATCCTAACTTCACATTGTGACTCAATAGTAACTTTGTGCTCTAAAACATTGACACCACACTTGTTTACACATGCAACCGTCATAGTTTCTGAATTGAGGTTTTGAAATGAATCACAGCTGCCCAACTGCAACCAAAACCTCCCACGGACTTTTAAGTGTTAAACACAGAAATGTGACACTGTATGTAGCAATTGGTGCGTTAAGATTTTCCGTAAATGTGACACTGGGATTTATTGTGGATTAGTTTAACAAAATGGCCAAACTGATTTCCCAAACTCCACCAATGACTCATAAAAAACACTTCGGAAACATTAAAGTAAATGAAGCACAAAGTACTGAAATGGGTACTTACAAAATGTTTTGCCACCTGTGACATTGAGTTTTACGTTATATTTCTTTAAAGATCACCTATTAAGCAGTCGAATATCCAAATATTAAACCGAATTTCTATCAGCTCCACCGACGACCCAACTCTTTGCCCGTTTTTGGATTAGCCGCCAGGTAATCCGTGTCGTCACTGCCAAGTTGGCGACTCCCGGAGCCGCCCACTTTCAGTTTCACAACGGCTCTTCAGAAACCTATGGGGGACGTCACAGAGACCTCGTCTGTATTCTATACAGTTGATGGGACGAAGACGGTATTATGGAACACTGAGTAGGAGTCAGGGTGAAAATCGTGCTAACATTAGCAAGCAAGGTAACTAGCTTCCACTTTTCCTTATCAAATATTGAATGTAGTAAATAAGTAATGGGAGGAACGAGGAAGCCTCCCTTTTATTCAAACTTGGGACGGTTCACAAAGTATTCCTGGCAAGTTCCCAGACTGCCAGACTTATTTTAGCTGTACTTTTGTCGTCAATCTCAATAACTGATTGTTTTGGCCATTTGGGGCCAGTGGAAACATAACCTTTTAAGTCAATAAGGCTAACTAACTAACTTGTTAGCAAACAGACCCTTATTGAGCAACATTATCATTAATTTAGAGTTGTGTAAGTCCAATATTCACTCAAATTTAGCTCTGTTTTTAGTCTCTACCAACTCCTGACGGAAATATGTGGCTCTACTATGTTCACAAGCTAGGTGCTAACTGTGGCTGTCTGCTGTTTAGCACTGAGCCGATTCTAGTGTACGGTACAGTCAATTTTTAAAGCGTTTTCTCTAAAAACAGCTGCCTGCTGCAGCCTAAACAACACTATAAGAGCGGTGAGAGTGAAACAAAATGGTAAAGTTGTGGCTGAACGGCTAAACAAATGAGCTGAAACTCAAAGGGAAGCTGCACATTAAGGTGATAAATCAATTTAACAAGTGAAACCAATTTATTTTCACTGTATATCCGTGGAAGAAATCGAAGCTAAAGTATAAGGAAGCTTCTACTGCTGATCACCCCGAAGCGTTCTTTGATTCAGGGTGATCCGGGTGTTTATGACTAATGACATTTTCTGACTGCAATCATACACCGTGAAAATCAGTGCAAAGTTTTCTTTCTCTGCAGAAGCTCACACCACGTCTGTCATCCCATACAGTACACTCTTTCCACCCATCTACAGTGTGTCTCCTGCTTCTCCAATATCTCTCACTCCCCACTTTGTTCTCACTCCACATGTCACTGAGCCACAGTGGAGAAGACAGGCGTGGAACAGACCGGCAGCTGATGATGAAATACGACCCGGTGGTTTGTGGATTGTCTGCTGTTGAAGATGTTAGCGAGAGAGAGAGTTAAACATTAGAGAGAGTCCTCATGACATGTAGTGGGAAGTTGCAACAGATGGGAGAGGATTCTTCTTATTTTCTCACATTGCATAACTTCCACTTGTTTGAATGGAGAAGGCCTACTGAGTCAGTTTCCTGTATCTGTGTCACATAAGTTTCGCCACTGCCCCTCCTCTTTAGGAAACAAGCTGCAGGTCCTGAGTCTATTAACTCCAATGGGAGAAGTGAACATAAATTCAGATTATGCGTGATTCTTTTGCTCCATCATAAATGTTGGACCCATTTTTTACACGCCACATCTACACTTCACATCTCTACACATCTGACACTATAACGGCCTTTTTGGGACACACAAATGCACAGCACACAAATCAGGCGAAAGTTAACTTAGTCTGAGACCTTTCTCATGTCTCAGCCATGGGGTGTATATCAGAAGTGGACGTAGTCACCGTGACGTATCCCATTGGTTTGTGGACTGCAGTTCTGAAGCCTCGAGAATGGCATTTTGGCCATAGCCATCTTGGTTTTGTAGGCAATCAAAAAGGTAACAATTCACTTTGATAAATTGTAAACACACTCTTAAAGGATAAAAGTCCTAAGACGAAAACACTGGACAAATCCCAGACCAGACAACGCCGTGGTAGAGACCTGTCAATCACAAGGTAGCCACGCCCTAAAGCATACCCTACTTTACGAAATGAACATCATGGTGTATTGAAGAAGACTTGAAACTAGCCATTTCTCATAGACTTCTATACAATCAGACGTCTTTTTGCAACCAGAGGTGTCGCTCCCTGATAGCCATTAGAAAGAATGCAAGTTTAAGGCACTTGCGCATTAGTTTTGCTTTTTAAACCCAGAGGTTGTCGCCCGGTCACAGTAACACACGCTAGCACACACATTTTTGTATTTAAGGGATGATGGTTTGTGGAAGATCATCAACTATAACACATAGTGCGCACACTCTTTTAAAAAGTCAACAGTAACCCGAAGTGATACCGAACTGAATTCATCTGTGTTTTAATTTGTGCAGAGATGGAAAAAAGAAAGTGTCTGTCCACGTAGATCGTTGTAGGAGCCTTTTTGGTCATTTGTTATTCATTCATTCTGTGCTGACATGGAAGTCAGTGAGGTGGAGAGAATGAAACAAGGACAGGTTTGTGTGTGTGTGTGTGTTTCAATCCAGACTCAAGACCTGAGTCGAGATGGCAGAGATTTGGCAGATGAATTTCTCTGCTACGCTCCATTTACCCCATTTTGCTCTGTTCTCTTACTCTGCGCCATTGCAGGTGATGTAAACTGGCGTGTTTCCCCCGGTTGACAAAAAGTGGGCATGAACCTGGATATGAGAGGATGGTGACTCCATGCTTTTCAGAGTAGATGTCATGATTTCATTCTGTTTGGCACTGTGGAATGAAACACATCATTAAAAGCACATAATTCTTCTTAAACTATGACCGTTTGCTCTAAACAGACTTAGGGATTAAACCGAGGCGGCTTTATGAGTTACGACATTATTTTCTGTTAAAGCCCCATGAGCCATTGTTGTGTTATATCATTCTGGCTTGTCTGCTTCAGTTTATGAATTCCTGCCAAGTGTTTGACAGCAAATTAATATGGTTGGGTTAGGTGCAGGTGTGAAAAGCTTCCCCACAAGACAGAACAATACACACAGCTGCATTGCATTCTGATCGTTCAAGGCAACCCTGCATCCTATGAATTATAACAGGAAATATGCATTACTTATGAAATGTTTATCACAACATTGGGTAGCAATGCTAATGTGATACACTTTACCATCATGTTCAAAATGTGTTGCACTGAAGTGATTCTAAAATTGTTGTTATCTAAACGGCATTAGATATATTGAAGAGGATTTTGCTACAATGATGTTTAACCAAATGGGACACTGGGGACGGCAAATGTCCTTGTGATGGTCAGTCCACCACTTCCTGTCCTGATTGAATATCTCAGCTACAATTAGATGCATGGAAATGTGTGGAATATCTCCACATTTACTCGATGGATTAGCACAAACTTCAGTACAGAAATGCATAATTACGAAAATGAATGGATATCCCACACAATCTATTTGTATGTAATTCACGTAATCATGAACCAGGAAGTAGCATAAAACCCACAAGGGGGGAGGGGGTGGGGGGTGGATAGGTAAAACAAACGCCAGTCATCCACCCAGGAGACCGTTAATTGTGCCCAATGTGCAACTAGAAGTCAACGTTGATGTGTTCGTCATGTAACTTCTACACTTATGTAGCGACACTTCGGTAGTTGTCTTAACCCAAACGACAATCTTTTCATAAACCTAACTAAGTAGTTTTGTTGCCTAAACCTTACTACGTTGTTTCCTGTGAAGACGGAAGTTTATTTTGAAATGACTGTATGCATCTAATGTGCAGAAATTGACTTGTGTTGCTGGACTTGGGATGTTGGAAAACCAACCAACGGTGAATAGTAACTTTTTGTAAGATATCATAGAAACCGTTGTATGAAGACAGGGTTGCAGGTTTAGACAAAGAAGAAGAATGCGTGGAATAAAAAAATAAAAAAGATAAAGCTGGTTATGCTGGATGGCTTTGATAGTTAAAAAAGAAAACTGTTACTGTACAGGTGTGCAATGCAAGTCAGTGGAATACTTTTAATGACTAACTGTGTGATGTTAAGGTGTGTGATGCAGCTGGTAGTTTACTGTGAAGAAAAACAACAGAAATGTTTGACAGTAAATATGTCTCATGGTCTCTCTGTGTGTCTCTGTTTGACCTGCTATCCACAGGAGGTCCTTGGGGTAGGGGGGGGGGGGTGGATTTTTTTCTTTAAGATATCAAGTTGCATCCTCTGTTCCCCCAATCCATGCCCCAGCTGTCTGTCTGACAAACATCCTTAATTGTCTTTTCCCTTTCATTCACAATGTTGTCTAGACTGCAGTTTAGTTATGGATAATGGCAGAGGCTCACCTGGAACCTGTGGCCTCATTGTACTGTTGGTCTTAAGAGTATGTTCTTTTCTCAAGTTGCATTAAATCGGCCCGACTGCACTTGTAGCAAAGAGGCCGATGCAGGATCATAATAAATACACACATTTCTAGAGTTTTATTTCCTTCCTCGGTAATTTCTCCATATACACAATGCAAATGAAGAAAAGTGATGTTATGTGCTGGTGCTAATAATGCCTACATTTCTTCCAGCACACAGCACGGCTCTGAGACCGGTGCAGGTTTGTTTCACTGCATGAAGACAGAGGAACCCCAGGTTTCTGTTTTCTTTACTGATTGCAATAGTTGAAGCGAGAACACTGATTTAAATTCCCACAGAGAGGAGGACGTATGGCGAGCGTCAGGTCTCAGTCTGGAGTCTAAAACTAGTGGAAAAACTGATCACAGACAACTTTCTCACACGTTGTTGCGCACTAGATAATTGCATCTGCATTAGCGATTCAATTACCCGTTTGTGCCACTGGCAGACGGATCCGTCTCAAAGTATGAGTCAACAATATGGAAATTGTGCGATTACGGAGCACTGAATCATACGGAATGGTGTCTCCAATTATTCCTGAGGAAAATATGCAAGAAATGGACTGCGGCCTCCCGCCGCTCCTGCTCTCCTGCACAACCAAGTTGTCAGCTCTGCTGGAGGAAAACTGGGACTTTAATTGCAGGCAGGTCTGTGTTTACTTAGTGACACCGGCAGCCGCTGAACCATGTGTTTATCTTCGACTCTGAGATGACTTTAGAGGAGAATAAATCATCCTTGTGACGCCACATCACAAAAAAAAACATTCAACATTCAAAAGAGATGTCAAGTTGAAAGGGACCTGCATCCTGTGGAAAAGTAAACCTTTTCTTTTTGTGGCTGCGTCTTTGAAGAGCGCATGCATTAGGCTCGTTTGCTAACGCATTAGCACGTAATTGTTTCCCTCTCTTTTTCAAAATGTAAAGTATCCACCCTCACGCATTAATTGCGGACGCTCAGGAATCCTCAAAATGATAATGCTTGGCGCCATGCTCGCTTCATTATACGCTGGAAAACTCTGTGATGGCCTGTTATGGAGAGTTAGAGGCAGAGAACGATTTCTGTTACCATGAGGACGACTATATCGCCAGTCCTGTGTGTGCAGGGGGACTCGAGGGACTCGCTCGCAGTGTGAAGTGCTCCCAGGGGTGCGTGGGATAGCCGAGAGGGGAAATGTAATAACTCAATGACGAGGAGAGTCTGCCAATTACAGTCAGCCCGGCATTGAGGAGCAGGATCAGACACATTGAAAACGGCTGCGTTTCCAGACTCCCCAGAGAGGGCTCTCCATCAGGCGAGCTGCCAGTCCAGTCGGCTGGAAATATGAGCAGCGATGTGGGAATCCAAACAATATCGTAATTGCGGGCGATAACAGCGAGGTAAAGAATATATCTAAACAGGAGTATCAATGGCGATGTTGTTTTAAGATTAAATGTACACTCAGGACTGGGATTCCCCCCCCCCAGTTCTCTTTGGCACTTTGGTTGCACTCGTACAATGTTTGGATTGTCCCGCGGAGTATTTCCTCTACTAACACAAATGGAATGACCCATGGGCTCGACATTCCTCGCACTGCAGATAAGCGGCTTAACATGAGACAAGCTAAACAAACTTAGCACAGCTTGTAAATAAGGACAATTTCCAGTTTTTGAATCGATTTATTTTTTTTGCCTGTAATGCACCTTTCGGAGCGAGTCACTGATTGTTGTGAACTTTCATCAGCGGGTCACACGGATACCAAGCGTCAGCACACACTCGACCAGACAATATGTGATTAAGAAGTTCACAGCTAAGAGGAGGTGAAATGCAGCTCATTGCAGTAAGTGAGTTAAAGGTGATTTAAAGTTGAATATTGAGACAATGTTGCCTGAAGGGGAGCAGCAAACAGTTTCAATGAACAATAGGGACATTGCAGAGCGTGGGATGACAGATTGCATTATGGATTTGTGTTACAAATTGAGAAACAAGCTCCGAGCATTTGATAATAATGTGATTTGAATTACACGACTCAAAACAGAATCCAGAACTGTGTATATTTTCACAAAGTTTTGAAATAGCGGAGAAATGACGAGCGTTAGTATGGAAATGGAATGGAATGGAAAGTGGTCGTCTAACCTGTGTTCACTCATTCACTCATATCAAAACACACTTTCCAAAGAGTTTCACACTACAGAACGAAATGCAAAGACTAACACTGAAATATAAAACGATGCCTCCAATGAGAAAAACTGATCACAGAGAGGTTGCGTATGCTCTTCTATGCATTTCTACCTTGCACGGCAGCTAGATTCGATCTCACGTGAGATCACATATGAAATCCATCCAGTCAGCGTCCTGTGAGGAGCTACTGTTTAGGTGTGTGAGGCGACTGTTCGTTCTAAACATCAATGGTGGCTAAGACGTTAGCGTAGATGCTGCAATAGCATCAGTTACTGTATCAGAACTGGAGAGTATTTCTTCACTGGAAGAAGAGCAAAGAACGGTACTGGAGGCTTTTCTCCGTGGGAAACGTGTTTTCGCTTTGGTGATACGGTGATAGACGAATGGTTCATCCAATCACCTGCCAAGTATTTTTTTTAAGTCCCAGCCCTTTTTCAAACAATTTCCAAAGATGGCTTCTCAGACGGTTTTGTGAAACAAACCAAGTTAAAAATATCTGGCCCCTGGTGTTATTCAATTGAAAGTTTCCAACCTGCGCCACTTGAGTTGAGAAAGTAAATAGTGGTTCCGAACTGTTGCACAATTCATAGGACCTTCTGTACTTTGTGGAATTTAGACCTGAATATTTCAGTGACACAGGGCTGTAACCTGTGTTATTTTCATCATTGATAAATCTGATGATTATTTTCTTGATGAATTGATCTGGTCTGTGAAGTAGTGAAAATTGCCCATTAAAATTGCCAATAAACCCCAAAAGGACAAATTTCTTGCTTCAAACTCCAAACATATCCAGTTTTCTGACTGCAAATTTAAAATAAATACCTGAGGAATATTTGGAGATTTTGCAATAACAATTACGTAGATGATTATCAAGGCTGCTCGAAAGCCAAATTAAAACATAACAGTTTCAGTACTAGATGTATATATATTTGAATGACCTACAACTGTTTTCTCTGTGCTTCTAGTCAACGTCTAACTGTGTGTAAGAAGCATACGTGTTAAGACTTCTTCAGCTCAGCCCGAAGAGCGTCTGTGTGGTGACGAGCATGTTTTTTGTCTCATGGCGACAGGCTTTCTGACAAAGGTAGTCAGTGCCCGGATGTCCAGATGACCCACTGTGGCAGCAGATTCTTAGGGAGGCCCATTCTGAGGATTCGGAGGCACTGGGCTCTGAACCCGTGACCTCTGCTGTTTGCTTACCTTTTCCTGGGTTAGGTCACTGTGACTTACTGCCGCATTGTCGTGTCAACAGCCCACGTTCCATTTGGATCCGCTCATTTCGGTGTGTTACGTACGTGCGTGTGTAAAGACAGGGGTTTTCTGCATGTGCACTTCAAATTGTTATTCATCTTATCATGAGACTTCCATATTCAACACAAACTACTGTACATAGAAAATGTCTGAGGTTTTTCATTTGTTGTCACAAGTTCAGTCTTACAAGAACACACCCAGGAGCTAAATGAGTTACTGCCACACCACTGTGGACAAAGCAGAGCTCGTTATATCCAGCTCGAACTGTATTTCATAGAGGTTTGCTCAATCACCACTAATTAACTCCTCCGTGCAGTGGCAGAGGAGCACAGAGCAGAACGGTTCTGTCTCAGTCTGGAGTAAACAAGACCCCGGCGGGGAAAAGGGTCTCGCCTTGTCTGGCTTGCCGGCACATTTTAATAAATCGATGCGCTAATCATCGGCCGTGCACCGAGTGCCCTGACCGCGCTTCCAGTCGCTCTCCCTTTGAGGTTAATTTAATTAGGTTCCAAATGCTGACATGCCCTCAGAAGTGCAAGGTGTAATTGATTTTTTTTTCTTCCTCTATCCCTGATATTCTCTGCTTTTTAGGTGGAAACCATGTACGGGGTGAAGGGAATTTAATGACAAAAACAGTCAACAAAGAGCCAATTTCGGTGGCTTAGGGGGAAGTTTAGCTTATGATACAGCGGAGGTCTAATGAAGGGAGATTAATCCTTAACAAATGGGTTGAGAATATTAACAAGGCTCTCCTTTTGCATTGATTTTTTTTGTGAGTTTTTCCCCAATTTGGCACTGCATTGTTAAAAAAGTAAAAAGAAAGTGCTTTCAGTGTCAGCCGACTGTGACACTTTGTCCATACAGTGCCAAAATAACTCAAACAGAAATGTAATTGACCCTGTGCAGCTGTATAAATGGAAAATGGCCTTGTCACCATAGAAACTTGTGGTATATGCTGGTGTTTCAAATGTCAGAATATCTCAGGTTTAAAAAAATTCTGTTTGCTCAGCCGTGGTTGCTGCGGGTCATTGTTGTCTGGCGAGCCACCAGCTAGCTGGGAGATCTTTGAATATCAGTGAGTAACACATGCAGGTGAGTAACACGGGCCAATTCGCCTAAAACAATACATAAAAAAAAATGCTGTTACCCAAAGCCACAATATGAGGAAGCATTCAACACTTGGCCTTGCAAATGTAAATTGAGAAATGTCACTTTCACATCCTTCAAAATGCCCATTATGTAATCATAACTTTGTTTGCTTGTAATTTGACAAAGCCAAGTGACACATGTCCTCAAACTGTGTCAGCCAGAACTTTGCATTAAGTGCATATATAAAGCTGAAATCACAATTAGTCATCACTGGTTGTTCGTGGTGTAACGGACCACTGTTGATCCGTGATCCGTACGGCTCCCCCCTCACGCTTCGGCATGCACGTGAACTGCGGATTAATTAGTTTTAACGTTAACCATCACAGTGTGAAATAAAGTTTTATCGATCATTATCCGCTAATATTCAGTACATCTGCATTTATGCTTTTCTAGTCGCCGATCTCTGATAACTTTACATTGTAAACAACCAATCCGTGTTTAAACTGACCGGATGAGAATGAAGTTTCCGTTCAGTTACATTATGATACGTTCAAGCTCTGTTAAGTGAAAATGAGTATTGGGCAAAGGTAAATTATAACGTTGTCATAATGTGTTCACATGTGATCTCGTAAAATGTAGCTTTGGTAAGAAACGTAAATAAATCCAGTTGATTGAAGGAGATGTTTTCACAGCAACATAAATAGATATTAGAGATGAATTATAACCTGTTAACACTACCTCTAGCAGCTTATAATACATCATAAAAACTACTAATGACAGATTTGTTTTCAGCCATAAAATTACAATCTTTCATTTTCTAATCATTTTAATGTTGTGTGTTTTATGAAGAAGAAAAAAACACTATAAATTACTATAACAAAGTAAAAGGATAACATTTAGAAATGGTGATGGTTTAAAATTACTTCAGAGCGGTTGAAATGATTTTTGGGACAGCGGCAAAAAAAAAGAAAAAAAAGCCTGGAGCCTTGTAGACCAGCTGCTATAATCAAACAACAAAGGGATCTGTATCTGCCAATATGAATCATCAATGGTAGGCAAAAAAGACTACATGTCAAACAAATGTGATATGGGATCTCTAAGAGTTACATTTGCTCCATTTTTAGAGGTCAATGTGTTTAAAATGTAATTTATTTTATTATTATTATGAAGGGGAGAGACATTGTTTTTCATGTACTGGTCAATCTTGAGATTTTGGGCTATTTGTTTCCATCAATGTCTGACTGGTGGAAAGAAAACATCCAAAATACATTAAGGTGTTATCTTATCTATTTGCATCTGTAGATTTCTCCTGAATTCACCAAAAGTTAGCGTTAGAAAATGTCAATGTTAGAAAAATTTAAACATTACATTCCAGAAAACTTTAAATACAAAAAAATAAAAGTCTGGGGAGGTTTCATGGTGTTCTAGTAGTTAAATCTTTTACACTATTCACTTGTAGTGAATTTATGGAGGTTTTTTTTATGAGACTGTGAGTCAGAAATCTCCACTTCAGTAGCACTTACATACACCAACCTTTCCAGTTTCATTGCTATCTATATTCTGAAGGTTTTTACTGAGGGGTCTGTTCATACATCATTCATAACCTGATTTATTGAACATCTTATTCCTTATTTTTTTTTTTATGGCTGTTGACAGTGATTTCTGATTTATGGAGCGATATAAAGAAAATTCCCTCAGTTAAAACCTTTGACTCTAAAATGTCAACAAAATGAAACTGAATTTTTAACCTGAATTAATGCAAAACTAAGGGCCGGCATAATGCAAACAAAACAGATGAAATATACATTTCTCCCATTTTGTTTCAGATTTTTACAGGGATTTACAGAGCAGATATGTCTGCTGTAGTACACAAAAAGTGCAATATTCCCATTTCACTTCAAGACCCCTTTTACAGAGTTTTTCTTTAAAACTCATTAACGTTAGCTTAACTAGCGAGCTAAGTACAGCTGATAAAATCTGCTGGCAAAAGTTGTCGGCCGACAAAATAAACAGTGGTCAGGCAGATATGAGAACCTTTGTCTGAAATCAACTACCCATTGTTTCAAAAATGACCCAGAATTACAGTGGTAAATCTACTACTGTTGTCATTGTAACATATTACTTGGTGAGTCTTTATGGAAAAGGGGGTTCATTAAATATGCTATGTTATTGTTGATGCGTTTGGATCTACACATCAATGTCTTCGGAGGCCTTTTTGAATGTAATACTGGATCAGCTTTCACCCGCTCATGTTTGTCAAACTGAAGCAGAAGCCCACTTCTTCAGCCCTTCCCCTGACTCTACAGCCCTCAACATTTTGTTCAGAACTGGAAAAAGTACTAAGTCTACAGTCCCCAGTCCGCCAGCATGCACTCAAACACACACACACACACACACACACACACACGGGAGAACTGAGATGTGGAGGGCTCCAGTAGATCCTCAGGCCTGTTCAGCTCTCATCTGGACAAATCCCTGGAAGCCAAGGCCTGGGCTCAGTGAAGGCCCTCGCTGTGCCAGCTCCCGACATTCATGCTGCCTTCTCTCATTCCACCACCGCCATCATATTTGAGGGACCAGGAAATCCATCAGCTCACAATACGGTAAAAAATTATATGTATTTCACTTTTCATCCGGTATCCACATGCCAACAATTGCTGGGCGTTTAAGCTTCATACATACAGCAGGGTGGAATGTGCCTCGAAGCTACGGCAAACACACTATTTGCCCTCTAAAATAACTCTCCCTCTTCTCGGTGCTCCGATCCCGAGGTGCAGCCGCAGCGCCTTTGGGGAACGAGCATCCAGCCTGTCAGCGTAAACAGGGTTTTCAGTTTTGCAGGCGGCAGCGCACACCGCAACCTTTTCCTCCGGGAGGAGAGGAGAGGAATGAGAGTGAAGAAGAGGGCTCCGGCTTGTTATCGCTTTTTGTCTCCCGCTTCAAGCCAGCACGACTTACTCCGGCCCAGACCGTTCCAGATTTATGTGCAGTACAATGTGCATGTCCCCTCAGTGTTCTTGACTGTGAAAGGGCACGTCAGTGTAGGATTTCTTTCCCCACTGAGGCTGACGAGGCTGCGTTGAAATCCTTGGGTCAGGGCTGCGCTCATTGTACACTGGTTATTTTATGTCAGAGAGCCTCTCCGAACCTTTAAACTCATCATTTATTTAAGGACTTCTTGTTTGCCTTGTCAAGCTGCGGCCTTGCTTCTGGTGCCAGCATGTGCCCCAGTCCACGTTTTTGCATCTCACAAGGCTAACCTGTATTAATATTTCAAATCAGGAAAGCAAACAGGCCCCAGTCCGTCCTTTGATTGGCAGCTGAGGTGATATGCAGCATTGAGAGATTATTGATGCATTGTTACAGGGCTTAGGTGTCGGGCTGCTGCAAAATAGAAAAGTGAAATAAAGGCAGAAAATATTTCCCCATCAGTCTAATTGAATGACTTATTTTGGTTGCGAAGCGTCAGGCTGATTCCAAGTGGCGCAGATGTCCCATGAATAAAACATGGCCCCATGAGCAAGCATTAACTCTCGCAGTTATGATTATTTTCCTTGTCAGTGTTTGGCAATGTCAAACACGCGCTTTTGGTGTTGCTGTGCGATTGTGATTATAATTGGCCACGTTGAAAACACACAAGCTGTGGCACATGACTCAAACAGGGGGGGCCAGATAGAAGCAATCCATTAAGATTTGCATGTTATTTCTGAAAGAAAGATTATCTCCATTTATTCCCTCTTCTGGATCGCGTTCACAGTGGGTGCTATTTTGTAATCGCATCCAGATCAGTCCGTGCTAATTCCGTCCACTCGTACTGCGTCTGTGCAGGCAGCAATCAAAATGAGAGGCCAGATGTCAAAACGAGACAGCACAACGGCGTGTACGTCGAAGATTTCTGAAAGGATGCAACAACTCCGGGGCCGTTCCTTTTATCCGTCCTACCTCCTGCAGTCTGCACATTCTGTCAGCTTCGGTAATCTCACAGATCAAGTTGAGCCGACTGAGGTATGGCGATGCATCTCAACGCCACAGTCTGAACATTGCTATCCTGTCACAGCCTGCAGGTGAGATGGAAGACGGTGAGAACGTTATCAGAGGTTACTTTCATAGCAATGGTCAAGGAAGGAGCAGAGTTATTGCTGTTCCTCTCCCGTTCACAGCCTCTGGGGAGAATGATATTACAGAATAATTAAACTTGGAGCAACATTTTTGGAATAAATAAATGAATAAAGCAGCTATAATCAGTATTTCCATCGTAACAATATATCAGATAAACGTTATAACAATGTGAAAGGGGTTTTCATAGCATCTATTGGATGGATTGCCATGGCAGTTAGTACAGGGTATCATGCTCCCCTCAGGATGAACTATAATAACTTTGGACGCTTCCAAGGTCCAATGTGTAAGCTATGGCCTGAATAATTATTTTTTTATTTTAAAACTGAGCTGTGCCAGCTTTGACGTTGGCTAAACAATAGGCCGACACCACAGGGGAAGATTTCAAGATAGCAATGTTATTTTGACTGGCTCTTTTTATTTTTTTATAACTGATGATTGGTAATTGATGGAGCCCGTGGCAGAGGTGAAATGTTGCCCTCTAATTGTTTGGAGCATGTGTCCCTGTATTACACATTGCACCTTTTAGTGTTTCATCATAATAAGGTCAGAATGTTAATTTGTCCTATACTTTGGTTTATGACCAAATTTCCTGCAAAACTAATCACGCTCCCATCATGCTTTGTGTTTAGTGCTACTTATTAACTGCTAGCATGCTAACACGCTAAGCTGAAATGGCAAACATGGTAGGTGTTGCGCCTGGTAAACATCAACATGTTATCATCGTCACGCTGAGCATGTTAGAATTTTTGGACGTAAATATACTTTAACATAAATGAGCTTCAAAATATAAGTGGACAAAAAGTTTTCACAAATTTCACGCAGATTGGGAAGACAAAAAAACTACCGTTCAAGTGCAAGCATGTCTGTTTCCTATCCTAAGTAAACACTGGTCCAGTTGTCTGCTGCCTATATGACGCCTCTTATCATGTTGTAGGTGTTTATTTTGCATAAGCCTTTTCTCTGAATGGAGCACTTTGTGAGTCGTGACTGCCGTCTCTATCTCCCACTAGGTGGTCCAGCCTTTACGACGAAGTTTGTATATTGTGTTTTCCAAGGGGCCATGAGAAATGACATCCCGGCGGATGCCCCTGAGAGAGCACATGTCTGGCTTGTGATGACTGACTCTGTTAACACGTCGGGTGTAGCGCTAAAAGAAGAAAAAATATATTGGCCTTCAAATTCACAGTGTTGCATTGCATTCTGTCTATCCGTCCTCGTCCCGTTGTTGATGCATTGTGCGTCGTCGTATCACTGCTTGTCGACTTAAAACGCCATGCGGTGGATTCACTTACAATCTAAATAGGAGGATTCAGTATTTGATTTTATTCTTAAATTGGACTGACTGACAAATAAAGTACTTCAAGGGAACAAATTTGAATGTCAGCTGCATTGAATATATTTCACAGTTTTAATAGACTTCGACTTGAAATGGTGTGAATACGAAATCACATGCAATTGTGCAATCATGGATGTTTCCAAGGCTCACCTCGATCACCTAAAATCTACTGACCTTCCAACAATCTAAAATTTACGACATATTCTAACCACTTGTCACAACATCAGAGGGCACTACTGCATTTTCTTAAAACTAATTCCACCGTCTTTAAACAAAGTTCCGTTACGTGATATTATCACCATATTTCAAGATGGTGGTTGATAAAACTGCACCGAAGGATCGATGCTGGATGTGCTGGAGCCCGGCTGCTGTCAGAGATGGACGGGTCTGACGTGCCCTGAAGGTTAACTGACTGCCTCGTGCACAGATGCCGTGTGTGGGCCTGACTAATGAGGGTCAACACAGGCCACAGGTCAGTGGGTGGACCCTCTCCATCTAACTTCTATACAAGCTGATGTCACACTCTGATTATGGAAATATATAACCCTGGGACATTCTGTATAATAAGCACAACAAAGAGAGGTGCTACAGCCCCCTGATACTTACTACAAAGAGTGGCGACAGGAAATAAACAAATAAATCAGAAAATGAATTTATTAATGAGAAACAAAATTCACCATGTAATATTTATACGCGGGAAGCTGAGAGCTAATTGAAGGCATCTTTATCTTTCTCCCTCAAGTAATTGTGTTTTTGAACCAAGACAAATTCAATCAGCTCCCCGCTGACTCACGCAGCCCCAAAACACTCCTTCCTAATCACGAAAACGAAAAAAAAAATATCTAAAGTTTCCTTCACTTTTTTTCATTAAGTGGATAGCACCCCAAGGTGTCCTTCACCTTCCTTGCAGCGAAAATGTCCTCCTTCATGTTCTCAACAGGAGGTCCCCCCTCCCTCTCTGTTGCCGTCTCTTTGACACAACTCATCCCGTGCTTGTTTTCCACGTCTCCCATGATGAGGCCGATAAGAGCGCCGTGGCGGGCGAGAGGCGTTTGAAAACAAAAAAAAAGGAAATGGATTAAATTACCCTCTCTCCGCAGAGGTTTTCTCATGCTGTGTTGTCTTCATCGCAGCCATGTTTACATTCATTAGCACTTGTCTGAAATGTGTCACAATCCCCCCCCTCCAACTCCCTGCCCCCCCTTCGCTCTCACGCACCGACCACTCTTGATGTCCGCTCGACTCTGTACATGCAAACAGATGCTATCGAGCAGAGAAAATGTTTTGTCTGCCTTCCATTAGCGTGACATGGCTCGTCAGAATGCACAGGAGGTTTTGTTGCTTTAAGAGCACCAAGCACTGGCATGTGCATTAGTCTCTCTGGCCTTAAAGAGTCAGTTCATCAACATTTGCAAAGTGACATATTGTTCTGCTTTATCTCCGGTGTTTTTTGTACACGTAAGACATTTTAGTTTTGCTCAAGAAATATGTGAAATCTGTATGAGTACCACTCGCCTCCACAGGTGAGGTCTCTCAAAACACCAGCACATAAAACTTGACAGCATGGCTAAACACAGCTATTGTTAAGCAATAAAATATATGTTGGTAATTTGGGTGAATTGAATACAATCACTCAGAAAAGCGTGTAGCTACTGTTCCTTGACAAGAAGTGAGTGTATAAACTCTTCTAAAGGATTACTTTGACATTTTTTTAAATGCACATGGAAAAATAAGATGGATAAAGTTTTACAGCTAGGAGCTGGTTAGCTCAGCATACAGACTGGAAGCAGGGGGAAACAACTAGACTAGCGTAGCTCAGGATCAGAGTCCCATTGTCTGGCAACCTCATTGTGCAACATTAGTGCTCACCAGTTAAAACCTTAACTTGTCATTTTTACTTTCTAATTTATGTTCAAATGAAACAAAAAAGAAACAAATGTTAATTAGTGAGCTTTACGGGTGTTTTTTTTACCGTTAGACGGAGCCAGGCTAGCTATTTCCCCTGTTTCCACTCTTTAAACTAAGCTAAGCTAACCTGCTGCTGGCTCTAGCCTCCATTTAGCATAGCACCATGTTATTGATCTTCTCATAACTCCCGACAAGAACCCCAATAGGCATACTTCCCAAACGAACAATGCCTTAAAATGTATACATTTATGTATAAAATAGGTCTATTTATTGGCTTTTTCACTCCACTGATATGTTGTGTCCTGACTAATTGCTAACTGTCACTTCACTGTATATTGTGTTGCCAAGGTTGTTGGGTTGGGATTGGGTGTATTTGTATTCCAAAGTGGGAGGAAATAATTAAATTGTTCCTTTGGAGTAGTAAAAGAAACACAGAATACCAACCTCCTCCACACACACCCTCAACCCCACCATCACAAACACACATGCCTAGTCCCATTCTTAGCATACCAGCGTCTCCTGTATTTGATCGGATGGATTGAGTCATTAAGGCCATCTGACACGAGCAATGGCCTTCCATGATAAGAGTCAAAGTTTGGCCCAATGTGGAGAGACGCATGGGCCTCCTTGATGAAGGGGCCGCCTGATAGCTCGAGTGGGGTGGTGGGGGTGCGGTGGGGGGAGGTGGCGTTAGAGGCTGTCAGCAGGCCTGGACCGGGGTCACTCCACGCCAGGCCTTATTAGGTCGCCATCAGCGAAATGCTGGCTGTCAGGCCGCGCATTGAAATAGAGGAGGGCTCCTGGTGAGCCTTATGCCGCTCTGCACCAACTTTCTGGCTCGATGGTCACGATCAAACCCGTCTGGCCCAGCCCACAGCGATGCCTTGTGTCACTCCATTAAACAGAATGTATTACTGGTTTCACGCCACGTTAAGGGGGTGACAGGGAAAGTCAACTTGACCTTGAATGCTCCAGTGGCTGTAATTCCTTCTCACATGTGTTAATCAAAAAACTATTCAGATGTCACTGACAACATGACACAAACTTTTAATGATGGTGAAAGAATATTTGTGGTTAATTTTTCAGTGTTGTCTAGGTTGAAATTGTACCAAAACACAAGCTTAACTGTATTTTGTATTTGATTAAAAAGGTCACATCTAACAGACCTGCGTCTACTTGCTGTGGCGAGTGAAAACTTTCCCATCTGCACGTTTACCAATCAGCATTTTCTGGTTGTTTATTTTGTTTAATGTGGAAGTTACAATATGAAATCAGTATTGTGGTCAAACTTGACTGTAGGTTTACATTATCAAAAATAAATAACTTATAAGCCTTTTGTAACCTTACTGGCTTCACTGTTATGCTTTCTATGTGAATTCTGGTGATAGTCATACACTATAAGGGGGAACTAAAATGTAGGACCAAGTGGACAGACTCCATCAAAATAATTTAACTTCGTTTTAAAGGAAAATAATCAAGTGCCTGGTGGATCTCAAAGAGCAATATTTGGTTTGGGCCTTGTGTATTTGAACTGCAAAGCTGAGTATCAGCTGCAGAAGAGCGTACGTGCCGCAGATAGAGCTCTCACTGCCCCTTTACTCCCCCACCAAACAAGATCTCAGAGCAGCCTTAAGTTAAACGATGGCTTTTGCATGGTGCACTGGAATACAAAACGACCATCATCACATTCACATAAGTATAATAGGTATGCAAAGGCACAATACGGGTTTAGTCAAATTACATAAAGTATATTTCTGATCACATTCAAATTGAACATCAAGACATCACCACATTAACTGCACAGTGTAGTGGGTGTTTTTACTGATTTCGATGAACCCTAGACTTTTCCTGCAATGCTATCATTTGGGTTGACACCTTTTGGTTTTTAGCTTACAGCTATGGATTGCTATGCAATTTTGTACATATATTCCCAGAAGAAGAATCCTCCACCGGGTCAGAAGTTTAATTTATTCCAGTGAAATATTTACCCGGTGGAACATTTAGTAAAGATATTCATGGTTCCCAGAGGATGAATCCTGCTGACATGAGGTTGGCGTTTGTGGTTGGACTGAAATGTGTCAGCAACTATTGGCTAGATTTCCAGGAAATTTAATAAACGTATTGATGTTCCCCTCAGGATGAATCGTAATAATTTCTTCTTTAGTTTGCGAACAAAAACATGTAAAACTGACATTCCGCCGTCATCCTCAGATGTATTTTGTGTTTAGTGCTAATGAGCCATTGTTAGCATGCAAACACGCTAAGCTAAGATGGCTAACTAGGTAAACATTTCACCTGCACTTGCAAACATTGCATCACATAGTTATTATGGGCATGTTGATTTGACGGGGCCGCTACTGTGGCTGGAGATTCCTCGTCTTATTTTCCATAACTAGTGCAAATTAGTTCATATAGTACTAATACTATTAACATTAATCACATTAACGGTGGCTCTGTTATGTTCAAGTGTCCCAGTAAGTCACGACAGTGAGCCAACACATACAATACCAGGACCATGTAAGTTGAAGCAGCTAAATGGAATTCAGCCACCATTCATTTTTTTGTCTTTATAACTGTGCTCCTGCAACATGTCAAGATGTCTTCTATGTAAAAAAAAAGCCTACTCTCAAAGTTAGCATTCAGCATAACCTGAACAGAACAGATGGAATAGTATCAACAGTATTATGACCTGATAGAATTGTTTCAGAGTATTTGTATACATCAGAGGGGTTTAATGTTTCGCTTACCATCGTTACCATCTGTAATAATGTTAATAGCTAAATACTATTAGGATATGAAGATGTCTGATCTTTGGAGGTGCAACGTATGTAAACGTTCCCTCACGATGTTGAGGGATGAAGTCGATCTTTCCTCCTTTCAGAAGTCATCTTTCACAATTCCAATGTGTATGACAGCATCTTCAGTGGAAGCAAAAAGTGGACCTCTGGTTTAATATTGACTTCTTTGCTGGGTGTCTTATTACAAAACCACTGGGGTTCCATTTCCGATAGTTCATGTGTCCTCAGCAGTCGTTGCCAAGAAGCCCAGATGTAGTACTACCCCGGTCTTGGTAGGCAGTTGAATCAGTAAAACCGCAAGTCTAGAAAGACAACCTGACTGCTTTTCCACCCTCACACAGGATCCAATAACAAACTCACTCTGCAAATTCCCCCGATGACAGCTGGCTCCTAATAAGTTGATGGCCGCAGTGCTTCTGTATGTGGGCCAAGGCAACGAAACCAGAGAACGCTTGATCTGTGCCGGTGCCAGCTCAGGCCATTGCCATTGCCCTCTCACCATCTCTCTGGATCTGACATACAACTCGAAAAATTACCCGGATTTGGCATGATGCAGAATCCTTTCAAACTATTCCACCAGAGAATGTTAAGTCACCAAGGAGTAATGAATGAGTCATATGTGGTGGCTTTGTCCGGTGACAATACATCAGAAGGTAGCCATGAGAAGATGATATGTATCAGTTGTGCAGTACAATACACAATATTGTTAGTCATTCTGCTCTTTAAAGAATACATTGTGTATGTTTTTCCCTGCTGGTGTCTCATGTTACACATACAACCCATGACGCGAGTATCAGTTGAAACATAGTTGTAGTACTTTGCACATTTGTAATACTCTGAACACATCAGGCTGTTTAATACATAGCAACAGAGAGGATTAATTTGACTTGTAGATGTGTTGGCCCTTTTATGGTATTCTGTTTAAAAAATGCGCTGTACTTAACACAACCTCAATCAGCTGTCTCTAGGACTTGGTCGAAGCATGTTGGGCCAATAAGGGTGCAAGGCGGTTTTTAAAACATTTTCATGTTTCCTCATTCCCGGAGATTAGCAGCAAAAAATCTTATGTGGCAAGTTGTGCGATGTCTTTAAATTAAACAATACATTTATTAATATCCACCAGTATCCAATACCTATAACAATCTGATGACTTTGTAACATTTCTACAAGCTGACAAATTACATAAATATACTATAATATATATATATATATATATATATATATATATATATATGAATATATATATATATATATATATTATATTATTACATAAATACAAATTTTCAGATTAACTAAATTTATATACTATACTCTACATTGTTTATTACTGTCATTCGCTATTTTTAAATACTTATACTAATGTGTTAAATGCAAAATGTTACATTTTTTTGGCCATGAAAATACATGTGTCCTTTGTGTTTTAATTGGGAAAAGACTATGCAGACTGTCAAAAATCTACTTTTACTGTAAATGGACAGCTCAACTGTTTGGTAGAGGCTGATAATTTAAAGTATTCTAAAAATTTACTAAACATACATTACATATTCTTTATTGTGCCTTGGAAGTAACAAAAGTATTTTCTTTTCCATTTCTTTTATTTTAGAACTAGACATATTCTTGACATTTTAAGTTCATCCACCGAAAGTGAACTTCTTGCACAAGAATATCGTGCGTTTGCGTTGTGATTAAACTGACCTTACAAATCAGATCAACCAACGACTTTGGCAAGAGGAACACATGATTATGTGGAACGTAGTTACTATAATGACTCGTTAAAATGCCATTTGTGACTTCTGCAACCCGGCTCTAAATGTGCACACAGAACTGAGTTGACAAACAAATTGTGGGCTGCAAAGCTGTGTACACCATCAAGCGCTGAACATCCCTTTTTTTTTAGTGCCGTGACGAAAAGACACGTGATTAATACGATCTGCGACTGACTTGGATGGGATCCTGTAACTGTACCTTGAACACATGTTTTTGCTGAGGAGTTGAAAGATGGCACTCTCAGGGCCAGAACTGACTGCCTCCAACCTTGAGGACGCATTACTCTGGTTTACTTCCTCTCTCAATTCTGCCGTAACTGTTTTATGCCTCAAGGCTCCGGCGGAGAGGGTTAAAACGGAGAGTTAAGGGGGGAAAGACGGGAGACACAGGGAGCAGCCTGAGCATTGTTTATTTTCACAGAAACATTCCAGGAGTTGACAGCTATTCCCTTGTCTGGAGAACTGAATTTGCAGTGCAATTTTCCAGACTCCAGACCAGTGTGAACTCCCACTAAGACTAGTCTGGGACAATGAAGAATGAGTGTCTTATTCACACTTCTACTGTGATGATAGCGGCTGAATTCTGATGAGGAAGGTTTACACAGCTTGTTAACTCATTCATGGAAACACAGCAATGAAGTGAGAGATAAAGTGAGTGGGAGGAGGGGGGGGGGGGGTAGAAAAATGCAATTTCTGTAGCAAGTCATTTCATTCCAGTGTGATTTGCTGTCGCTCGCTGCTGTAAAAGACAAGCTGCTACAGAGAGGTTGAGATCTATATTTGAATTCTAGGCTAATGTTCCAGTGTCCACCCTCCACGTGGCCGCTGCACCGGGGCTCTCTAGAAATGTCAGGGTAACCAGATCGTTACACACATGAGTCCAGTTACACCTCCGTTAACGACCGTGAAAAGGATCCACACGCTGACCCCAGAAAAGAGCCCAGAATTAGCATACATATTTAAAGAGCCTGGTCTCAGGTTGCAGGAAGGTGTTTCACAAGATTCACACCCAAGCTCTCACTGCACGTTCACTCGTCGGATTCAGACTGGATGGTTCATGTCATTTTTCATCGAAAAAAGTTTACACTAAATATTAAAGAAATTGTTTTAAATTTAAAGTGTTGAAATTTGAGTTAAAATGATATATAAGCTCTTCTATCGGAGTAAATATTGTTCTATGAAAAAAATTGTTTGCAGAACTTTATGAGACAGGAGTTGACGGTACAAATGTCTCTTTTGAATGGACTGCGTGAACTTATTGTCCCGTTAGCGACCAAGATAATCTAGCAAGTTTGATAACCAACCACTGGCTCGTTAGCTCAGAGAGCTTTTTTTCCCTCGTAATATTCTTTTATTGAATGGAATTGTGCGCAACGGTGACCAAAATGCCATAGGGGAAGTAAATGGATCAGTAGAGAAAAAATGGAGAGGGAGCAGCTATTGTGTTTTGACAAGCACTAACCCAGTTGAGCTGGCTAGCAAGTCGATTGGTTAGCTATCCCTGGAAGTAATCACTACATCACCAAGCTCCCGGTAGTCACTTTGGGGTGTGACTACTGCTTAAGGCTACAGCTTAGCTTAGCATAAAGACTGGATACAAAAGGAAACAGCTAGCCGGGCTCTGTCTGAAGGTAAACAACTAAACGAAACACGAGAGCTTAAAAATTAACTTTTTGAGTCACTCTTAAAACCTTAAGTGGTTGTTACACTTTTTACAGTTTTTTTTCATGGATTTAAGAAATCCAACATGTTAATTATTATTGAGCTAAAGGAGCTGGGAGGCATTTTTGTAACCCTGGAAAGCCAGACACATGCCAGTTTTCTCATCCACATGCTGTGCTAAGCAAACCAGCTGCTGGCTGTCGCCTTATATTTACTGTACAGATATGGGTGTCTTTTCATCTAGCTCTCAGCTGGGCTCTAAAGCTTAGCACAAAATTGACTGAATTTTTTTAAACAAGTCATCCTGAGGTTAAATTGCATTTGGACTAACCTAACTATCCCTGACCTTTTTAAAATGACATACTGAGATACATTCTGGAGTTTGCTTACAATAGAAATGTAGAGCATGCAGCCCTGGGCTTGCATAATGAATCTCAGGACATCCCTGGGCAGGAATGTTCAGAGAAAAAAAATTAAATATCTAAAAAAATATATATCAATATATAAAATTTAAATATCTTCCAATTTAAAGTTACTTTTGAGGCACTTCAAGGTGAGTGGGGATGTGCAAAACTGGCTAAGTGATGGTGTAAGCATGATGCAACAGAAAAATAGTCCAGGCTCACACATAAGGAAAGCTTCTAGTGTGTTCAGTGAGTGAGGTTGAGGGGGTCAAACAGTTAATCCACATATCCCTGCGGGCTCAGTGTTGTTACAGGATGTAGCTGTACCCCTGTGCATAATCTAAATGTTTTAAACTGTCTTGAACTGCAATGACTAATAATCATGAGGGACATAAACATTCTGACCTCTGCTCTCACATGTCTGCTGGTCAATCACAGTATGTCTGAATATACGTTTCAGCCTCCATTATGGCTACCATCTGGAAACTCAAGTAGCATATTTGTGATTTATGTTTCCTATCATCTTCGGCTGCAGGAATTGTTGTGGACTTGGCAACGGAAAAGGAACATTATCAGTGGACTATTAAACAGTGTTCTACCAACAGGAGGTGGTGCGAAAGAAACAAAGGCTTGTCTTAAGGCGAGCTGGTAGGAAATGTTTTCTTTTTCAAAGTGTGTTATACCCCCTGGTGATATAAAAAGGGTACCAGAAAGAAAGAGGGCGAGTTGTTGAAAAGGATGAAAAAAGTTTACTCAGCCCCAGGTGCAGGGTGTCCCCCTGCTGATGTCTTTTCACAAACACTTTGTTCATTTGTCTGGTTGATGGGGTGGCTGGACAGCTTACTGGACGACTGCCTGGTCACTGGGCCAGCTCCTGAGTGGAACATCAAACTAACATGAACTACACCCCCAGCCAGTTACTCTGTCCCTCTATGCCCACATGTAGTGTGACAAATCAGAGATTTGGACGTTGCAAGTGTCCAGTATATTGAGTCTATTCGTCACCGTCGTCTGCCTTTGCCCTAGTAGGTGCCACAACTTCTTTGCCTCGGTAAAAAGATGGACGCCTTCCTCCGCTGTGCTCCCCAAATGTCTGCTAACCAGTAAATGGATGCCACCTCTGGGCAATGTGTTTGTCTGGCCAAAGCCCCCAGGCCTCAGCGGGTTACTGCGTCTCACCGCTGGCACAGACACACCATTCCCCGCTTGATTCTTCAGTTTCAAAGAGCTTTGCTGGGTGTAAGCCGTCTCCTCTCATTGTTTGGCGATGTTGCGGCGGGGTAGGAGGTTTGCAGAAGTGTCTTACCAGCCCGTCCCCATCATCCCTCCATGATTGCAGCTGACAACAGCTCCAGCAGAGAGGCTGCTGCCATCTTCATTTACATTTTGCTTTCCCGCATGTGAATGTTGCATAGTTAACAGCCCTCTATTGACTGTTCTGTTCAGCGCAGATCAGCAGGGGTCAATTAATGAGCGGCCCCTGACCATCGGATCCCAATTATGGCTTTCAGAGCACTCCACCGTGTGCCCCTCAAATACCCAGCTCCATTTGCCTGATAATTGTGTAATTAGAGTTTGAATCAATAATTGAAGCACCAACGGGGACATGTAGGCTATTATTCTCCTGTTTGCCTCATTTGCTAAATTGCAGCAACATTGTGGCTAATGATGGGCTGATGCGTGTGCCTATCTGCATTATTTATTAGAATAACAATTACAGTTGAAACTTGCTTTAGTTGCACCAGTGGTGGAAAAAGTATTCTTAGCAAAGGGAACATTTTGCAGCTAAAGAGACAACTATTTTCCTCAGGAGTTTGGTGGAGAAGAAAGCAGAGCAAAATAGGGAGTGAATGTTGGAATTACATTCTTCAGGTGGCCAGAAACACGACTCAAAACGAATGCTACTATGGCTCCCAGGCAGCAACCTCTGGGTCTGAAAAGTGAAGCCTACGCAGAAGTGCCTTGAGCATGCATTCTAGCTAATAGCTAGCAGGGCGCAATTTACCCCACTTCTCACTAAATTTATTACCTCAGTAAACATTGTAAACCTGAGTTTATGGTCTCAATCGCTAGTTTCAAGTCTTTCTCAACACAGCATGAGGCTCATTAAGTAAATTATGGTCCCAATTAGAATAATATAGACCATAAAACAGGGTATGCTACCCTGTGATTGACAGGTCACTATTGCGACATTGTTTGGTCTGGGAGTTGTCCCTGTTTTCGTCTTACAACCCTTTTTAAAGTGTGTTTTCAGTTCAAGACAGTTAATTGTAAAATGTTGGTTGCCTAAAAATGCCATATTCAGCATTCGGTTGTACTTAGCTCCACCCTTCCGTATTACTTCTGGTTTCAAAAACCAAGATGGCGACAGCCAAAGAGCTGAACTCGAGTCTTCAAAACGGCGTCCACTTCTTGTATACAGTCTGTGGTTGCTCCATATCTATTGGATGTGTAAATCAGCAACTGCTCGTTATCACAATTGCACATGTCAGTGTTATTGCAGCTTTAAAGGATCAAACGTAGCAGTACTTTGCAAAATGGCCCTCATCAGTTCATATTATTATATCATTGGATGATTATTATTGACGTATTACCATCTTACTGGTACTTAATGTTGTTTCTGGTCGACATCATTTGAACTGCTTCATATAGGTTTGGTAGTTTAATCTAAAACAATTCTTAATATTTTATAAAGTTAAACGTAAAATATTTGCCTTAAAATTGTAATACAGTAGAAGAATAAAATGGATGTACTGAAGTTAATTTTTATTTAACTATTATACTTAATTAAATTTACTTCTCACCACTGCATTACACATTATATGTCTTTAGCTGTATATGTACAGTAATATCATTTCGATGAATTAGATTAGATTTGTTAAATCCTAGGCCTTATTCTTAATCGTTGACATACAGCCTTAAGAAGTCATTCATACCAATAATACTCCAGCATTTGAAATGTGCCTGCAGGCAATGCATGACAAGGTGTCTATTTTTCTTTTTCCAAAATTATGGAAATCTGGTATTGGCGTGAAGCTCCTGTGTTTCAGATTTTCCGGTAACAGATTTGGGTTATAGCTTTCATACAAGCACAAATCCACACATAACCCCATGAAACATAGCCTGTTGCTCTTTTGAAAAGACCTTCAGGCAATTCGGCGATAAGCACTTCCTCCAAACACAATGCCTGATTTTTTTTTTTGGTACTCTCCCTAACCTGTATCCTTTGACAGCCTTCCCCAATCATGATGTCAATAAACGTACACCTCTGCCCATGTTTGCTGTCTGTCCCATAAATGTTTGACACGACAGCCTTATTAAGGAAGAGGAATGTTATTTTTCACTTTTCAGACTTCCTCAGGTACAATGTCTGTCACTGATTCTTCAATAAATAATGGGTTGTACCACAGTTTCACATACAGTGCAGCCTCATGACATAAATATGAATACCCCTTTGACTTGACATGGGGTAACGAGACATTTGACAGCTATGACAGTCATAAAGCTGATGGTGCTGCATAGTTTGGTAGTGTACGCTACGCAATCAAAATTTTGCCAGGAGACAGAATTATTTTGCCACAACTGTCCATAACAGATTTCATATGGCACACTTAAGCTTATCTTGGACGTACATGGAAATCAAACCAAATCCTGGTTAGAGAGAGATAGTAATTTATTCTAATTGGGAGATATCTACAGGACTGGGGAATGACGTGAGTAAATTCTACTCTGGAGCAATGTTTTCAATGGTGCCAGAGCCCCATATGTTGTACTCGGGAGCACATCTGTGCCTTGTGCCCACAGAGAAATCCCCTGGCAGAAAACACTTCGATACTGCAGAGAGGGAAGGGAGAGGAAGTAAGACACAGCGTGCATCACTATGCCAGCCGGCAACAAATATCCATCCTAATTGCTCCACAATTGTATTAAAACTAGCTATTATGTAGGAATTAAATTTGTTTAAGCCTCGGCTCCAGTTACAGTTTTCAGTGTGACTAATTAAAAACAAGGGAGCAGGAAAACCCCAGGCAGAAGCTTCCCCTAAGCTGGAGCTCCAGCTCCCCCGCCATGACTGTATTTAGAGTGTCAATCACAGGCGGAGTCAGAGGCAAGTCATTCAGGCAGCCTTTTTGATTCAACCTATTCACTCCGAAAAGCCCTTTATCTAGACTGTCTCTGTATTGTTCCAACTACCCCAACATTCCATGCATTTGCGTTCAATGGAGGCCCGTCTTTCCCGCTCCCAAGTTTTGTTTCCACATATATACACATGTTCATACTCCATTTACCCTGCTCAAAAAGTGCCAACTTCATAAAACATCAAGAATCTAGCAGTCTATATGTTTCCCATTGCACCATCTGTAGTAGTTCTTACACTGTCCTTTAATGAAGGTCCATTGAGTGGGCTTTGCTTTGGCCAAAGTCCAGCAAGTTTCTGCCTTCCCGCTCTGGTCATTAGAGGTGAGATGCAAACTGATGAGCACAGAGAGTACAATAATGAGCCGAGAAATGAAAGGGAAATTAATTAGACCCCAGTAAAGAAAAGATTAACAGAGATGGATTAACCAGTCTGTTTGACTGTTTTCAGCAGCTTTTAAATTGTTTTGGGTTTTTTTGCACTGAAATTAGCATTACTTATCCCAACAGCTGCTAAAACTGCAACAAAGTCACACTATGCACAATGTTCTACATACTCTAAACAATACTGCTGTTTTTCCAGAGCTGACAGTTCAAGTTACTTACATTACTTATTAGCCCACTTAACAGGCCAAATAATAACTTGGAAAATTACTTTTGCAACTAACTCTACTGACTGTACTGACTTTTTGCTCTGTGTTTTGTCTCTATCAAACGCTGTCTCTTTAGCCGCTAAATGCTCACTGTGTTCACCAGCTAGTCGCTAACAGTGCCTGTCAGTATTTTTTTTTAGCTTTTTCGCCAAAATCATCAACCTGCCCCGTGAGAAAATGACGCTATGAGAGCCCTGAGAGTGAACCAAAACAGAAAAGTTGTAGCCGGGCAGCTAAACAATAAGCTAAAACTCACTATAAAGCTCTGTTAAACTGAGGGGAACTGCTCTCTGTAGGTTCATAACTACGAGTGACCCCTTTCGTTTTGTCATTTGATACATTATTATAAAAATATAAATTCTAGCCCTTTTAGACTGCTCTAAAACGTCAAATGTTCAGAATTTAACACGTGTATATATAGGTTTTGAAACATGGTTCGACAAGCAGCCAGCCTACACGTTTTGGCTAACATTAGCTTGACTGCACATAGTACTCCTGAGGTCCTGTCCTGACATTAAAAATTGTACGCACCCTCCTACTCTGAACAAATCCGGTAATTCCTGAATGTAGGTTAAGGTTGCTTATGCTAGCCAGCCAGCTAAGAACACACACTATGTAAATAAGAAAACGAAGTTTACAAAAGGTGTATTTGGTCTCTTTTGTAACTGCCTCCTCAAACCTTTAGCTTCAAGCTAACCAGTCATTCCACAGTAACCGTAATGTTACTCTTACGTTTATTATGAAGGCATACCACCATACTGTACTGTAGCTCTGTCCTGTGGAGTGAGTTACTGTAGCCAGGTGTGGACACAAGAGGCAGCCGGTCTCTGCCCAGCTGCAGGCTGTCAGGGCTCATCTCTCACGGACACACTCCTGGCCTTTGAGGCTCTCAGTAAACTAGTTTGGGGGATCTCAGACTGACCATGACACAGGCACAGAGAAACTCCACTACATCTTTCTTTTTTTCTCCAACGGACGTATTTGGACATGGTTGTCCTGTAGAGTGCAGCTTTAATGACAGTAAAAACACAACAATCCGCTTAAGCTCAATCATATAATACAAAAGGCTTCAGGGAACTTGTTTACCCTGCCAAAGCAGGTCACCAGTGGCATAATTTAAAGTAATTAAAGATTAGAAACATTTAATGGTCATTTATGAAAGCCCTAAATATCTCAAATCCACCTTAGACAGCAGTTCCAGCTATCACACAATCAGCACAGTTTGCCGTTTGCGTAGAAGTAATAATGAGTTCAAATCTGAGTCATAAAACCTCCATTGTTTCAAGCGGCTTGGGCTGCTCCATGTGGGGTGAAGGAGTACGTGCAGAGTGTTTCGTTCCGTGTGGACTGCAGTCTGTCTGCCAGAAGTAATAACACAAGTGATTATGTCTCATTACACCAACCACAGACCCTTGTCTACTTTCTTCCCATTGTCCTTGAGTGGTTTTGCACCCAATTACTACATTTGTTTTGGGGGGATATGCTAGAAATACCCCCTCAATCTTTAGAAAACCACACTCTGTCTGTAGCGTCGAGTGAGAGTGACAGTGAGGAAGTGCCAGAATGGAAAGGAATTTGTTAGGGAGAAGGAGACGTCAATCACAAAAGTTAAACACACAACAATCTCAGGCAGCACGAAAAAAAAAAACGTTTCAAGTGGATTTTGTAACATGCTCTATTTACAGGCCAGTTTGGAATCAAAACATCATGTTTAAAACATAATTTTAATCACTAAAATGGTAATTAAGCTGCATAATGTCTGTTCTGATTTTATTTCATTCGATGCAGCCAGGAAGTACAACACAGGCTTCCAGAATGTTAACTTTTGGAATGTGTTGCGTTGAAAACTAACTTTTTATTACCATATTATTCATGCCCAGGAATCAGGTGTCGAACATAGCGGTAGCAGGATGACAACATATTAACCCCTAAAGATCGATGATGCTCTGCATGGATTTAACTCCTGAAGGGGATTATTGAGCTTTGCCAAAGTTTCATGTCGAGACGGGAAACTCACACCAGGATTAGAAGTGAATACTTGATTGACTGCTGCTGATGGACATAGCCGGGGAAGTTTAGATGCCTTCTCCTCTCTCTTCCTCTCCCCGTCTCCGTCTCTCTCTGTCTCTCTCCCTCCCATTTCGTTACTGTTTTTGGTATTGATTGCCTGCTGCTTCTTGAATTATGCATTCTGCGGCTCGGTTTGGAGGGCTCCCAGGTGGGTTTGTCAAAGGCAGAAGACACATGTAGTCGGGCAGTGTGCCTGGGAGCATCAGAAATCCATACAGGTCACAATCATGTCACCCCATCAGTTTTAATCAGCCAAAGCTGAATACAAGCTGGTGACAGGGCTTAGAGGTACAGGGGATGTGCCTCTGCCTCGGCTGTTCCCCCGACACACGAGATCTGGTTCAATACTGCTGGATGCCACTGACAGAGACTCATTATCATCATCTGTGTGTGGCTTGCGGCTGGGTTGGATGATGAGATGTGTGCTGGTCTGGGCCTGTGTTCGACAGCGTGTTCCCATGCCACAGTGCAATTTGGGCTTGATTGCTTTATCGGAGTGTTCATCACCTTTTGAAGGTTTTACGCTGGATGTGATGATGTATTGTGTTACTGCACTGTGGCTTACTCGCTTGAGCAAGATTGTTTAAAAGTTTCCCAAAACGTGTGCGTGAATAGATTGTTGATAAGATCATCTATCTGGACAAGTCATTTACTGCATTCTTTAGGGTGTGGATCAGTCTGTCGGAAAGTTAAGGCTTCACATTTTAACTTGATGAAAACACCAGTGACATTGTGATGAGTGTACTTGATTAATGAAAATTCCAGGAAATCATGACTTAGATTCTACAGCTTTGCCAGTGGCCCTGTGAGGCTGTACTTAGGCAAAGCAGTGCTTTGAGTCAAACGCTAACGTCAACGCGCTGACGATGCTAACGTGCTGATGTTTAGAGGTATCATGTGCGCCGACTTCACCATTTTAGGTTAGCATGATAACATTTGCTAATTGGCACTCAACATTTTTGACCTGATGAAAAGTTAATCACTTAAATTTTCAATTTTATCTCGAGTGGGACATTAAATGTTCTCTATATTATATTCAGAGCAATAATATAACGTCAAACCACTATTTGCTATGTAAAAGTTAAGTGGAGCAAGTCGGGAGTGTAGCACGCACCCTCCAGATACCCCTCAGGTAAACACTATTAGCGCTGCTAGCACTGGCTCAGCCGTCACCATGTTTAGAGCTGTTGAGAGGCAATATATGTGCTCTTAATTTATTGTTTAGCACCTTTATTGTCTAAACCTCATTTTAATGGAAATCTAATTAAGAGAAAACTACCAATGTCAACCTAATGCTAGCGCTGTAGGGAAAGTCGGGATCACCAAAACCAATAGGACACAATGAATGAATATGTAAACAAAATTTCATGGCAATCCATCTTGTAGCTAGCGCGGCTAATAAAAGAAATACCTTGCCCAAATTAATTTTCAAAGACTAAGATAAATAACTTTAAAAAAATAAATGAAATTCTAAGAATATTTTAAAGAGTATTATATTTATAGGTCAATTTCCATTATTAGGTTTATCGGCAAACAAGACAAATACCTTGCATACATGCAAACTCTATGATCCTTGTGTACAAATCACATTGTAATCAATGGATGTGCAGCGGATCGTGTTGCAGTTGTGTCTCGCCGTGAATCTTCCCACGGAAGGGCGAGTCTCCAAAGGAGGCAAGTGTTCGTCTTTGATGAAAACAGTCACGGAGCTCGGAGTGTTGCGAACCTAAAGGAGTGACAACACAACAGGGTCAAAAGAGCAAATCCGGCCTTCTGTTCTCGTTTCCTTTATTGGGAGGTTTGCACAAGGCACGGTGTGATTTCCTTAACACTGCCAGTGAAAAGAGGCTTGATTTTCACAGGCCAGCTGACCTGCTAAGAGCAGGTGTGTCTCAGATACTGTTTCAGACTCTTTTTTTTCTCTCTTTCCAGTACACTTCCCAGCTGACGATACTGCCGCTTGATCCAAGTGCTTATCAGGACTTAAATAAAGGCTAATCAAGAGTTTGGCTGAATTTTCCTTTTTTTTTCTTCTTTTTCAAAGAATCTCACCGTCTTTCAACGAAGAAATAGTTATGGGAACATCACCTGAAAACTAACATCAATCACTCAATTTTGCTTTGCTCACTTAACCGTTTCCGTTGAGAATGTAACAATATATGAAGAGGTTGATCAGCAAAAAATGTTCTCATGTTTTCCCCCTTGGGCTTTTGAGGGGAAATACCCGATCTCTTCCTGTAAAGGGATATCAGGCGGGGAAAGAACCATTTCAAGTGTTTTGTCAAGCAAAATGAGGGTCTGTTTTCAGGCCTAAAGGATTATTGTATGTAAAGAAATGGTCTCTAAACACGTGAATTTGTTTCATGGCGCATCCAAGTGCCGGAAGAGAATAAGTGCTCCTGCTGGGAAGGCAGCATGTTGCGGTTTAAGTGCGATCGCTGGTTACATCCACATCACTTTGTCATCGTTTCCTGCCTGTTGTGACACTTTATGTAAGCAGAAACAAGCCTGGGAAGGAGCCAGAGACACAACATCCTCTGCCATGGGGTGACCCTACACACCAAGTGCTCAGAATAAACCGACACACAAGCAAAGAAAAACTGGAATGTTTGTTCAGACTCTTATCTCGAGCTGTACATTTCCTTTGGGGTTGTGCAACGTGTGCTGGGTGGTTTATGTTTGGGCCTGTAGGATGCATTATGGAGGCTTCAGGAGGACGTGCACAGCTCACTTCCCTCGACAGACTCCCAAGACGGCTCTAGCGATAAAGTATAACCAGACTGTTACTTTAACCTGATTGTAAAATAGTGGCTCAGAACCGCGGTCGTTTGTAGTGTGAAAAGCTGCACTGAAACTATTACTTGCCTTTTCAACTCATTTAATGTGGTCTAGTTGCCAATTATTATTTTAAAATGAAAACACTCATTTGATTTATTTCCCATGCGAATTAACCTCTTTCACAGCTTTTAGTACGTTGTGTCTTTTTCGAGAGAATCGGATTTCAAACAATGCGCTCTGGAAAATACATTTGTAATCAGAAATATGATCATCACTAGGCTAGACAATACAGAATAATAACAGTTTTATGGAAAGTAAGATGCATAATCACATAATAATATGTCTATGTGCAACACTTGCATGCAACTATTTTTTCAAAGCATATTAGTTTAGAATTTGTTAATGCTTTTTCTCACCTTCTATGCAGCCATATATTTAAAGAAACAGGTAGGGGATTGAAAAGTACTTATTGTCATGCACTGTTGTGCACAAGTTCTGATTTTGGTAGGAGAATCTTTCTAGCATGATCATTTATTATTTTTTTATCTGTAAAAATATAATAATAAAAAACAAATCTAAGTTTCATTTGTGTGAAATCTTAAAGATTTTCAGTGTGAAAATAACAACAAATAAATATTCTTAAAATATATAAAGTTAGGAATAAAATATGGGAAATAAGATGAACTAGAAAACACACCCTTGCCCCAGTGCTGACAATAAAGATGCATGGCAAGTAATTGCAAACACGTATGAATGTCATCCGTTAATTAAACTTTCATTCTGGATAACCAAATACAAATACATTTTAAAAATGCATTTTTTTTTTGTTGTAAAAAGGGAAATATGTGCATTTTTCTGTACCTGAGTACTGCTCATCCTCGCCTTGTTCAATGGTGGGGAGGGTCAAATAGGCAGCATCATGTGCCCATACAGATCCACACTAGAAAGGATTATGTAAATTACACAAGGTTATAGTCGAGTCTGTGAGGGGATTATTTTAAGGAAGGAAGTGTTCTGGGAATAACCAAATATTGTGAGTCAGTAAGTACACGAGTAAATGCCACTATTTTACATGCAGACATTACACATTGGCTACATAGAAAAATAAGTGATAATGGGATATGTAACCTTTTGAAGAGATTAGGCCAGAAATAATTTGGGATATTTCTGGTACTACATGATTATTACACAGGCCACAGGCTGTCTGTCAATGCTGGTGAACTGGATGGTAAAGGTTAACATCTGCCATAAACACCAATTCTCCTCAGAAATAAAAAAAAATGTCTCATAGTGTTCAATCACTGTTAGTCCTGAAAACTGCGTACGTCGGTCACTTTCTCATCCAGCACCTACTCTTAACCAATTTAAAGTGACCTTTTGTGTTAGGTTTGTGAATAGGAGTAAAAGCGCAGCACTTAAGTACAAAGCTTTTAACAGTTTGATAAATACAGGCCAGGTCCTTAATGTCTTCAGCAGACATTACGGCATGTGCGCACACACACAAGTCGACAAAGAGAAGCAGCCAGGGGACAATAACCTGTGGAGCTGCTCTGTGTCTCCGTCCCCACCTACCCACGTCTCACATGACTGCTATGACCTCATTCCACCTGAGCCGAGCTCCCAGCTGCGTCCCAGAGAGCCTCCAGGCCAGAGGCGAGTGGTGCCAACCATAATCTTCCACGTCGTCAACCCCGTCTGCTGTGCCCATTGACGTCATGTCACCTCCTTTACCAAACCAAACACGCCAAGCTGAGGCTGGGTATGCTAAAAAGCAGGTTAGTGTTGCTTAAAAACCTAAAACCTACATGAAAGTGTTCTTTGGGTGCAGTTCTACAGCACCGATGTGCTGTCACTAATATAGGAACAAAAAAAAGGTTAGTTTGAAATCGAACTCCATTCCAGAGAATATTCATTATCAGGAACCGTCTGCGCCAGCTGTTATTGAGTTCAAAACTGAGTAAATACTTACGTTACTGCTTTGGAGACCTTCAGGCTTCTGGGATCCACAATCTCCCAGGACCTAAAGTGGGCCTCCAACATAGCCACCATCAGGAAAAAAGGCCCAGCAGAGGATGTACTTCCTGCGCCAGCTCAGGAAGTACTGACTCAGTTTTACTCCGCTATCACCCAGTCTGCTCTCTGCACTTCCATCACTGTCTGGTTTGGATCGGCCACCAAATGGGACCGGAACAGACTACAACGGACTGTCAGGTCTGCAGAGAAAATCATTGGTTAGTCAGGAAACATCAATGCAGACCCATCACACCCTGGACACAACAAGTTCCATTTGGTTCCTGTCCAGGTAAACTGTTAGCTTGAACAGCCCTGTTGCTGTTGTTTGCACTGTTCTCACTGTCAGCACTGTTAGCTGTTAGCTACCAGCTCAGACATCTCTGTGTTTAGAGAGAATTGAAGAACACGTGTGGTTATTGGCTGCAAGTGAAACCGTACAAACAGTCATTATATTCTAGATCCAGGCACCAAAATTATTGATTGCAGGTATCGTTTGACCGGAGAAGTTTTGATACTACTTGGTACTAGGTTCTTTCGGGTGTCGAGTACCAATACTAAGCCCTAGTTGCAACACATAAACTACTTCTTCCGTAGAGATTAGGTGTCTCGCATATTTGCAACAGTAACTGCTACATAACTGCTGTGTAGCTAACAGATTAAACTAACGTTAGCTTCCTAATGTATGAACCCCTTTAGATTGAGGTACTATGAGATATGGCTGCCACATCTGACCTGACACTTCTTACAAAATTAAACAGTGAAAAAACATTATTAGCATAATGTCCAACTAAATGAGTTAATAGCATTGGTGAAGTCAACGTAACGTGAATATCTCCCTGTCATTCTAAACTACAAGAATAATACCAATTCTGAAATACGTCTTCCATCTTTTCATAAATAATAGCACAAAGTAGTAATACTTACATTAACAAAAGGTTAAAACTGTTATTTTTGGCAGTAACGTTGCTTGTAATTGGACAGCATTACAAATGTTTCCCAGCAAACCATTTAGAAAACAGAGTTGTACTTGTGCAACCGACAGTAGTTTGAAACTGTTAACTTTGGCAAGCTGGAAAAATACACAGAAAGGTGTGTTTTTTTTATTTATTAGCCATGTCACTTTGTCAGGTAAATACAACCAAGCTTTGCCTGACCCCAATTAATCTTTATTGAACAGTAGAACTTTTAATGGCTGTACAAGACAAGAAAGCTCGGTTAGATTAACTTCAGCGTTCCCAGTTAATGTTTTCTAAGTAAACATTTCCAGTTTGCGACAGCAGTAACGTCATTGTTAGCTTTGAGCAGAAATCATCCATGAATTACACATAGAACTGTCAAATTAGAGGATTCATAAACATTTACAGCCAGGGCAAAACGCCTGGTTGGAAAGACTTGGAAAGGAGCATGGCCATTCTTCTGTCCACATCATGTTTCAGGTAGTGAGTAATCCTTCTGTCTCACCACTCGGTCTGGTGTAGCCACTTCAGTGAAATCACCCTTTCTTGGCGAGTCTACCTGCTGTAGAACAAGCCTCTCTCCTATTACAAAAGGCTGGTCTTAATAAGCGTCCAGGCTATATCAGCGCTGTATTCAATTTCCTCAGATCTTAAAAACACCACCGTAAAAGTAGCTGAAATTTACTGCTTTGCCCCCTCAGGTTTTCTTAAAGGGAGATTCCCTTGTGTTGGTTCTTTTACTCCTGCCAGAAATATTGCTTTGCACTCTTCATTGGGCCTGTGGGAGAATTATGGAAATTTTACAGTAAGAAGTTTAGAAGCAGTGTAATTGGAGTTGGGCCAGGGTGAGACGCCCCCACCTCCCCCGTGTCCTGCAGCATTAGAGGCCCCCGAGCCACTTTCAGATCTGCGTGCTGTACATGCAAGCTCTCTTAATTGGACCAGGCTTTAGTCAAAAAACATAAAAAAAAACTCCGTAAGAGTGAAAATGCATGTGCTATTGTGCAGTTCAGGCACGTCCCAGAGGTGTCATACTAAATTGTACATTTCTAAATTTAATTTAGTCTACCGTTAACACTTTCAGTGGTGGTGAACAATCGCACCTCAAGATCTATTTAGGAGCTGTTCTGAAGCTTTCAATCGTACCATATCACATCAAATTTGCTTTTTTTCTGAGCTCTAAGAAAGAAATTTGGACTTTTTTGCTTTCTTGTTGAGACTGAGAAGATCTGTCCATTCAATATGAAGCCAACCAGCAGCAAGTTTGCAAGCTAACTACCTTAGCCCTTGGATGTATAAATAGAACTGGTAACAGCGTTGAAGGCGGGGTCCTGTTCATTCCCATGAAAGTTGCTCAGTGGCGAAGCCAAAATGGTTCGACTGCCTAGTGCACTAGCGTTTGCTTTAATCCCGCCCCTCCCAATTGCTCATTCTCGCAGTCTTAATTTTTCACTTTGGTTATTTTTGTACGGATTAGAGGTGCTGAATACGAGATTGGGAGCATTTCTATTGTCTCTAAACGGCTCTCACTATGGCAACGGCTGAGCTGAAATGAGCTGTTTCCACCTGCTCCCATTCTTTATGCTAACCTAACTGGGTCCTGACCTGACTGTAGCTTCATATTTAAGTGATAGTTTCAAAGTTTACTTTTTACTTTTGAAACAGTCGTAATAGTTGATAAAACTATCTCAGGTCACGGTCCCTTAAGTAGCTTTTCTGGAGCTTTTGATCGTATCAAATGTATCACATATATATAGTTATATATAGTTATGACTATAATTTTTATTATTTTTATAACTATAAGGTTTTTAAATATTGTGCTGCAGTTAAAACCTATTAGAAAGCTTAGTTTAGCCCAATCACTGCATCATATATTTGTATAAGCCTAATAACCAAGCTTCTCATATTTGCATCACATCATCATCATTGAGTTTAAAATCTGCACATTGCTTATTTCAGAGGTACACTGAAATAGAAGATAAATGTTTCACTGACGTGAAATGAGTTTTGAGGTCATGACAGCTGTGTGTTTGTCTTTTTACATTCGTGGCTGGAGCCCTTTCGTGATAAAGCAAAATGACATGAAGCTGAGAATACAGGCGCTAAGTGCCCCTCTGGCTGTCTGTCATGATTCATGCTATCGCTGATCATGATGCAATACCCTGCAAAGTCAACTCCTGCAGCAGATCATTACAGCGGTAGAGTACAGTGGAGTACATTCTCATGACCTGCAGGATTCTGTCCATGTGAGTTTTGATCTACAGAAGATGATGATGATAGATCCTTCATTTTCCACTGATCGCTGTGACATCTACTGACTGGAGTTGCAGTTTGACATTGAAAAGTACTTACTCTACTCTACGGCTTCACTCAACTCACTGAAAGAATTAGCCCGCCAAACCAATAAGCCACGGCAAAGGTGGAATGAAGGTTGATGATTGTTGGGAGGGGGGGTGGGGGTCAGTCGTGCACGTTAAGATAACATCAAGACAGTATGCTGACTGACAGTGGTGCTGTCAGCCATTTTGGCCAAGGAAATGGGAACATTAGACGAATGTCATCACAGCATGTCAATCACGGACTATTTCTCAGGTGAGTCTAGTGAAGAGGTGACGGTGTCTCTAGGGAGTGCTGTGTTACAGGACAGAACTTGGTGTAGACACATATCAGCACAGAGGACTGGAAGTACAGATGATGATGATGATGATGATGATGACTATGTCCATACATAAACTTAAATTGTGTTTAACTGTCCATCAAAAGTGATAAAAGTCTGAAAGACACATCAGTTTTTCAAAAAACGTTCATTGGCTCTTATTGATTATGATATGGGCACATATTATACTCAGAATACACTGTATTGGCCAAGTTTAAACAGAGGGAATTTAACTCTGGTTTGCCAAGAAAATGTTTACCCGATGATATCTCCTAGAAAGTCCAGGGTTAACGTTCTGAGTCCCATGTGGTTTGGTTTAGGTCACAAAAGCATTTTGGTGAAGGCTTGGGAAAGAGTTTGAGTTAAATAATTAACAAAACGCCTGTTGCTGTAGGGTACTGCAATATTAAATCAAGACCACAACCTTTCCGTGACCTTGAAGGTGCTGTTGGTAACTTAATGACTATGGCGAATCTGGAGCAAGGATTTGAACAATGACGACTGCCAAGCAAGTCGAGTAGTCAGCATGGACCAGAAAGACTGGAACATCACATCTCTTTTAAGGTTCCCTTTCGTCCTTGCTTTCTTCCGTTTAAACCTTTTTTGGTGTCATCATTAGTGGCTGATTTTTTCACGCTATTACGACCTGTGGATACTTGTCAGGATATAATATAAATTTATTTTACCAAGCGTTCTGAGTGCCCAAACATACATGTTACGTAACAAGTTTTGTCATGCAGATATTGTTGGAGGGTATGATTGATTTTTCAGCCCAGGTTGTTGCCAACCATCTTTTCTGTAGCCTGTAAAGGCAATCTGCTATTTGCCATTCACTCTTACTTAGCGAGCAATCCCAAAACGTTTTTTTGTCTCCACCCAGTAAAATTGGGATATTTCCATCTCCAGAGAAACATTTGTATAACTGAAGCTACAAATATTTAATGACAGGAGTTTGGCACAAACAATTGCTGAAGCAAACATGACGGATGTTAGCATTCACAGCCGAGTTTCAGGATATGACTCAGGTAGTGAGATCACTTATTCTGACGGTTACTTTTAGAATTAAAATAAATGAATACAATACAAACTGAGGTCACATCTGTTACTGTACACACGTTTCAGATTGCCAGCTCATTCTGACTCTATGCTTGTTAAACAAAAATCTTTTTTAAATTTCTACCGAGGGGACAGAAAGCAAAATAAAGCACCATTAGTCTTGTTAACTGCCTCTGTAAAGCATTCAAACCACCGGACTGAATGTGAATGGATGAATACATGTCAGTGCTTCTTTTTTTAAACCAGCTGAACTTTTGCTTATGGAAAAACAGGAAATCGGAGCCAGGGCGAGGGCGAGGGCCACCGTCCATCATGGATCCACCGTTGTAAAGAAACCCCTCGCTACCAATCACACACGCGCACAAGTGAGCGCTTAGGCAGGATGTTGGTGCTCTTTGTTCCTCGCAGCACGGGCAAACAACCGACCTGTGTCTCTTTCACGACAGCCTCCCTTCCAGGGAGCAGTTACTCCAGCGAGTGACTTTTCTTTCCGGTCGTTTGCTGGAATAACGGCTCACAGAGGCCAAAACTCCGCAGTGACCGGGGCTTGTTATTCCTAGCAACCGCCTGAGCTGCTCAGGACATTAGTCAGAGATTTGGACGCTTGTGAAGCCCCGATAGCTCAGTCTTTGCTTCGAGGCATTAAATGCATATTAAGGTGATTTATTCCCTCAATACCACTTGATTTGTAATGAGCGACGTCTCAAGGCCATGATTAAAACAAACCAAGCCCTATTGATTGGCCATTGAAACGTCCGTTCTCGACTCAGCTGTGAAAGCTTTTTTACTGCCGTCAACACGTTCGCATGTATAATGTACACACGGAGCGAGCAGATATTATCAGACATAACACTTTCATTACACCCAAAAAAACAGATATTTCTCTCAGCACACTTCATATTTCGACAGAGTATTGACTTTCCAGAAACACAATAATTTGCAGGCTGCTGGTAAAACATGTGCAGCCGTCATTAGCCTTTTCAACAGCACTTCAAGTCAGCTGACTAGCACAATGCCAAGCATCTAATAATTTATTGACGCATGCTGTCTCCGGGAGCAAGTGCTACTGACAATAAGAATCAGCCCTTTTTTTGAATGTAACAAAGACAGTCTCTTGCGTGGCCGTGGATGGTTGTTGAGCGTATTTTAGGAAACGTATGTCCGCCACGTTAACCTCCAAGTAATCAATCACAGTTTATACATCTGCCGGTCTCCACCATCTTTTTGAGACTGCTGAGGCAAATTTGGCATTAGATTTGACCTGGTTATGTGGCTTTATTGGCTATACAATAAATAAATGATCAAAACAATGTTTCTAAAGCATCAAAATACAAATGGTTCATCTCCAACAGGATTTGTACCAGTGGACACTTTTGGAGGATCTGAGCATGTGTATGTGTCATAAAAGTTCAGGAAAGTACCGTTTTGAAAGAGGCCATGAACTCAATCCATCACACGCGTCTTCGGCACTGATAAGCAGTGCGACGGTGCACCCTCTGTGACATTCATCATCATCGAGTCTGTAACATTTGTACTTTAAAATTCCTCCACAGCAATTTCAGTCACAGCGTAACCTGATACACATGTTATATGCTGTAGCTGCTGGTGTGGAGCAGAGGGAAGTGGCGGAGCCTGTCCTTCGGCAGTAAGCTCTGGAGAGAAGGCTTTACCATTGATTTACAGTCTGTTTGACCCCATTAGGCCCATGGGCACCTTTGTATCCACAGCTCTGGGGAACGTGTGTGTGTGTGTGTGTGTGTGTGTGTGTGTGTGTGTGTGTGTGTGTGTGTATGTGTGTGTGTGTCAGGGTGTATATGTGTGTTTATGTATTGCAGAAAGATGGAAAGAATGAAAGAAAGAGCGGGGGGTGGAGGTGGTGATATGGGAGGCTTCCAAGGCCACTGCAGAGCAGGGTTCTGAGCATTGCATCAGGCCCATGTTTATTTCATAAACATTCTCCCCAGCTGTCAGTCTGGGAGACATAGCATGCGCTCTCCATCCTCCCCCCTCAGCTACCCATTGGGGTAAATAAGCAGCAACACACCTGCAAAACTGGTGTCCTCGCATGAGATGGGAAAGCCTGCCTAATAATAAACAGCCACTTTGAGTTGAAGCTGGGGTTGGAATTTGGTTTCAGATAAAGATTTCCCCTCTTCTCTCAATTTATAGTGCTTTTTTTAAAGTGGCCATGAAATCATAATTTTCCACATTTGAAATGCAGCCGAAGATGTATTATTAGAGCCAAAGAGGTGAGCGCTCGTGTCCAGATGAAAGGTCAAAGAGGCGCATTAGCTTTAATATAACAGCTAAACATCAATCAACAGGGCTATACTTCACTCCGCTCTCCTTGGTATCTGGTGATGAGAGACGTATGACTGGGGCGGATGTAGAGGTCTAAAAGTCCCTCCCGCCTCCCGCCTCCCCCCGTCCCCTGGGTCCCACCACCCTCTGCACTCATGTGGAAAAACTCCAAAAAACAAATGCTTGGATCTTCGCCCCGGGGCCATAAGACCTATTGACTGTGCATCCCATGTATTTATTCGGAGCGAGGCATTCGTTCGTGCCCCCCGCCACAAGTGTTATTATGACATATCTGCCTTTTGCACAGTGTGTTTGTGTGTGTGTGTGTGTGTGTGTGTGTGTGTGTGTGTGTGTGTGTGTGTGTGTGTGTGTGTGTGTGTGTGTGTGTAACTTAGACTGGGCTGGTTCCTCTGCGCTGCCTGCTGGTCTTATGTAAATAGAGCTGTCAGCCACTTGTTATGGACGAGCTGGGAGTCATCAGGAGGCCCTGGCAGCCACTGGGTCCCTGGCCTCCATGTGATTCATAGCTGGTTGGGGGACAGAAGGGGGAAGTTCAAGTCTGCCCAAATCCAAACAGTGAAGGAGGGAGGGTGAGAGGGCGGGGGAGGGGGGTTATGGAGAAGTGGAAGGCGGGAAGAAAGGAAAATATTGTGGCGGTGAGCGTGCGAGGGAGGGGCGGGATAGAGTGGTGAAGGATGATGGAGCGAGGAGACACTTTGGGGCGGATTGGACGGTTTGTAAGGAGACAAGTGCTGCAGAGGAGTTTGGGTACGTTCAGCTTCAAGATGAACTCAACAAGGTTTGGGTTTCCCCCGGCAGTCTCGCTCTCCTCCTCCACTCAGTCACTGTCACTCCGATCATCGCGGCGGTTTATCCCTCCTGCACTATTGGCCTCATTATTTTCTCTTCCTGCATCTCTCCCCCCAAACCCACCACACTCACCACATTGATTGGCATGAACCAATTTCTAAAACTTTAATTTCCACTAAACCCCAAGGAGCACATCGCCTCCAACTATTCTTATGTTTGACTCAAGTAGTGCAGCGAAGACTCGTAATGATACAGAGGAATGGAATCCGTGGCGTTATTTGAATATTCTAAACATTAGCTGGAGGTGAATTTGGGCTCAGTTGCTCAACATCCCCTTAATTGCTCCGTAGCTGAATTTTTACTTTCTGGGACCTAAATTATGAACCACCAGACCCAGCAAATTAATAAATAATGAACCTCTGGATTAAAATAATTGAGTATCAAGAATTCTATACCAGCAGTATCCCCTGGCAGCTGTGGTATTGTTGTTAACTTCCATCAATTTTGCTGGGTAAAAAATGTATCCTACTGAGTGTTATTATGCATGACCACACATGATTTTCACAGAGACTGTAGAGTTTTTCACGGTCAGGTATCGACACCGCTGCATATTGTATTACCATACTCATCTCCCACAAAATAGTTTATGTACTAGTAGTTTGCTTTGCCAAATAGGTTTTTTGAGGAAATGTTATTTTCACATTTTATGCTGCATAGAAATTATAGAAAGAACATTAAGTTAAAGAGTCAGGTGTGTGTTCCTTCTCCCACATGTTGATGCATTTAGGCTACTATAAATGCTTGGTTCAACCTGTACAAAGAAATATTTTTTATATTAACAAAGATTCAGAAACATAAATGCACTTATGAGCTCAGTGTATGCCATCTGTCCTCCATCTTATAATGGCAAGTTAGCTGTTAGCTGGTGAATATAGTGGTTAGAGGGGTTGGAGGAGAACAAAACAGAGCTAAAGGGAGAGTGAATCTTTGATTTACCTGTCTTCTTTTGACAGAACCATGAAGCCAAATAAATGGTAACGTTACTGTACGGTGTACTGGATGTGTAAATAGGCAACAATTTGTGTTAGTAACTTTATAGAAGGGTCTAAAAAAGTGTTCAATATAGCATAGCTTGTTGGGGTGCTCCCCTCATGGCAAAAACAGCAAAATGTATTAATGCAACTTTATGTTGATACAAACGGTTCCGTACCTTAATTATACCTGTATGGACAGAATAATGTAAAAATGTCTTCGTTAATAATGTATCAAATGTCTTTTTTTATACAATTTTACTTTTTAAATAATAGTATGGCAACAATAAGAATGTCAAATTTTTTTTCAGCTAAAGCTAAGGCCAAAGTTCAGTCTCACCGCACTCATCAACCGTTTTCAGTAGATCGTTAACTTTGTTTGCAGCTAACTAATCAACGAGCTTTGTCAGCCACTAGCTTGGGAACAGAGTGAAGTATTTAGCAGATAAAGAGCCAGATATTTCCATCGTGTGATGGTAAAGTGGGGACTATGGTTGGGTAACATGTTGACATTTTCCAACCGGCACCATCAGCCAAACAACCAGCGATTGCAATATCTTCCTGTAGGCGTGTGCAACAAAAATGCCTTGAAAAAACAACAACCGGGAATGTACTCAGTTAGTAATTAGTCAATATATTTGTCCAATCTGCCAATGTTGAATATTGGACTGTAGTGCTAATGTTGCTCCCTGATTTCTGGATGTAAATAAGCATCTTTTTGCTTCATACTTTATAAAAGGTCTGTAAATGTTGAGTAAAATATTGCAAAAAAACAACATCAATATTGAACTACCAACAGCCATAGACCATTCCTTCATTCATTACATACTGGGTTTACTTCTCAAACTGCAAATCAGGATATGCATAATTACAGTAAAAATGTTAAGCATTTTGAATACGGCCTTCTATTGGTGTTTCAAGCAAAAGAAAATGTATGCGTCTGCCTTGACCTTGACTCATTATCATTTCCTCTGATGGCTATCAGCATTTCAATTATATCTTTGTGAATATTCAATTTGGCATGATGGTCAAAACAACCCCCTTTATCTCGCCTCAGATAGAATTAAGTCTCCAATCCAGCTCAGAAACTCCACTGTTGCTGATTATTCCCCATGATGATAAAATAAAACTTCATGCCACAGTGTGTGTGTGTGTGTGTGGGTGGGTGGGTGGGTAGAGATACCAGATACCGCTCAAATTGATTCTTCTGCCAATTGATTCATCTCATGCTGAAATGAAGACGGCGATAATCTCTCAGTCTCTCCAATTGAGCTTTTCTTTTTTGATGGCGTGTGACTGAGCGCTGAAGTACAACGCTGCTGCTCATTGATTGGAATGCGAGAGTGCACATGTATAGGAGCTCAATAGAGCCATGATTGTGCAAAAGAAGGGGTTTATCTGGCTCGTGTTGAAGTGTTTGTTGGGCTGATAACTGCGTCAGATGCTCTGTTGTCATCCCACCTCTGCGGAGCCTCGGATTCTGAAGTTGAAAATAAGGGCGAAGATGTCAGACGTGGCCTTGAAGAAGTTTGCTGACGTGATGAAAAAACAAGGCCTTGGGGGGAAATTCGCAACATTAATAATCACATTAGAATGTGAGTGGTACATGTCAGCAAAGTCTCTGGAGACTGCTGTTGTATTAAAAAGGTGTATTTATTTGTTTTCCTCTCTTTCTCGTTGGGAGACTCACCACCTTGACTATTTCCACTGTCTCCTTCAGATCAGCCTTATACAGTAGTGGAATAAATTTGGATTAATTGCAGCCCCGGTGCCAGCGAGCTCCGCTAGGCTCGACTCGGCGACTGCTGGGATGTGAGCGGAGAAATCATCTGCCACCTCTTCCCTGCACCGTGTATATCCCTCGTCATTGCACCGCGGAAGTCTTGCCCGCTAAAACAGAGGTAATTAAATCTCCCCGCTCTCATTAAAAATACAGCTGTCTACCACCGAGCACCGCGGCACCACTGAGCAAATGTAAATTTTCATTTCATGGTGCTGAGAGAGAGAGAGAGAGAGAGAGAGAGAGAGAGAGAGAGAGAGAGAGAGAGAGAGAGAGATCTCCAGCAGCCACCGTGCCCCTGCCAGCGCTGTGCAGAATAACTGCTCCCCTTTAAATAACTGTCCTTTTGTTTCCTGCCAAATTACATAGGGAAATGGCCCGTGTGTTATATAATTTACGGATTAGGTGCAGTCATGGGTCTCTCGCTTACTGCTGGGAACAGTGTGGGTATTCAGGTGTCTTTCCTTTTTTTTAAAGGCAAAAGGTATATGGTGGGATTGGGAGATGTTAACTGATTTTTAATTGGCTTTTTCCTATTAAAAAGCTCAGATGCTCCTCCAAGATTAGCAGTGTGGAAACTTTCGGCGAGGTTAACCACTAGTTGACATGCCATGCACATTTCCTCTCCATTAAGAAGAAGAATGGTTTTGCTGATTTATAAAGATTGGACTAAATTAAATACTGTACGCCCTGCAGGAAGTGTGATGCGCTGAGTGAGGGAGGGAGTCAGGCACTTGGATTGACTGAACTTTAATGATGAATACTCCTTATGAGGTTCCGCACAGCTGTTGTAGTCTGAATACTAAGCATAAGAAACTTAAGAGCGTGGAAGCTAAGACAGAGGATTCATCCTATACGAATAAGATACAAAGATAATTCTTTCTGTTTCAATACACTGAAAATGTACTATTTTCTGCTTCATGGTTTGCATTGCGTATGTAAAGTCAAACAAGAACACTTTTCCTGAAGCAAAAATGTTCAGTCTTTGAAAGCAATACATTGTTATTGCAATATTTGTTATTGATTATATTGGAACTAACTTGGAGGAAATACAGAAAACCAAAAATAAGTTTCATTTGCTAGTCCAAAAGAAACTGTCGCAGTTTTTAAGCCTCTGCATCGCTTTTGCATTGTCAGTGGTGGAGTCCGCCATACCCGCCCGCGCTGGATTCAGCTTGCCACGAGGAAAAAGTCATCACACAGGATCCAGTGTTACTGTTTTTTAATTGATCTCTAAATTGACATCAGCCTCATTGTTTACTGTTAAATTTGTGCAAATACTAAAGCTGGCTTTTATTTTGAAGGGGTCACGGCGAACCAAGTGTAGTCGATTTGTCATAACATTAACAGTACTGGAGTTGCCATCTGCATAGAGATATAAAGAAATAATTAATTGTAAAAATGTTGGAACATTAAAACACAATGTCACTGATGGTAATCCAATTTTTTATAGATTCATCTAACATGACCAAGCTGTCTGCCAAAGTGGTTGGTCATGGTGCCATTTCATGAAACGCTCACATTTATTTGGTTTGGACCAAAATCCTAATCTTTAGAGAAAAGTGTTTTTCTCATTTTCAATGAGATACTCTGCCTGTTTATCAGCATGTCTAACAAAGGGGTTGAAGAAAATGCACTGGCTTCACTGTCAACAACCGTCCCCCCCCCACCCCACCCCCTAAAAAACACCTCCAAGCCTGTTGCATCATGAAGAGTCTGTGAATGTATTTACTTGGCCTCGGGTAGATTTAAGTGCATGTGAAAATAAAAAAAACAGTATGGCACAGGAAAATATGCACACACAAAAACGTGAATGACAGTCATGCAAATGCAAGGAGTACAGTCAGGACCATTTCCCACGAGTGCTGCTTATTCATAAGGGAATAAGATTCTTACTGCACAAAGCCACTCTGGTCAAATAAGGAGATTTCATTGCCTATCGCTGGCATTGAGTCAGAAATAGAGATGCTGAGAGTTGCAGAGCTCTTGCGGTACATTTTGAGATTTCATTTCACTTTCATGGCGGGGGCATGGGGTCTGAAGATGTGCCTCCCCCTACTGTCAATCATCCAGGCAAACACACCGAAGCAGATCTATAATTCAACTACAGGGGAGCTCATACAATTCATAGGGGCCGGTGTTTTCTTTTCTTTTTTTTCCTCCCCCCCTCCCCCCCTTTTTTTTCGGGAGCTTGGCCTGTTGCATTTACTCTTTAATTCCACAGCCAAAGCTCGCACCTGACATCTTGACCACCCAGCTGTACCTTCCCTTAGATAGCGGAGCAGCACAGGTTGCAATAACCAACATGCCACAATTCAATTCTCTCACAGATTTACAGAGAGGGAGAAAGAAAATAAATAAAGGACAGATGGGGGAAGTGTTCATTCAGCTGTCCTCAATTTGTCCACTTCTCCCTCGGTTTCCACCCGTTTCAAAGCATGAGGGGGCGCTCCAAAAGAAAAGAAGAAGAAATCCCATCCTTCAACAGATTTCCCCATTTGAAGCTGTCGGAGGACTCCCGTGATAAATCATCATGTGTTCATGGCGGTGCCCTGTGTTTTGGATGTGCTAAAAGACATTTCAACTTAAAAGAGTGGCGTTAACAAAGTCAGATGTAAAAAAAGGAGGATCAGCAGGAGACAATGTGTAGATTCTCTCAAGTGCAAAAGCAGACACTCAGGTGAAACTGTAGAGCGTCAGCGTTTCTTTTTAGGGTGCAATGCAAAACAGGAAATGAAGTAGAACAGTATGTCAGCGGTTTATAGGTGTCAGCATTTGGATAAGTATCAATTGAAATCGGGAAGTATTAACTGGAGGCCGACTTTTCTCTCATCTGTTTTTTTCCCCTAGCTGCTCTTTTTTTTCTTTTTTTTTCTCCTCTAAGTATGAAGAGTTTTTTTTCCTGCTTGGGTTTCATCAGGGTTGTGCTGGTGAGGTGAGACACAACACCGCGGCCACACACTTTGCTTTCTAAACTGCCCTGCACTGTATGACATGGAGAGCGCCCAGCTAAATTACAGGAACACGTCACCAAGAACCTACCACAGACAAGTTATTTTTAAGGCCCGAAACCAATGTTCTAGTGTCATTGTACTCAAGCATGACACCAAAACAGCCACCAGCAAGGGCTCTCTCCGCCTTCAGGGAGAAGTGCTGAAGACACGGGCACACTGCAGGGCCTCGCGGCTCCTTTCTTGCTCTGTGTGACCACTTTGTGGACTCCTTTCCTCCACAAGTCAAGTACATTAGCAGCTCTAGTTAGGGCCGTGGCGATGTATCAAATCAATTAATCAAACTTCATTTGTTTTTGCATGTGTAAAATGTCTACAGCATCTGGTGCTGACAGTCCATAAGTGTGTGGGATAACCAGTATTTTCTTTGGAAATGCATAACAATGACGATCACGTTTAAGTTTGACTGCATTTCGAAGATAAAAAAGAAAATGAGATTATAATTGTGACTTTTCTTTTTTGGACCATATTGCCTCACCTTGCCTCAAGTTTATGAATTAAAATTGCCGCCTTGCTGTGATGATGAGAGTTAGTGACGGCGTATCAATATACACTCGTTACATGAATAGTGTCTTTTCAAAAAACACTTAGTTAAGTAAAAAAAAAAGATTAAATTAATGTTAACTTCACTGACTAAAGACTAAAATGTTGACATTTACTCCTTTACTCCTTGATGAAAGACCTTTGTTTGTTTCGCCCATCCTTCAACCCTCCCATGTTGACTATCTCACCCTTTATTCTACATCAGTTCTGAGCGTGTAATCGGGACTCAGGTGGGTTCACGTTGGAGTTAGATGAAAGCCTGTTGCGTCGCATACAGATGCTAGTGCGTCCGTGTGTCGGTGTCAAGACGCAGAGGAGCACCGACCAAGCTGCAGTATTTGACGCATCAGGAATGAGAACGGGTCGAATACATGACACAGGAAAGTGAACATCTTAACTGGGGCTCTTGCAGCACTATAAAATATTCTGGCTAATCAAAATAGTTGAAGTCCTGCACTGAACAAGCAGGAGGGTCTCATGCAGGTACATACAAGCGTATTCAATATGCATTTCATCACATCCTTCCGTCAGATGTGGGTCTGGGAGGCTTTTTTTTTCCACGAGCCTGGCTGCCGTACATAGAGATCTGGAACATAAGCGGCAAGTTGGTTTATGTCTTGCACATTGGTTGAAGGTAGAGCCCGTATTTTTACATGGCATGCGCAATTGCCCTTCAATTACCACCGTGAGGGCACGATGATATCTAGGCATTATCCGCTCCGCTGAGGTGCCGGCGAATCGTGTGAGCATCAATGTTTGATGATGGAGCACTTTGATTAATCAGTGGAGACTAGTGGGGAGACTCCCCGGCAGGAAAGAGTATCCAGGGAGGCATCTTGAAAGGCAAGTGGTTTCACTTCAATGCCCCCCGACTTCCGTCGGAAAAAGGAGGCAGGAAAGGGACAATCAGCACTTTATCTCCCTTTCAGACCTGGCTTCCGCTCGGAGAGGAGAAAAGCAGGTGCCAGGTGTTCAGAGAGCCAGAGCGATATGGACGTGACGCTCTAGAGCTGACCCCGCTGAACTCTGTCTTCATGAAAAGCCCCAGAAAGTCTCCTTTATGATCACAGCGCTCAGAGAGAGGCGATGGGGGTGAGTCCTTTGAAGGCCCCTTCAGTCTGCTGCTGTCGGAAGCTCGCAGGTACGTTTTCATAATAACTCCTGAATTCAAAAAGCAGACCATATTGAAGGGTTGTCGCCACAAATCGTTTAGCTGAGGTATGCACTAAACTTGTGTCGACTCTTTCTTTCGTGCACATGCTCCATAAAGCTGCCACAAGTTGTACATCATAAAAGGAAAGTGTCACGGATCGGCAGCTTCAAGTTTATTCTATTTTTCTGCTGGTCTTTGTTCCGTTTTTTTTTGGTTTTTAACTCTCACATGCAAAATGCCACGACTGAAGGCAACACATCACTCTCCAAGGTGGACGTTTTTTTAACACGTGGAAGCCGAGTTTAGTTTTTCTCTTTTTTTCCTGTTCCAGTGCAGTTTCAAAGAAAAGCAGCTCCAGTGTTTGAACAAGCGAAAAACAAGCGGCTGTACTTTGGCAAACCAAGTAATCTCGGAACGTATTTATCCAAACAGAGCCTGGTCCAATACCATCCCACTGTGGCTTCCCAATGGTTTCTGCATCATCCACCTCGAGCCCTACAATAACACTGGGAGCCTCGGGGCTATTTTCAGATTTCCCAGATTTCCTTGAAGGGATACAACACTTAGTGGTTGAGCGCAGTCTCTCTCACTCAGCTGTGTTTGTTTGTGCAGGTAACATCTGTACTGAGTTTGGTGTCTGATCGCCTAAGATTAGATACAGAACATACAGTAAATTTGTAGTTTTCACCCGCTGCAGATTTCTGTTTATGGACAAAAGAAACAAACTATACCGAACCGTGCAAGAGGCAGGCGATGAGTGACTGCTGTAAGCAAGGAGATATGACTTTTTTTATGGCTAGTGTAGATTGACATTTGTACATAAAAATGTAATATGTTCCGCAAACATAGCTCCTTTGGTGTCCTTTTAGAATTATTAAGTACTTTATTATTTTGTGTTAAATACTGTGATTTTTCGTTTACCAGAAATATAATTCACTGGAATAACAGCAATGCCATGTCTTAATTTGACAGTGAATTACAATTAGGCAACACAAATCTGCTCAGTTGTTAAAAGGGGCACAGTCATAGCGAGGATTCAGGGGGATTTTGTTCCAACTGACCAAATGAGATGCGCCACAATATATAACCAAGGGCTGAAATGCTAACAAAATGCCTGTAGCCGGCTAAAAACATCCGATTTTTTTTGTATGCTCAAGAATTATTCTAGCACTCTATGTGTACCAGGGGTACAGTTGATGACTAAAATAATAAAGGGAAAAGTAAGAAAGCTGTTAGCAAGCTAATGTTAGCTACTGTAGTTAGCTAAGGCACTTACAAATATAATACTGCACAGCTTTCCGATTTACCCACATTCTACCGAAACACAATTGTTGCAACATGTCAAAATGCTTTAGCTTAATTTTCAAAAACATTGTTAGCCTAAAACTGACTTTTGGAGAAAATTATCGCTGTTCACGTTTAACATACTGAGCATTAGGATACCACAGTTTTCCCATCCTTACTGCTCATGCCGCTCGTCTTATTTTTTCCTGTCAGCAACTTATAAAAACTTAGCTCTGGGTTATTTACCCTGTTGGCAGTGCATCCCAGTAAACAGCAGCTTTTAAACAATTTTCTGTTGTTTGCAAGCAAACGAAGGTGACAAAAAAGCACCATCACACGATGCAAAGTCAATGGAGAGATGAAATGTTTTCCCCTCCGTTGTGGGCGGGACTTAAATGCGCTCCATCTCTGTTGGTGATCATTAGAAGTGCTGTAAGGTGAATTTTGCTACCATCGAAAAGAGCCAGGCTAGCTGTTTCCCTTTGCTTCCAGTATTTATGCTAAGCTAAGCTAACTGCCTGGTGGCTCGTGCTTCATGTGCAGCATACATACATAAGAGTGGTTCGGTCTTCTCATCAAGCTCACTGCAGGACAAAGTAAACATATTTGCCATAATGTCGAACTATCCCGATAACATTAATCTCAAACTCATAACATCAGACTTGTTTTTTTTTTTACTTCCTCTAAATTCTACTTTCCTCATGAATCAAATATTATTGTGTACACTGAAAGTTTCACTAAGTAAATAAATAACTCAGTTAACAGTCCCGACCTTGCACTATTCTATCTGGGGAGCTGGTTATTTTAGCACATTTCATAATTCTGTGTGAAGGTTTCATTCATTAATTTAAAACTAAACTCCCCCAAAAAAGTAGTCCACTGTATGTTCAGTTGTCCATTAGTCCAGCAAATATACTAACGCAAAAACAGCCAGGGTGTCATGAATAAATAAATCATGCTAGAACTTTATCCCAATCTTTTTCTAACTGTTGTCAGCCAGCTATTAAAAGTAAAAGGTATTGTTACTGATCCCTTACAAATCTCCATCAAAAGCACTCTGTGCTCTCTTCTCATGTTGGCGGCAGCTTTGGCCAAAGCCGCAGTGCTGTGTGCTTATTGGGTTGCCATGCTGGGATGAAGTAAGAGGACAAAAGCGCAACTTTTGTCAGCAAATGGTAATTAAGTTACATCACTTATAGCTGTAAATTACTGTCATTTCAACAGTAAATTTCCAAGTAAAAGCCATGTAGCCTATACGATACTCTGACAAAAACAGATTATGTGAGCAAAAGCTGATTTCACGCACAAGCTTTCATCTTGTACTTAGATGAATCAAACGCTATTCATCACGCTTTAATTAAATCTGATTTAATTTCTTTGATATCAATTTTGTGTTTTGGCTTAAATTACTGTATTATTCTTGAGAGGTCTGATACAATCGCCTGGTGAAGCTCGAAGACTTTGCTATTCTTCCCATTCTCAGCCCAGTATTGGGCGGGTGGGGAGGGGGGGTGGGGGGGGAGCCTCTATCGAACCCCTCACAAAACCTGAAATGAGAGCTTGTAGTTCTGTCAAGGCGTCATCACCCAGGTGTGCCAACAAAAGCTCCAGCCGATCCAACCGCTGACCCCTGGGAAAGGTCATGTAAGACTCCAATCTAAATTCCTGTCTGACAAAACCCTTAAAAAGCTGCCTGAAAAGGCTGTCCATCGACAATGCAGCACCCCCAAAAAGGCTATTCAGCCAGCAAGGCTTCAATTGAGACATTTGGAATGTGTCGTTCCTTTTGGAAAAAAGAAAAGAAAAGAAAAAAGGTGGAGCTCTGGGTTAAAGTTTCTAAATTAACTGCGGTTCATAACTACTGTAGGTAGCTAACTGGCTTTGCTAACTGGCTTTGCATGGCACTACCGCCAGGGCCTCAGCACCGGGCTGCCAGAGAAAGCCCCGAGGAGGGGTATTATTCTGGCCTACATTCTGGCTCAGAGGTGCCCACGGCCTGTCCCTCACAATTATTCAGAGTGTGACTGTGTGGTAGGGTTTGGTATCAGTGAAATGCAGACTCCCTTCTTGTTGCCCTTGTCCCTCACACATCCACCCAGCCGCTCTCTCTCTCTCCCAATTCTGTCCCTCTCTCTCTCTGTCTCTTTTGCCTTCAGCAGTTTCACCACATGCAGAACGGGGGAGCTAGCCAGAAGGTGTTTCAAGGGCTTGAGCCCTTTCAGCCTTTGACAACCATGGCTGTGCAAATGCAGAGCTGTGACCTTGGCAACAGCTCTTATCCCGCTCCATTTCAAACCCACAGGAGGAGGGGGTGTTGTTCCTGATCTACGCGCTCGCTTACTGTGTGTTCGCGCCTCACTCGCACTTTAATATCATTCTAAAAGGACTAAAGATAACAATATCCCATAAGACGTCTTTGGGAAAATGAGGAATGAGAGTTATCGTGAGCTGAGCAGCGAGTTTTAACAGGATTCTTACCTAAAATGGGAAACCTGTCATGCATTTCTGCGGACCAGGACTGGCGAATCCCAGGTGGATTTGAAATGCACTTGCGCAACTCCATTGGACCCCCGTGAGAACCACTCTAATCACAGATCTTTGGTATGAATGGTTGTATGAATGTTGAGAAACATGGAGCTGCTTTCTTAACTACCAGGTCTGGAATGAAAAAATACAGAGCTGACAGTGTCTCTCTGTTCCCCCAATAGAATTGAGTTGCTCTGGCATACGCAGACAAGACTCTCCCTCTCTCCCTCCCTCACTCTATTGACTCTGTGGATAATCTTGACTCCCCAGAAAAATCCTTAAGCAGCTGGCCACAAACCTTGTGCTTGAGTGCACATGCATACAATATCGTCCTCCAGCCCCGGGGCTGTTTTTCCCCCCTTCTTCTTCTTCTCCTTCTTCTTCTTCTTCTTCGTCCTCCCCAGTTCTCCAGTGAGTTCCTGAGCCAACATGTCTGTGAAAAAAACAGAAAAGGCAGGATTTGTTGGTAGGGACTGGCATGCGAGTGCCAAAATCAACACCGCTCCTCTCCTCGGGGGGACCTGCAGCAAATTGGACTCGAGCTGGGTTTGTGCCTCACGGACATGCGTGAGGCTGCCGGCTTCCACCGCCTGGGCCCCGCGGTGTAACCAGAGAGGCTTGTGTCCATTTTTGTTTAAAAAAATAACAGCAACCCACAAAGTAAAGTGGTGTAGCAAATTGTACATAGTTCAAATGGATTGATTTCCTGTGTAAACAGGTAGGCCATTAGAGAGTTGGTTTTGATTTGCGACCATGCGAGAGCTGTATTAGTGGTTTCCTTCACTCTGGCCCACAGGAACGGCAGCCAAACAGCAAGTGTGTCTACATCTGTGAATGCTAAAATAACAATCTAAAGTATTGATTCCTAACTATAGCACTGGCAGGCAATTAATTGAAGCTTTGGATTGGAATAGAAACACAAAGTATTCACAAAAAACAAGAGCATGGCGGGGTGCACTGTCAGTTTTCATTTGGTTTTCCACTAGATATATACTGAGATATCAGAGAAGGTGGCGAGCAAGCGGGTTCAAGCTTGTATAGCTTCAGCACATCCTTTGTATCATTACACCACCTCACATCAAACTGGACTGGACAGCTGCAGATGACACCTTGTTTGAAGAGTTTGACGTTTGATCGAGGATGTGTTTGATGCAGGAGGAATAAAAAGTAACACCTTTTCAAACTGGGGTGCTGCTGTTTGAAGTATCAGGGCAATGTGGGGAAGCCCAGGTATGTTCTGATCAATTGCTATTGAGTTTACCCGGAAATTAAGTCTGAAATATAGATGTTAGCCTACTGGCAAAAATAATTTCAGTCATAAAATGAACACAGTATTAAGATAAAACTGGTGACATGATGACTTTTTATTATTATTATTTGACAATAGCTTGTCAAAGCATTGTTTTGTAAAAATTCTGACCGACAGATTTCAAAGCCATGAATAGGAATTTTGAATGTGCTACAGGCTAACAATCTGTTATTGTTTTATCTGGTAACGGAATACCAACATTTTTGATGGTGTAATTCATCATTCGTTTCCTTCACGTTTTCAATTCTTGCATGGAACAAATATGTTGGCAGATTTAAGACTAGCGAGCATATTTTTATCAGCTTTAGTTAGCTAGCTAATTGTAGTTAAGCTAGCATTAGCTCCATGAGTACCCGCTCACTTTTTTGTTTGTTAAAATGGCACTTAATGTCTTCATACATAATATCACATGAGGAATGAGGCTAAAGCTACACATCCTTGGGCAAAAAAGTCAGCATCCTCACCAATAAAGAGAAAGACCGAGCTGCTAAGATCATCTGATAGCATCTGGGACCGCTATCATGCAGTGGGGAAAATACTACACAGTGAATGTGCTCGTGCTAATGGGACCATTTTTCCAGAAACGATGTGGTTGATATGCTCCTTGGCTTTGGAAGTAACACTAGTGGAGATAGAGAGCCTCGCCGAACATGCTAATGATTGAGTCTTCAATTTATTCCATTCCTTACATTGGAAAAGATAAGACAACATCCTCCGAGGTGCAAAATGTTTGCACACTTTTAACAAAAGTTAACTGGTGGAAATATTTAAGTCACACTAGGAGTCACAGACACTTAACCTTTTTCTCTCTTTTGCCCTGTCCCGCGAGAGCAGAAGACAGAAAGATCAACTGAAGACTTCCTGGTTTAACGTCAACAGTGAGAACAGAGAAATATGTTTATACCAAAAGTGCAAAATCCTAAGTGAATTTAACCACCTTTCTCTTTCTGCTGCATGTGAGAGGAACAGATGTCACGTCTTTGAGGTCCCTGTAAGATTACATGCAGGCCGTGTCTCAGCATGTAGGGACTGTTAGATACGTTAACTCTGACATTACTTTGCTCTGCATCCCACAGGATGTGCTTTCTGTGGTCTACTGAAGAGGGACAGGAAAGGGAACCAAAACCATTTCAAACAACTGACTCCCTGAACTAAATATGAATTTTAACATGCTGTAGCCATTTTGTGAATTACTTGCATTTTTCTAGATTAAATACATAATTTAAAGTAAAAAATAAATAAATCATTTTTTTTATTTTCCCAGAATATATTTCATTAAACAGGTCTGTCCAGTTCGATCAACCAAATGACGACTGAAACATCAGCAAGCCTACAGTTGTTGCAGCTCTATGGAGTCAAAAGATACAGTAAATACGTTTTAAGAAATTGACATGATGAGAAAAATTGAGCCGTCGTCAGTGTGGAAGCTTCTTTCTTTAGCCGCTGTTTACTTTGTAACATTCCTTCGCTTGAAACGCTGTACATTTGTAAGTCGTGCAACAGATGAAGAGGCAATGTTTCATCTTGTGACGGGGCATGCAGAGAGCAACATCTGAGCATGTGTGTGCATTGTGCATGCACAAACATGTATGTATGCGTGTATGAAGGCGTATGTACGGGGAAGAGGTGGGTGTAACATGTGATGAAAAAAAAATATTCAATTACATCTCAGCCACCTGTGGGTGGGGTGAGGTGCTGAATCAACCTGAGCACCTCCGCCTCCCCCCAGCTATGTCTGAGAGCAACATGTCTGTGTGGAACCTCCTCAGGACCTGCTAGGCCTACATGCATGGTGCATCAATCAATACTCACAGTGGGACCTTAATGCAAAATCCACTTGTATGAACAGATTGGTTCCTAATTGGCTTGTATGAGTGGTTTTCTCACATTTTTCAATAAAAAAATGTATTATCTCATTTAAAGATGTTCTCTTAGGTACGAACACTAATTACGAGTGATCCAGGCCTGTGGAAGGAGTCCTACCTATTTGGTCTGCTGTTATCCATTTCATTTTTCACTAATGGGTTGTTTATTTCATTACTTAGAAGCAAGTTTGACTCTGCAATTCCAATTACGTTCTAATTCTAAATCTATTCATCTTGTATAACTCATTTAAATGAGCTATTGATGCTATTGTATAACACAACAACATCAATATGAACATTATAAATGATTTGACCCGCTCCTGTTGCAGTCATCGATTGCCTTGCTGTTGCGAAATGTTTTTCTTGTGGACACATTTCTTAACTTCAGTGACAGCACGACCCTCAGGTGACACTCATAAACACACATCATGAACAGCATTTTTTTTATATTCCTTGTATTAAGCAGGTCTTTATGGGTCTCTGAAGAGACACACGGGGCAGGACGCGTAGCCTTTAATGGTATTAATGGGGCATTAATTACGCTAATTTAGTACTCATTAACAAGCACTCATTAATGCACAGTTGGAATTCCTCATGTTTATGCTGGTCATTTAGACAGTTATCTGAAGTTAGGAGCATTTGCTGAATCTGATGGAGCACACAAGCCCAACGTAAGAAAAAAGAAGTAATAGAAAGTTAAGATAAGCGTACAAAAATGTTCTGTTATGAGGTCCACTGGCTTTTCACGCTTTGCAGCAGAAGCATCAACTATTAAAGTCAGTCTCATTATTATATTTTTATGCAAAAGTTTGTTTCGGGGAGGTGAAGTGACGATGCTTTGTGTCGGGCGTGGAGCAGTGAGTCACTTGTTATATATCAAATATAATTTCATAATTTTATGCTGTCGCCAGTCAATGGAAAGCACTTTGGGCTCTTTGATGTAAAAGTGCTATACAAATCAAACCATTATTCTAAATCCCTGATTAATGCAGTGCCAACCCGTTGTATTGTGAATGAATGACTTCATTTCTGTCTCAATTCAAGGAAATAGTTTGACAAGCCCGTACAGAATTTTCCATATGATGCATTATCAGTTGCTGTAGGGTAGTGGGAGCTTCCTGCTGGTGGTGGAATGTGATCTGGATGGAGAGGGGACTGCTGGCCCCGGCAGACTGGAGGCGGCTGCTTATCTCCTGTCCTGAAGCTGCCTGATCCCACCGAGAGGAAGGCAGGCTCCAGGACTCAGGAATATCACCTCTGAGCACATTCCTTCTCCTGATGCAAGACATTCCACTGTCTCCATCTGAGAGACATCTTGTTCAAATGTAGGACTTATATGCTGACTGTAGGAGCGGGATCTTTTACATAATGCACCTTAAATACGTTCTGCCTTCTTTCAATCCGTGGTCACCTGTTTTCCGGGGGAAGGCGTTGTGTTTGGAGGCAGATTTTTCCAACATTGTGACTCTCTTCTCTGCTCTCTCCCCGAGTGCTTCAAAGAGCAGGTATCCACAACCCCCAGGGGCTCAGTGATTGAAAGCTCAGAAGGAAGGACCGAGTGCCAAAGTCTTATAAAGAATGCAACAGAGAATACATATATTATTCAGATTACATTCTAATGCCGCTGGTCTGTCGACACAAACATGAACCAAAAATAAGTTATTTAAGGATTTCACAGGTAATGTCACTGAATTAAACCATGTTTCGAATTCATCAGGGGAGATGAAAATCGAGAGGGACTGATCTGGCCGAGGCCTGGCGTCTTCTCTTTGACCAAAGCTGGCATGACACACTTCTGACAAGCTCGCCGTGTCACGGAGGGAGAGAGAAATCCGCCCTCCTCCGCTTTAATGGTTTTCATCTCTATAGATTAGGCGTGACCACTTCAAATATTCCGGAAATCTTGGCGTGGAAAACTCACACGATTTTTGCCCTCCACTGGGAGGCTTCCAGATGTCAGAGCACCAAGCGATTAGCATGGCCCCGACATTAAGAGGAGGGGAAAACTCAGATACAAACATATTAATAAAACCCACTCCCCGAAGGCCTCGGGCCACCCTGCTGCTGCTGCTATTGCAATCCTCTCTTCGCATGGCTGTAAAAATCGGTTTCCTCTGCCATCGCAGCGACTGTCTCTCCACATACTCATCTCATCTCAAAATGCCTCTCCAGCTCGACGGACTCCCACAGCGCCACAGGCCACACACTCGAGCGGCGGCTTGGTGACACGGCAGAATAAAAAAAAAACCTTCTAGCAAAATAGTATAAGTAGAGGAATATATTTACTGTTTATCTAATGAGGGAGAAAAAGGGCAAAGCACACAGAAGTTTTCTGCAGTTCTGTCTCCAGTCAAAGTAAATAACATACCTCAGATACTCCCCTCCTTGAAATGTCTGCATAATTATTTCTAAAATTTGTTTGCAGAGGTATCATTTACCCCCGTTTCTGCGGTGGACTGCGAGGGGGTGGGGGGTGCAGCAGCACAAAATGAATTTGTCATCAGGTTTAAAGCCTTTTTTGGCAGGCTATCCCGGAGCCAGCCGGGGTCCTTGAAGTAGGAAAGGCTTTCCCACTGCTCGGCTGCTCTGCATCCCAGCAGGTCCGAGGATTAAATTTACGGCTGCCGTCAAAGCCCCTGACAGGCCTTAAAGGGAGAGCAGCGCTTCCCCTGCCTCCCCCCAGATATCAGTCCCAGAGGACTGGGAGACGAGGCCTTTTCATTGGCAGTCGCTGGAGCAAGTGGTGCCCCAGTGAGCTGGCATAATGTGACTCCGGGCTTAGACGCCACGCATGCCACTACTCACTATGTCTCCCCGCATCTCGCCTTTTCTTTCTCCCCCAGCCGTGTCATCCGCGCATGTCGCCGCCCTCATGCTTATTCTGCTTGGTTTGTCTGCTCCCGTCAGTCTCCCGTCCCCCCGATGTCTGTATCTCACTCCGCCGCTCCTCTTTTTGCATTCTCATTCTGCCTCGCACTTGTTCCGTCTCAAAAGTCACCCAAAGCCACAAGTTCTCTCACTTGTACTTCAGGATCCATCTCAGATATGCAGGTTTATTATGCATGGCACTATGTTTTGACTCGGGATATTATACAGCTGCTTCGGGAGGAGAAAATGTTTGAACCATATGATTTGCATGGTAAACTTTAAGGACATACAGGAGGATTATCTCAAAGCTGTTTGAATCTATAGCTAACTAAGATGGTGACATCTAAAGTCTGTGTGCACAGTAGACGCAGGATCATTATAGTTTATATATCCTGACACAATTTTCTATTTTTCAAAAGAGGATTAAAAACGTTTGCTCGATGCTATTGATAATTAGCATCGGACACAGCGAGTCCCAGCCTTTTGCAAAGGGAAGTGTGCCAAACATTCAAGCTAGCAGCTTCTCGTCGTTGGCCGGCCAACCATCCGTCACTTTCACCAATTAAACTTCAACAGAGTGATACGTCTTCTCTCGCTGATCATGTCATGTCAATCTCAGGAGCTATATTTTGACTAAGCTCATAAACTTAATAATTTAAAACCAGGACCAGGACATAAGGTGTATCCAATTACATAGGCTACAGCTGTATTTGCAGTGTGTAAGCTACATAGTTATTCAACGTTCAAATAAATATATACGTATCTGAAAGGACTCAGATAAGAGTAGGGGATCTAGGCCCAAAAAAAAATATTCAGGACATCCCTAATATTTGTGCAAACAATGTTTTTAAGCTCCTGGCCTCAAGGTGGGCCAGATTGATTGCCGGATGACTGATATTTGAGGGTGGGCATTGCTTACCAACGCTGATACTGGATGTTTTTTGGGAGTGTTCAAATCACAAATGGATCCAAGCAACATCTAACAGCGCCGGCCCACAGCTGGTTAACAGCCTGTATGCTGCTGTACACTTAGATGGCAGAGAAATAAACCGTCAAAACAAACTGAATATGAACTGATTTCATAGAAAAAATTATATTACCAGGTTCTTTTTCACTTGTCTGTTTGCAAATGTAGATCTGCTGGAACACAGGAAAGGTCAAACGCTCACCTCGGGTTCATGACAGTTTTTCCAGGTCTTACTTAATCAAGGCAAGCCCTCAAACAACTCTCAGCTGTGCGTCTTAGAGCTATTGATTTTCCCGCTCTCCTTCTCCAATTACGTATAACCACAAGGATTTCCATGGACTGCAGCGAGACCATTTGTCTAGCGCTCCTTCAGATGCTGCGTCGGTCCAAGGAACAAACCTTGGGAAAGTGTTTGTGGGAGGGTTAATGAATTTAGATCAGTGTTTGCCGCAAACACAGCCTCGCCATCCGTTGCAACGGCCTTGAAGTCGGCGGGCCCGAGGTCAGAGTCGGGTCTTCTCCGAGACAATGCAGCTGATTAGGACGGCAAACAGCACAGACTGTGGAACAGTGTCTTGCAGCCAGAGACTGGCTAAATGCTAAGCCACGGTCCACAATCACAAAGCCATGTGGAATTGGTAAAGCAGATAAAGACTTGAAGGCATAGTCAAACCCATATGGTATATTTAGCTATTAAATTAGGATAGATTCAACATTAGTGTTGTACTAATGTAGAGCAGGTGTCAATTAAAAAAATTAAAAAATGCCTCTTAACAGAAAGGAGTGCTCCAGAAAAGTTGGACTTAAAAATGCTGCCTTACCTCCTCCATCGCAAACACCATTTGTTGATGTCAACTCACATGATACGTGGTAAATAAATCTAAATTTTAAACAGCAATAAACAGAAAAAAAGTCTGTAAATGGCCTTTGTTTAAAGTCAAGTCAGAACTTTTCCCTCTATCTTTGGTCACCCCGTTCTTCCCAGGGTTTATAAGAGACTGGTAAGGGCGATCTTTTCAAATTGTGAAATAACAAAAGGGAGATGAATGTTTCAAATGCAGTTTGAATAGTTTTATAATCCAATCAGCCACTTTGGCAATATCAATGTCGAAAGTCAAGAAAACTGTCTAAAATGTAAAGGGTGTAGGTTTCAAGGAGTATAACATCAGTAGGTGGGTGATTTCAACATTGCTGACGCAGGGAAACATACATTGAACATTTGACCTAGAAAAAAACATTGCTGAGAACATAAGGTCACTTTAATGCGTCATGTTACGAGGATTTTGCTGGGGAACATAGAACACTGGGGACATAGATACGCTCCCCCGTGTCTATCACGTGGCTATAGAAAAGTTCAACAAATAATACCAATTTAGCCAAAGCAGACAATTGAGACACGTTCATGGAAAGATTCTTCATGGCTATGTAGATTCACAGTCACGGTGCAGATGCAGATCTCTGTTTCTAATATTTGGAAATTATTTTAATGTACTTAATCCCTGGAGCCAACATTCAAAACAAGGCAATCAGTTTGCATTCTTTACTACACGTCGGGGTATTGACTATTAGATTATACAAAGCCATTTGGGTGGAACACAGACCAAAATATTCCCACTAGTTGTATGAAAAGGTCATGGTGGAATTAAAACATTTTAGATTTTGGCAGATCTGAGTCATGACTACAGTATTTCAAAAATATCCACATGTTTACAAAGATATGGGCATCTTTTAGCAAGTTAACATGTCAACATGGAAAAAAGAAATGAAAATGGGTTCTCCCAGGAACAGAGTTAATTTCACACACTCGCAGACGTAGCGGGGTATTGATGCAAGATATGAGCAAGATAGTGACTGACGTCTGGACACCGTGAACTCAGCCAGTTATTCAAAACACATTGCGGCTGTGCAAGTCATCTGAGGGCTGAAACCCATCGCTGAGAGCTCACATTTCACAGCTGGGAGCCCAGACGGAGATATTAGACAGTATCCTGGCTGAGAGGGAGGATTTTTGAAAATGTATCAGTTCATAAAGACAACCAAAGGTGATGAATCATAACTGTGTACACGACCGTTTTGGGACCAAAACCCCACTCTCGGATTTCTCTCTGTAACTCCGAGGGACTTACTTGTCATGCACAGGTCGGCCCCTGTTGAGAGCAGATTCACTGCACATTTACACTGGGATAAATAGCGTTTCCTGGGGAATAAGCCAGCACTTATTGGAGATGCAAGTTTGAGCAGGGATGGCAATTTGTGCCCATCATGCAACACTAATTTATAATGACACCCCTGGAAAACGCCGCTTCTCGTTTCATTTGCAATGCTAACTTGCCTCCAGACCACGCTAACATGGCTCAACAGTCGGACGCGGAGGGGGCTAATTGTGCAGAGGTGGCCGGTAGCAACATGAGAGCCTATAATTGGAGGACACGCTCAGTGTGTGTGAAGAACCATTAGCATATCACTTCCGCTGTCTCTGTGAGGCGATGAGACATTATTAGCTGGAACACTCGCAGTGTCCACGGTAGGCCTTCCCTGCATGTATTATTTTTTTGCCTTACATTTCTTCTGTGTCAGTCTGCCTGTCCAGATCACTCTGTGAAACTTGTCTTTGTACGCTTTGCCTGCAAAATTTGCATTGATTAATCTGCCACTTAATTGTGTCCTTCCAAAAATCAGTGCAGGGAAAACAGATTCAGAAGATGATCCTAATGCTGCTGCTTGGCATGAAACTTTTGGCAAAAGAAGGATCTATAAAGGGATTGTTAATGAGTAACAACACCCTCAAAATCAGTTGGAGCCCTCGTTCGTTTTCATGGGCAATGTTCATTTAGTAAATTATGGTCCCATTTAGAGTAAAATAGAACACAAAGCAGGGTATGCTTTAGGGCGGGGCTACCTTGTGATTGACAGGTCGCCACCACAACGTTGTCCGGTCTGGGAGTTGTCCAAGTTTTTGTCTCACAACTTTAACCTTTTCAGAGTGTGTTTTCAGCACATGAAAGTTAATTGCAACATTTTGGTCATCTAAAAAACGTCAGTATTGTTCAGCGTTCGGTAGTACCAGACAAAGTGGATGTGAACACAGTTGATGACAGATTATTTCGCTCCATTTGTCAAAGTAAATCTTTTATTCAACACCTTTCTCTGTCTCAGCGACAGATTCTCACGAGATCTGGCAACTATCTCGCCTAAATCCTAGCTGACTTATTTTTAAAACACTAAATGGGGTGGCATGCACATTGTGGCCACGCCCACTTAGGTGACAGGAAGTGGATTTCAAACCAGGTTGTAATGGGTCGTCCTTCGTTAAAGCAACTTTGGTTGTACTCCACCCTCTCGTGTCACATCAGGTGACGAACTCGAGGGTTCAAAACGTCAGTCCCCAAACAATGGGTGACGTCGTCGTGGCTACGTCCACTTCTTATACACAGTCTATGGCCCTGCATCATGCAGATTGTGGGATGTCCGAACATGCAGTTTATAGCGGTTAAAGTTAACGTTCAGCATCCCTAAATATCTTATTAGGAAGTTATCTTTGACGGGTTCACTGCCACCAAAGAGGAATAAATCTCTTTCACGTTCGACGTCGTCTCTCCGCCAGCGCTGTATTAAGATTATATGTCAACATGTGTTGACATTTAAAGTGCATAATTAATAACTAAGTGTGGAGCTCGTCTTTAAACACTGATAGCTTGTTGCACTATACTGAAGCCAAAAGGAGCAGCCTCATTACTTGGCTTTTAAAAGCAGAGGACTAACTTTCCCCTCTCGGTTGGAGAACTCCCCTTTTAGACCTTATGGGGCTTGTTAAAGGAGACAATACACCTAGGAGCAGCAGAGTTGTCCAAGCCTCCTCTCTGCAGAACAATGAGCCTGTTGTGCTTTCCTCAGTAGTGAGAAGAAGTCCTGGGAGACTGGAGAGGCAGCTGTGGTGGGATCCCGGGACAAGGGCTAGGACTCAGGGAGGAGGAGTTGTTTTTTTTTCAGGGAGGGGTGTGAGGTTATGGAGTGTAGAGGGGCCTGTGTGTTGTGGGAACCCCCGAATCCCCCCCACCACCCCAATCTTTTCTGACTCCAGAAAAGGCCAATGCGACAGAACTGCCATTTGCAATGCAGATCATGTCCAGGAGGAAGGAAAAAAGAAGACGGGAATCAATGGTCCTGTATCAATCTGCTGACTGCTAATGTCCTCCACATTCTGATTCTTGACCCCCTTCCCTGCCATCCCCCAGACAAACCGCCATTGTCCTCCGGGGGCCCCACCTTTCTCACCCCCACCCCTCCACCCCACTCTATTGCGCGGCCAAAGATGCCACATTAGGCAAGGAAAATCCACAACTCGAGGTTTCTTTGAAGGGAGACGCAGTAACTGTCATTTAGAAATGTGTTTAGCAGGTTTGGGGCCACGACATAATGGGCTGAAAAGAGAAAAGAGTGAGAAGGGGAGAGAGGGAGGGGGGGGGGGGGGGGGAAAAGTAGGGGGAACCAGTCAGTGTTTGGCGAACACAACATTTAACCCTTGTGGTCATTGTCATAATATCCCAATTTGTGTCACAAATCTGGTTAGAGTGATACGGTAAATCAGGAAAAGAAAGGGAGCGACGTCGCCCAGTGACAAAAGGGAGGACGTTTGAAATCCCAGCCTCAAGACTCATCACACCTGAGCTGTGCCGGACTGAGACATCATCATTTTCACATGAAGCTTGTAATGAACTAACAGCTTCATCAACCTGTTAGATAAACGCAGCAATTAGCAAATCAGAACATCCCCCTCTCTCTTTCATCTCCAACCAGCGATAACGCCACAAAAGACGATTTCCTTTTTGATGAAATACCTCAGAAATATTCATCCGAGTGCTGCTCTCATTATACCCTTGGTATGATATATTTCAATTTGCAGAGTTGATTGCATATCATTCAAGCGTGATAAGCAAGAGACTATTTCTATTTTGACTGCTTCACGGCATGATACATTTCATTTCATCTTGCTCGATGTAATATATTATTGCTTTGACTCCTCCAGAAAGAAAAAAATGTAGAGATAATCAGCCCTGCTTATTCCCTTATGCATCCAGATGCTAACGAGCCCACATGAAATGCAGCGCACGGTCACTCTCAGCTGTTCCATCCAAACAGACGGGAATGCATACAATTAGCCGATCTGCAACTCTTATGGAAAACATCCCGGCTATTTCTAGCCATTAGTGATTTGGTTTGAAGTGGCAAACTGCTTCCAAGCTCTTGACCTCTGGGGGGGGTGAACGGAGTACCAGCGGGGGAGTAAATTGGCTGAGATGTGATTATGAAGCCAAAAGTTCAGCATGTGTAGGGCGGTTGGCCTCAGACTATTCATTATGCTGCAAGATTGAGATGGAGGGTCGTCCTGTGGCACCTTGGCTCTCATTTGGAGGGAGAACAGCTGAAAAAAAAAAAGAACCACATATGGATGCACTGACCCCTAAACCCACTCAGGGACTGACTGAAGACTTAAAATCCTAATATAGCCCCGAGGTAATGAGAGAACTAGGAGCATTTTGTTGTTGTGGTTCTGGTTTTCTGTCAACTGCACATGCGGATGACATTTTATTTATTGGAAAAAGGTTGCATGGCATGGTTTTAACCACACAGTCTCATTTATATTCCCTCCATGTTCACAGTTTGGGCAAAAATAAGAGCAGGAAGTTGGTTGTGTGTATTACAAGGGCATGCTCCACTCATCATGAGGGCTTTTTCATCTGCTTTTACACATCCTCTCCACCCCCATAGTGCATATGCATGATTTTGACCAGGCGGCGCCTGCATAAAAATGCCGTACAGTGGATTAGCTCGCACTGAATGGTATGATTTGGAAGCCAATCTGTCAGTTCTCCCTGTCCATGAGAAGCCTGCTCAGTCCTGTTGCCTGCTGTTTATTTATGAGCAGGTCTAGGCCCAGCGTTTTTAATCATTCATGAAACTTCGAAGGGCCGCAAAAGAAGTCAACATCATGCTGGATCCTTATCCCAACCAATGCAAGGGGCAGAAAAAACATTCAATTTTCTCTGAGATTATAGAATGAAAATAGATGGGAGGAATAGGAAGAAAATCCATAAGCGACACCTGGGGATCCACAGCCAGCCGTGTCATTGTGTCTCGGTTTGCTTGGATTCATTACTTTGCTCTTAAAAACAAATGAGGGTGGCTAATGATTGGGGAGCCCATGTAATCTCCTATGTCTGATAATTCAACCTCCAATTATTTATCCATTCAGCTTGACCCGGTGTTTTCCCCTCGAGATAACCCATCAAATAACACAACCCATTACATGCAGAGCTGGCATTCTGCAATCTCCTGCCGCCCGCTCCAACAGCAATACAGCTCCCAAACTCCATTCTCATTAATAAGTGAAAAATAAATTACAGGGGAAGGCCAAATAAATTGAAATGTTCCTAAGAGGTCAGTGGCAGTACTCTCGACTGGGCAAACATCGCCGTTTTAAATCAGGGAGTTGAAAAGTTCAAATTAAAATTGTTGACATATTCACCACTGGGACTAAAGCAGCCAGATATTAAAAGTGGAAGGCAGAAAATAATAACTTGATTAACAGGAAATAATGTGGTCGTTTTATAAACTAATGCGCTTGACCTCAGTGCAAGCTTCTGGAGCCATGTTTGGAAATTTTCTCCGGAAAGAGGAAAAGACTAAACAGGTCACTGCTGGAAAACCTTTTTTGGCAAAGGGAGGTTTGTGGACGGGTGGGGGGGTTGAAGACTATGCACATTTGTGTGAGTGAGTGAGAGAGAGAGTGTAGATGGTGGGGTCAGCTAAGCTCTCCTGGGTCAGTTTGAACAGTGTGAAGATCATAAAGCCATAAACCCACACAATTAGCCTCTATTAAGTCACTAGCAAACACTTAACAAATCAGCTCCTTTACCGACAGCTCATGTCAGTGTTGAGAGTGGAGTCGTACCTACATGATTCCTTAGTCCGACTTGTGTTGGAGGAGCTTAGCTTGTATTTTTTTTATATTTGGTTAATTTAGGTTCCAAGTGCCAAAATACTATTGCATTAATGGCAAGTAGTTTTGCAGGTACAGTATTTGGTTATAAACCAAAGTATTGGAAATATATATTTTGACCGAATAATGGTACCCAATAAATAGTCAGGGGTTGCAATTTATCCAGTGGGGAACATGAACACTTTTTTGATCCAATGAATCAAGTAGATATCAGGATAGTCCGCTGACCTGCCGGTGGTGCTCCAAGAGAGGTCAGCGGATCACCAAAGTCATTAAGATTCATCCTCTGGGCACCATGAATGTGTGTACCAAAGTCCATTCAGTAGTTGCGGAGACATTTCACTTAAAAACATAAATGTCAACCTAATGATGAGACCAGCTGAAAAGTCAGGGAATCAACAAAATCTTTAAGGTTCATCCTCTGGGCACCATGAATGTCTCTACAAAATATCATAGCAATCAATAGTTGCTGAGATATAATTAATTCTGGACCAAAATGGAGGACTGACCTATGGATGACATTACTATCCCATGAACAACCCTGCTAGTGTGGCTAAAATAATACCCAATACAAGCTTCTACATGCCTTGCATCTCAGGCCTGCTTCCTGTAGATGCTTGTAAATTGACAAACCGCACGTTAGGTCCCTCGGGTCCCTCATTTTGGCTGTAATTATCTGCTCAAGAAAATCATTAAAAATCCTTTGGCAAAAGCCAGGTATTTAGAGTGAGCCATATCCGTAGTTTTGTCCTGTTTTACTTGGCATCGTCGAAGTTCAAATGGCACTGCGCTCACCTGCTGAAACAAATCCAACTGAAAGAAAAGTGATTAATGAACTAAAGTTTTGCTCCAACTGCTATTTGCGCGAACATGTCTTACAATATGTGAGACGGACCATCAATTGCAGTTTGAGCTCTCATTAGAATATTAAAGCTTTCACTCCACAAATCCATCATGTTGTTTGTATCCGTCTGTCTGCTGGTGTCGCTTTGTGCGCGGCCGTGCACAAGTGTGTGCGGATCTCTGCTGGTGTGCAACGTAATCACAAGCAAATTCTTCAGCCTTGTTTCCGTCACTTGATGACAAGATTTGACAAATGTTGAGGCACAGCTGCATACAGAAGTGCTGCAGCTCCGTTTGGAAATATTTGTGCCGCGGCGGTGCCAGCATCCAGGGATTGGGCCCAAGGAAGGCTGCATTACTCAGGAGACGGAACATCTGGGTTTCTGAAGGGCAATCCACGAGATACCCGACGGTCTTGGAGGAGAGATGAGGTCCAGCACTAGCCATTTCAAAAGGTTAGCCAATTTGCCTTTAACCAAATGGAGCCACAGGCTCATGCTGCACTGTGTATTCACCAAACACTGTGGTGATTGGTCGTGCAAACAAATCCCACTGACTAGAAAAGAATAGGGAAGAATAGGTACAAGGAGGCTAAAAAAAGTGCATGCAAATTAGCCTGAAACTCTACCTAATAGGGTTGCGTAGCACTGACGAAGATTGATGAGCAGCAATAAATTCCTGTACATTAAAGCTTTGGGAAACCCCGATGGTAAAAGCCCCAAAAATCTACACAAGTATGAAGTCAAAACAAAAGCTGGATGAAATATAACATTTTGAAAAGTTTCCATTTACATTTCAAGAGTTGCCCCCGAAATTAGCGTGCATAACAGCATGAAATCATCAGTTCAGCTGAGAACGCCTTGATCTCACTGGGACAACAAGCGCCCAACAGGAGAAAAGATGGATTGGGGACTCGGAGGGTCACCACTGTTTGTGTGTTTGCTTTCGCTGTTTGCAGAGAAGGCCTCTTTTTTTCCCCTTCTTTTTACGATGCCATCTGCGCCACAGCAAGAAAGGCTCGCATTGTCCGTACGTGCAAGCCCCTTGTGAATGATCACTGTGTTGAGGCGTTAATGACAATACCATTTGAACTTCCCACACTGCTTTTCTTTCATGGTTTAAAGTTCTACTCCGTGCGCCAAGGAAAACAAGAGCGTAATGGACATTTTCTGGCTGAGCAATTATGTGAAACGAGACTGCCCTCGTGTTTTTGTTTGTGATGGTTTGTGGCGAGGCAAAAATAAAAAAAAAGAACGCTGGCCGGTCTGGGGAAAGTGCAAAAGTTCAGCATATTGGTACGGCCAATTTAGCTGGACCGCGGCCCATTGACATTCACATACTGTAAAGCATTTTGAGATTTTGGCAATGGTATTGCTCGTGTTGCATGAGAGGGACTCAATCTACTGTTGAATTGTCTTTGCAATGACCCTTGCCTCCATTCGTCACAAACTTGAGTTCCTTGAGGGATGACATTGAATGTAGAGCTATTTTAGCTCAGGGATAACTTTCTTAGGTGAAGTTAAATAGAGTTTTAGTCAACTTTTTCCTCTGGAATTAAAGAATGTTGCCATTTTCTTCCCCATCTCACAATGTCTTCAGGACACGGTATAATCCATATAGTATTTTTTGGCAGATGAACAATCAACAGAGGCCGTTAGACCCTGTAATGGATCATTATTCTCACAGAGATTGATTTACAGTACAGGATGCCAGCCAATCTCCCGGGTGCAAGAGCCAACCAGCCATACTGTCATTTCTTCTCCAGCTTTATGAAGCGCCGGCTGTGTCGCACTGCACAGGAAAAAATTAGAAACCAACCGACGAGGAGAAGGGAAGGAGAAGTAGAGAGAGAGAGAGAGAAAAACTTTATGTCACTCAGAGGTCAAGCACATCTCGTCAACAGCTGACGTCTCACCGTGTAAACTTTTCCACATCGCAAGTCATCTGCAGCTGCACGCTCTCCGCCTGCGCGCAGTCTCACGCACTCCAAATCTGCTTGCTCTGCACCCAGCCCCTCACACAATAACTGTCATTCCCGATGGTTAATCAAATCAATTTGTGTTGCCGTGGCTGTATAGTTGTTGTTGTTGTTGTTGTGTTTTTTCGCCCAGAGGAGGTGTTCTCCTGAGCTACGGAGAGGGGTCTTTCTTTTTCTGCAAGCTTGATGCAGGCAGCTCATTAGCCGCCTCTCTCCTCATCCCTAAACAGCTTGGTTTGCATATTGAAGCAAATGGAAAGTGAAGGTGTTCTAGGCAGGAAAGGGATGATGGGATTCAGACTTACAGTACCTCCTGATTGGCATTTTTCTGCCAGGGCTTCCTCGTTGTAGATGGTGGAGAATAACAAGTCTTCCCCCCCAAAAAAATACATTTGTGTCTACAATCCTAAGGCCCAGGTTTCAACTAAAAACACACTTGCCACACTCTCTGCCGCTGTTCCTGCTGTGGTTGCGATTGCTGTATGGATCTCTTAACGGCATTTATACACAACTTTCTCTGAGTTAAAATCTGCAAGCAAGCTGTGTTTCTTGGCATCATTTACCAACATATTGCAGAGCCGTAGTTAGCAAAGTGTTATGCAACTCTAGTGGGGCTAATGAGATGGTGATGTAAGTTGGAGGCCACACGAAAGAAAATACAAAGGTGGGTAAGCTGTGAAAACAAGCGGCAGATGCTTCTTAGTAAAAAAGGTATAGAGTGAATTAAAATGTATGTAATGCAACAAAACAAAAAAGAATGGGGTTACGTAAACTCTTTTAAGGTTTAAGGGCAGCATGAAAAGGGGAGTAGCCAAGATACTAGAAATAATTTATTTTGCGAAAGTTGCCAAAAATAACAAATTCCAAGAAAACATACAGGAGACATGACCACGACCCAAAGACACTAAATCATGCCAGTGGTTGATCCTGACCTCTGACCTTCCTGTGGAGTTCAGAAGTATAAAGAACAGCTCAACATCAGATAAAATCATTGCTAACATATGTATTAAAAAAAATATCAAGAGCTCATTTCTACCCTGTGCATTTTTTGCGTGGATTTCACACAAATGATCTTCACATGTTCAGTAAAATACAGTATTTATCACACATACAAATTAAGAAATCATGCAATTTCTAGGAAATGTTACTTTTTAGTATTTAGCAAGGAAAGACCCAAATACACATGCTTTGAATATTTTATTACATCTGCTTTATTTATTCATTCAATGAACTCATGTCCAAGTAAATAGTGACTATATAATTAGTCCCTGTAAAACTATCAAAAAGTTCAACATTATACTGCATAATTACACAGTCTGTTTAATGTCACATATAATGTAAAGTTGCACTTCGCCCTCTGCAACTTCACTTTCAGATCCTCCTCTGAACATGAGACATTTCACTTCCAAAAAATGTACCTTTTACTCATTTTCAGGACTTTGGAGCTGCTCATTGATGATTTCATGAGGTGGGGGCAGAGGGTGGGGGCGGTAGCAGTAAATTAACATGAGGCTCCGTCAGAGGCAGAAAGAGAGCATGGTATGGCTTTCTGACAGAGAGGAAATGAGCTGAGAGGATCTCCTGGGCCGCGGCGGGCTTTTGGTTGGCAAACGCAAAGGGAGATGGAATTCCAGGCCTGGATAGAGTCATAACTCCAGAAAGACTGTGAATGTATGGATCCTGTAGAGCCCTGGCAGACCTTTCCAAAGTAAACATGATCACTGTGGCTGCTTTGTCCATTTTTCCAGGCTTTTCAAAGACCAGCGTCCTGTGTAAATTACGTTCCATGTTAAAGGGGCTTTTTTTTCTACCCACAGTTAACATGAGAAGTGTTGATTTTACAAGAAAGTCCTCTTAACTCGTGTGAGCAGGAGTTTAACCGAGTTTTTAACTAAAGTCAATATTTGCATTAGGAAAGGGGCTTGGGATTACATGCTGACCATTTCGTCACCAAAGCCTTTTTATAATTGAACTCTGGACATTGTCCAGAATTGCCCTTTCACACATTTCTGGTTCAGGCTAGGGATGGCTCCTGGGAAGAGAGTGCAGGAGGCAGGACGTGACGCGGATTAGACCGCATTCACGTAGTTTTGTAATTTGTTCATTAACAACAGACTCTCTCGCCGATTCTCTAATACGGAGACGTTTTCGGCGTTGGCTTTCAACGACGGAAGTTCCCGAATTTCGTTGTCTGTCAGGTCACAAACATTTTCATTTGCCGTCTTCACGTAAATGACCCTTGTTCTTCCTCCTTGGATGTTTGTATTTTTCCAGTTTCACGCCAGCCGCATGATATAAACAGCATCAGCACGCCCACTGGCTTGCCGTGAATTCTCGGGACAATGACCGGCTCTATTCACTCATGGGCTCAATCAGACATTACACTGACTTTGCACGAGGGAAACTGAGGTGTGGGGGGTGAAGTCCGTTAAGCGTCCGATCCAACTGATTCTATAAAATCTGTCCTTTCTTAGTTTCTGATTATTTTATCTCTCGTAGCACCTCAATATCAATGCTTAGAAAAGAAAGTGAAGAAAATAAAAACACTTTTGAAGTTAATCATGCAAGAGGGTTGTCAAAGATGTGTTGCAAAAAGACCCCAGGCGACACCAGAAACATCTTTTAATCTGCACTGGGGACATGTAAACAGTCATTAAGACGGTGGGAACGCTATTCATGCTTTTCAGCTGCCTGATAGATGCAGGACGCCTTGCCAATGTCTACACAAGCAAGCGCACCAATGCAAAGCCAACACTTTCAAGAAAAAAAAAGAAAAAAAGATTGGGAGCTTGTGTGAAGAACTTTGTGCGCACCTTTGCGATTGACGCGCATACACATAACACAACACACACACACACACACACACACACACACACACACATATCTATTCAGGCTGTGTGCAAAGTGAAGGGATCCACTCAGGCTGACGATAATGTAGTTTTTCTTCTCCGGAGTTTCTATGGCAGATGTGCTAGCGCTGTAAAAGCGGAAGGGATGCATTGGGGGCTTGTTAATTAGCAGAGTGTTTTGAAAGGCCTCGCGTCCCGCCTTGGCTGGCAGGTTGGCAGCACCTGATTAGTAGGGAATAGCGAAGCGCTGAGACGACGCTCTAGTTCCCCAAAATAAAGAGAGGGGGGAAAAACTCACTCTCTCGCTCTCTCCCTCATACTCGCACACATACACACTCAGGGGGGGCCCCATATGCTGGCCTCATTTTTTCCTCGTCTTCACCTGACAAATTGCATTCACGCTGAAAAAAAGGCCCAGACGCTTGAAGAGAAAATACATGTGTCTAAAGCATCTCTTTGAACTGGGAATGCTAAGAAGATCATTAGACATACAACATTGTTTTCCCGACGTGAAACATGTTCCACGGGAAAGGTTGCAAATTACCTCATATGAGGAGGACGATGGTGGTGATATAAGCGGATGTAAAGTTTACAAAAGTTTCCGGAGTTGTCAGTCTGGGTGAATTGCAATGCAGTTTGATGGTTTGGTTGTTTCCTGGCGTGCAGTGACTGTTATTCCCACACTTCTTACACACACATTATTTCCTGAATACCTTATCTTTGGATATTCCTTTGAAATAGACATATCAGTAGACAGCCAAACTGGCAGTGTGTGAACCCTTCAATCTTTGCATTTGAATGGAAGCGTTTCAACTGATGATGAATTAATAGTTCTGCAAAGGCACACATTAACGTCTCTGTGGATCCATTGAACAGAAGGATGGAATGGGTAATCATAAGTTGCAGAGGCTCATGGGGAAGTCTTAGTGCACACCTCCCAAATCTCAACAAACAGGCTGATTGGTTGATCCAATTTCCCGTCTGGAGTCGCAGGTTTCGAAACAGGAAAAACAAAAAACTATGTACATCTCGGAGGGATCCATACAGTCACACAGACCGTATTGTACGAGTGTGAGCAAAAACAGAATGTTTAAAAATTCTGCACATTTGACAGTTCTTGTGTTTGGTAGATGGTAAACACGGTGTGGTAGCGTAGCAGTGGAGTCCTCGTGCAGACATTATGAGGTCCCTCGGGGGTCTATGATTTCAGGATATTTGTGTTTGTGGGCCATGTTGTTATCCGCTTATTGCCCTCAGTGTCAGGACCACCATGGGAAGTCCTTCCCCATGGGGAATACCGCCGATAAGGGCCTCCACTGCAATGCTCATTTCGTGATTCCATTTCTTCAGGTCAAACAGGACCAAGTGAACTTAAACCTTTGTGGATTCTTTGCATTTCTTTCTAGGCTTGCTTTAAGTCCGAGTCTTTCTTGGTTTGACCTAGGGCCAGTTTGACCAAACACTGTCTTCTAGAGTCTATTGTTTGAAATAAGTCCTTTCATCCAAATTTATTGAGATCCCCTCACACTGCAGAACAGTCCAGAGAAGTCGTGGCTGAAGCTGACCGCTCTGCTCGGGAGGTAGCAGAAGAGGAGGAAGGGTAAACATAGAGAGAGAGAGTAGATGGAGACTTATTGAGGCCATGCAGGCAGCAGTAACAAAAGGAATTGGCGTTTCTCAGTCAGTCTTGATGTCCTGGACAGGAAGCATAATCTGGAAGAAGGGGTCACCATGCAGCTAGACAGATGGGGTGGTACAGGTTACCAGGACCTCCCTTCCACCGGTCCAACTAATGGACATCTGTCACCGTCCCGCGACAGCAGACCCAGCCACTGTCAGAGCTGTAATGAAATATGTATGAAACAAGGATGTTTAGCAGCGGCGGGCCCAGTGCTAATCAATGATTCGATCCACCGGCACCCAACCAGGAATACATTTATTATACATTATCTTTTCATACAGTCAATTTTATGCATTCAGTTTCCACCTCTAGCCGCACTGCATTGAAATGAGGCAAAGCAGGAATTGTGTTTAAAATTTAAAGTGGTCCCATTGCCCTGAGCTACATGCCCCCCTCACTGTCACGCACACAAGATTGTAGGAAAGTGAGACATTTTCTTCTTTCTCTCGCACTTTCTCCCCCTCCGAGCATCCGCCCAGACAATTGCACAGCAAGTGCCTCCTCGAAAACAGCAGCAAACATATTTGTGGCACAAAGTAATGTCAATTTAGCTCCTCTTTCTAATTATGCTGGCAAAAAGAAAGAAAAAAGAAGGAGAAAAAAAAGTGCGTGGTGAGTCAGAGCTAAGTGACCTGAACAGGAGTTAGCAGTGGCAGCCAAGGGCAAAGCTGGCTAATGTAAACCAAATCCAGTACCTGGGGAGCACAGCCTATTCAGGCTAATCCGCTGGCCTGGAGGCTGCTGCTTTAATAGGGGCACTGTGGACCTAGTCATTGTCCTCTCGACTCAAGGAGCCCAATGCAACATGTTAGCCCCACTCCTGCCTGAATATTTATCTGAGACATGTGGGAGAGGGGAGGGTGGCAGCGAAAAGGGAGGCGAAAGGAAGTGAGATTTGTGTATTTGTGCACGTCTGCCTGTTGTTTGAAAAGTGCCAAAAGTCGACGCTATTTTTAAGACAATAACTCACAGCCCGCAAAAGGAAACAAAGTGCATTTCACATGCGAGCTTGTAAAACAGCCCGAGATGCTTTTGACTCGAGGTTAGTAAAAACGGAATATAAATAGACTGAAGGGAATGAAGATCTGGCGGATTGTCGTGGTTGTATTATCAAACGCACCTTTCTCTGCAGGCCTGTCATTTGGCACCAGCCATCGAGGGAGCAATAGCAGCTGTCAGCCGCAGCCCTTTACATATCCATCCTCCCAATACATCTCATTGGATTCAATTCATTTTACCCGGGGCATTTTTGTCAGTCCTCTCAAATTCTTCCATTATGCGTGTGTGTGTGTGTGTGTGTGTGTGTGTGTGTGTGTGTGTGTGTGTGTGTGTGTGTGAGCTGCGTGCACATGCCTACTGTTTTTATCTGTCCTTTTGCGTGTGTTTGTGCGCGGGTGCGTGCGAGCGCAAAAGCAAAAAAAGAAAGTAGTATTTACACACATGTTTACCCCTGCTGCCATGGGAGCCTGGAGTACGCCAGGGGCTGCTGGGGTTACACAGCAGGGGAGGGAGCCTGTGAAGGGGCTGCCTCAGTAAACCCACTGATTATCTGTACCATTAATTCACACCTTCTTGACCTTGCTGCTCGATCCATACTCCGGTGCTCGTCTCAAGTGGCGCGGTGGAGGAGGCCAGGCTCATACATCCTAATCCAGGGCTGACACAAGCCCGAGGAACCGTCGCTCCAGTTTTTTTTAATTTATTTTTTTCACGTTCTGACCTCGTCTCATGTTTACAGCCGCTGGCCTGGTTGACTTCAGGCATAAGGGGAAAAAAAGTATTTTGTCTACTTTTCAACATCATCCAGTGACCTTGATGACTGCAGTGTACCCAAAATGGCGGTTTTCCCGTGCTTTTGGATTACCTGCGCCATTTAAATTTTTAAGTTGCGTTTCTCGCAGGGGCAAGTGAAGGAGACTCCTGACAACTGCTTTGAGTGGGGTGGGGGGGGTGTAATCACTCTAAATGTAAATTAAGATTTGCTAAATGTAAGTGATGTTCCGTTTCCGTGTGTTCCTTTGTGAGGTAAAAACTCCGCGGGATCTGCGTGTCTGTCCGCAGCTATGGCTGGAACGTTGGGGTCAGATTCATAATTAACCCCTTACACTTTCAAAAAAAAATGTAAGTGACAAGTAGAGAGGGGACGTCAACTACTAATGCACTTCATTGCAGGCGGGCTATTTTTCTCATTACTTTATTTCTTACTTGAGCAAACGCGATTGAAGCGGCATCCAAATTCCACACGACTACTTTTCTCATCCTAATCTCTTTAAGTGCATTTCTTTTTTCCTGCCGTGATACGGCCACGGCGCATGTCCAGTGTGTATCCACTGTCAGCGAGCGCCGACTCCTGTCCCAACGGTTTGCCTCTGTTGTTACCGCTCATCAGCATCAGAGCCGTGTCACCCTTTGATGGCTCAGTTTTGGTGAGGGGGGTCTGGCTGCAGGAGTCGGGTACGGGCAGCGTCAAGCTGGGTTCAGAGGTTAATTGTCAGTATTTTGGTTTGGTACTCCACGTGTAGCTTGATCCCACACACACACACACACACACACACACACACACATACACACACATGCACACAGACACACACAGACACACACAGACACACACACACTTTCTGACTGGCGCGGAAAAGGCTTTGCGCTGATCGCATTTGGCGCTCATTAATAGTTGTAATCTGCAGACTGATGCTGCATCGACAACGGGGTGTGTGTCGCTCACTGCTGCCCTCCTCTCACTCCTCATACCCCTCCCCCCTCCCATCCCACAGCTCAGTGCCCCGGCGTGGTGGACGACGGACACGCTGGCTGGCGGGCGAGGCCGGGAGCTCTCGGCGGGTGATGAAAATGCATTCTGCGGGCTTAATTGAAGGTAGAGCTGTCATGCTCCACGCAGACAGCCGCATGTAATTATTCCAGTCTGCCAGGCTTCAGTTTGCCTGTCAGCTACCTGCCTGGGCTGCCTGCTGCTGCTAGAGGGTGTATAGAGACAGAAAGCGAGGGAGGGGTAGAGAAGGGGATGGATAGAGAGGAAGGGAGGAAGGGGAAAGAAAAAAAGAAAAGAAGTGTGCTTCTGTGTGTGTGCGCGTGCTCGGCCTGGCTGGGGAGTTGCACTGGAGGGGTGCATAAAAAGCAGTGATCTTCCAATTTGTCTCTTGCTGCTCGTCCTTTCTCTCTCCCTCTATCTTCAACTCTCTTTCTACCTACTTTTCTCTGGTGCCGGCACCCTCCAGTCAATCGTCTCTCTCTTTTTCTGTCTCCATATTTCCTCCTTCAGGAGGAGACACAAGAGGAAGAAATACAGGAACAGAAGCATAGAGAGGAAGAGTGAGCGACAGTAAATGTAGGCCCTCCACAGATAGCCCAGGCCGCTAAACATAGCCCGCTTGGTTCAACATCGACTTCAATTTGGAGAACCTCAGAGTATTTTGTTCCTCCATGTGGCAATTAGGATGTCAAATCAAACTTCGGAAGGCAAACAGCAGAGCAAGCCTCCGCGCTGCTATTTCCAGACACCACGTCTCTGTCTCAAGCACACACACACACACACACACACACATACTTCTTTCTCTCTCACACGCACACACACACAGACATACATACTTCTTTCTCTCTCACACACACACAGCCATCCAGATTTCCTCAGGATTACACAAACTCTGTAGCTGCTCTGAGAGCTTCTTTCTCCCTCACACACACACACACTGTTATGGAAATGATCACATCCCGAAACAATGCCCTGTTCCTGACCCAGCAGTCCAAGGAGCCATAAATCGGGGTGTTTCAGCGGAGGCCCGACCCTTGACCCTTCCAACACCAGGCCTGTCCTTACTGTCAGTCAGGCCTTTATCTCCCTCTGACCTCTAAACATTAGCCAGACAACAACGGGGCAAAGTCAGAGCCCTCATCCCCAATCACACGCCTATTTTTTCCCCCCCTAGCATTTCACACCATGACATCAGTGTGTGCTCTCTGCTCCAGGACGAATCGCGTCCATTCAACTTTGGTACAACTTATGGTGTAATCGTGTAAAGCAGGACTGTTTGATTTTGTCTGAAATACTCAGCAGTGAAACAATCACACACATGTGTACTGTCAATCAGGATTCTCTCCGTGGTTTTTATACCAAATTCCATGACTTCAACATTACTCAAGTTTTGGTTTTGCTGGATCTTAGCTCGCTTATACAGTGGGTGAAATGATCCTCCCTAAAGTGCTAGAACAGCAGCTTGGTCTATCTGGTTCTGCTGCTCTGTTGGTTCAAATTGTTTTTTATCAAATTTGGCTGTGATGGTTATGACCAACCCGTTGGCATTATTCGACGGTCGGAGTAACTGAGTTTATGGAGCGAGAGAGTCTGCGTGGGACAGGAAGGAGGGGAGGGGGAAAACAAACAAGACTTTCCACCATGACACTGTTTGTGTCCTGTGTGGAAAAATGCGTTGACTTCTTTTATTATAGTTTTGTTACGTAACTTCGCATCTGTAAGTCTCCTGTGAAAACTGAAGTTTACTTTGAAAAGACACCATGTGACGAGCAGAAAACTGACAAGCCGTCCCCGACACGTACACAACTGACTCTAGAGAGGTACCTTGAGCGTCAGAATTTGAAGCGTAGGGCGACTGACCAAACGTCTGAATTTGACGAGTTGGGAGTAAGAAAGTGTTGCAATGACATGCCTCACGGCGTTTTGAGCTATGGAGTGCCCCAAGGGTCCGTTCTTGGCCCCATTTTTTTTTTCCTATTCATACGTTACCTTTGGTCCGGCTTTTGCTGTTTTAATATAGATTTTTACTTTTATGCAGATGACACATGGCTGTACTTGCCCATCAAATCTGATGTCAGCAAACTAACTAACAAACAAAAAAAGGGAAAAAAAGGACTGCCTGGACTCTGAGAAGCTAGATATTTAAAAAATAGTTATTTTGGAGGAGGTGTTCTTCATCCAAATCAAGGGTCTAATATGTACCATCCATATTAACAATGTCTGATTGATATTTCATGATAACTTTTGTAATATCTATTTTTTTGAAGTGCCATATAAGTATGTCTTATCATGCAGGATTTTTCCCACTGTAGTTGCAGCGCCTCTGTGACCAAAATGATTTTATTCTACTTGGTTAGTCCCACTATACAATAAATGTTTAAGATTCCCTTGACTCTCCCACACAATTTGTCAAATTTAATCAAATTCTCTGACATCTCCGGTCCACACACGCCTCCCTAAATTCCAGAATATTCCAGAAATTCCATGACCATTGGGAGAACTGCATCCAAGATAGATATTCTAGCCCTGGAGGTAATGCTGATTCAACTCGGCACAGAACAAGACACACACCCCTCTGGTTCACAGGGGCTTTCAAAAGCACAACCACATGAAGGCACTGTCTGCTTTATTCCACTCACTGTTTTCTTTTCTCGTCTTTTCCCTTTTACCATCAAGCACTGTAAATTATAATTGCTCTGATCTCATTCAAGTGCATTTAATGACAGACCAATAGGGTAAATGAGAGCTTTAGAAAACACTTTGTGAATCAGTAACCTAAACCTCAATCTGTGTGTTTGCGTTCGTGCGTGTACTCCCGTGTGCGCGTGTGACTGCATGAATGTGTTGGTCCTGTGCCAACATGGGGCAGTGTGCGCTAAACAAGATAAAAGAGTTTTCTAAGAAGCTCACTAAATGGAACGTGGACCCTGCTGTTTGTCTGCAGAGGAGGCTGTCCGAAGGTTGCTTAGGAATTTGGGGCTGAGTGGGGCAGGGCCACCAGGGGACATGGGACTCACTCTGGGTCACTGCTTCTGAGGTCACCCCCCATTCCTCCCTGTTGTGTACCCACTCAACCTATAATATGCCATGAGCGACCATATTCCTCAACAAGGCAAATGAATACACCCCTGCTGCTCAACAAGTCATTTAATCTGGTATTAAGCAGTGAAATCTTATTTTATCTGTAAAGAAGTGAACAAATTGCAGCCAGGAGGATCACAACATTTCATTTGTTTCCATTGCAAATCTTGATTTAAGAAAATGATAATGACATCATCTGTCATTTTCATGATTCTTAATGGAGTGACCGTGTCTCAAGCTTTCTGCACATTGAAATAAAACGGTGCTGGGATCAAGTCATGGTTGTAGATTCATCAGCGGACTGTCAAACTATTTGAAATGAAAGGAAGGTCTTAAAATAGTGTCATAAACTATTTTAAGATCCTAATTTGAAGGACAAATTGACATTTTTTGTGGTGGTCATGCGTTAGGTACATACTTGACACATTTGTCAGTGATCAAGTCATTCATCACACACAGTGGACAAGGTTTTCTCATCACCATCCCCCACATGTTGTGGTCTTATGTCTATTGCTTGGCCTCCCCACACTCTGATACACATTTAATTCCATGGAACAAACTTAAATGGTAAGATTAACTGTAGTGATAATTGTAAAAGGAACACCCCAAGTTTTGGGTTACTTGCTGTGAGAAATAAACGTGATATAAAGAACAACATGGTAAATTGCCACAACACTAGCCTAACAGTGGGTAATGAACAGGGTCATTGGTTGCAGTGCTTCATGTCAACTCTTTTGTTCAAAGTGTTGAGTGACGACAGGCCAGTAGAATTTAAATCCAATGACACGTAGTCAACTAGTAATCACTGAGGTGCCGCATGAGAAGTAGCACAGAAGTTTTGGCACTTGATAATGAGTGAGTCTGTCCCAAAACGGTACTCGGACAGAACTCAAACCTCAGGAAGGTAAAAATAAAATCAGTAAACAAAATGTTAAAATCTCCCACTGAATTGCCACCCTCTCTCCCACTGCAGAGGAGTGACTGCTGCTTTTGCTAGCTCAAGCTACGTTCACACCAAACGCGGGGCGAATGACACATATGGCGCGCCGCGGAAAAAGCGAAATTCGACTCATTGAATTTTTCCGCGTGATGCTGTGTAGTGAAAGCCTATCAGCGTTGAGATCCTCCTCCTGTCATCACTGACGTCCTGCCGTGGCTGTGGGACTTCCACAACATGTACAAAGCAGAAATAGTGGTCATTTCTTCCGTGGTTATAAGCCACTCCCCCTCGCCGGCGCATCTAGCGTGAATGACGCGAATAACCACAAAATTACCCTGCGAGTTTGGTGTGAAAGCAGCATCAGTATGATTTAAAAAGGAACGTACCACCTGCTCAGGTAAGCACAGGGGTGGGTAAAAAATGTTAAGCGTGACATCCGGGGTTAGGTGCACCGACTTTGATGGAATGTCATCTACTGAGCGATAACCCTTTCTTCAAACACTTGGTAGTGTCCACTCTGCCTCCAGGAAGCAATGAGACAATATACGTATACAAGCAGAAGGCACACCTGTGTTTGAGCTCTCTAAACGAGCACATGGCCAGAAACGAGGGTAGCTACAAACAAAATATTATTTACATAAACATATAATTATCACAGTAACTTGGACCTATATCATCAATTTTGTGAAACACAGATTACAGGAGACAACTGAAACATTTTGTTTTTGTTTTTGTAAAATATAAATTGAGTAATAAAACAGCAAATTCCCACTGGCCTAAAATAAATTGATAATCTTCAGAATCTTCAGGAACTGGGCCCAATAAAAAGACAAAGAGATTTTTCACACATACTATCATATATACTTGTTGCAGTGCCATTTATTTTGTGTATCTTAGCTGAACACAAACATATTAACATAACGACAGAGATTTTAAACTGTGCATGGTATTTCATTGTACACCACATTCACTTGTAGAACCACAACTGAACCAAGTTTCACAGAAAGTTTTTGTCACTATTTATTTCAAAACTGTTAAATGTTATAATTTGCCACTAGATAAATGTAGCATCAAACAATCTTCTGCAGAGTTTGGTCTCGTTTGTCTGGTGTTATCCGTAAAAGAATTTGGTATCAAACACATTTTCACTTGAAATTATAATTTTCTTTATATGAAAACCAGTTTTTCAAAATTAATTTATTGGTTTGGAATTAGAGATAGGATTATAAAGAAGCAACTGAAGGCGGCTCAGACTCTCTCCCCACCTCCCTTGTTTTCTCTTCAGTGTGCGGTGTAGTGTTGTCTGCTGGTTACGGGGCGGTTGCTGTTGGAGGATATTAGCCGCCTGCGTGCAGCCTCCTCCCAAAGTGATGACAAGCTCCAGAGAAACCCTTCACACAGCTGGAAGCTCGGGGGGCCCCAGTCTTCAGAGGCGTGCGCCTGGCCCCTCGACACAAACCACCCCGATGTACAGTTTTGTCTCTTTGCTCCTCTCCCTCCCATTCCCTCCCCCTTCCACTCCTTATCTGCCTTTTTTTTCCTCCCTTCGCTCTGCCTCTTCTTTCTTTCTTTTTCCCCCTGCTTCACTTTGACACGCCCTTGCTTTCAAAGTCTTTAACAGTTCATTTGAAGTCTGGTTTCACAGCAGGGCAAACGCAGATGCTTTATGGCAATGGAAATAGAGCAGGAATTTGGTTGCACTCGTCGTTAGCGGTTACACGTTGTGTAGCTAGTTGAACATTAAATTATGCACGATCATCTCATCAGCAAACGACACGTGATCATGTATATGATCAAATATCTGACACATGGATTAACATGTCTAAGTTTGTCTTGACTGCGTATTTGATTGACTGGTTGTATGAGCCACGTTGTCGTTCTGAGGACGGCAGTGTGGTCGGCTTAACGTTAAACCTGCTAAACATAAGCGTGCCCGCACTTTCATAGTGAGCAGGTTAGCATGCTGCCGTTAGCATTTAGCTCAGATCAGCTGTCCAAGTCCAGCCTCGCAGTGCTACTCGCAATAAAATTAGATATAATTATTATGAATTGATATAGCAGCAATCCCAAAATACATAGCTAATCTTTCAACAATGCAATAAAGTGCGACAGAGCCAAGTACAACCTCAAAAGTTCATAGGCTTCACAAGCGGAGTATTTATTGCAGGCTTGTTGTATTGCATTGCAATAGAAAAGGTGTTCCTGTTATTTAGTCCAACTGATGTTGACAAGTGTTGATTACTGCGACTGATCTCTGACAAAGCTGATGAAGCTCTTAGGTGGCTGTGCAGAACTACTAAATATCTCAAATAAACTTACAAAACTTACTTACAAAAACACTGGCTCAGAATGTTTCACATATCAGCTGTATCATTCTGAAACCACCAAAGGTCCAATCAAGCTTCACATGTACCTGTCATCATGCTCTTGAGAGAGTTTTCCTCCCATCCAGTTTCCCCTGCCATCTTGTTTTTCATTTTGATGAAATGAAACATTAGTCCGGTCCTGAATCCCTTTTATTCAGGGAAACTTGGAGTGTTGAAACAGAGTGTCTATAAGCAGAACAAAAGTCACTTCTTCCCTGTGAATAAGCTGCAAATCTGGGCCAGCCACCGCTGAGACCCACTATGGCCCTTGGGCTCACTTAAGGGAAGGCCTGTAAAAACCATGACTGATTTACATCTCCGCTGCTGCCTGGGCTTCCGCAGAGCAGCGCCGCCCCCCGTCCCACTGCGGGTGCTTCAGAGGACCACAGAAGGGGTGGGTTGCGAGGGCGCAAGAAACCACTGAGGGGGGAGCGGAGAGAGTGAGAGAGAGGCCAAGAGAGAATAGGAATGTAGAAAAGAAAGACGGAGAAGAGAGAAAGAGCGGGGTGGGGGGGTGGGGAGGGGTGAGGTCACAAGGGCAGTGCAGGGCACTCCCAATCAGCGCTGTGTAAACAGGCCTCCTGTCCAGGAGTGGACAGGTTGCAGGGGGGGAGTCCTCCACGGGCCACTGGGGCTGTCAGCAGAGCAGATAACTGATGGCAGGAATGTGGCATTTGTTCTTAAAAAGAGGGAGAGCGGGAGGAAGAGAAGGAGGGAGGGAAAGGGGAGGAGTTCAACTAGTGGCAGAAAGCGGGGCCGCCAATTAACATCTACTTGATGCATTCATACAGCCGGGCCTCTGGCTCCTTAAGCCCTGCAGCTGCATTTCTGCTGGCAGGCAGCTCCCTGCTTCCCTGGCTATGTGCGCTTCACACAGAGCTCTACAACGGCCCCGGGTCTACGGCTGTACAGTACCAACATTGTCAGACAGTCCCGTCATTACTCTGCAGACTGCTGGTCATCTGGTGAGCCGGGGCTAAAAGTTTTGAATTTATAAGGTTTCCAGTTTTTATTTCTCCAAGAATTACAATAAAAGCTATGAAGAGGCTATTATTAGTGTTTTGTTGCTACTCATCACTTTACAGCATATCACCACACGTTGTCATTTTCCTAACCACCACCTCCCCGTGTCTACTCCATGTTTCACAGAGACTGTGGTTAGGGAGATTGACATCTATTTAAGAGCTAAGCTGCACCGATGGGATTAATGTGATCCACAAGTCAAGTTGTGTCTGCAGCCTCTGCGTGTGTCCTGTCTGCCGTGAGACGGGCGCTCGTCTCCATCTGATCCCAAAACAGTTATTAGCCCCCCCTGCCCTTATCTGGGGCATAGAGAATCGAGACCTGAGTCCACTGACCTCGCGTCTGCGCTCCCAAAAAAAAAGAAAAAGAAGAAAAAAAAAAGAGGCAGAGCTCTCCCTCCGCGCCCTCAATCTGCAAATGGAGCCATGATCCCCGTCTTTGACCCTCCCTCTACCACCACCCGTTGTGGTGGCCTTTGAGGCCAAGTGAGGTGTAAACAAATCCAATATACGCTGCATTGTATGGCACCCCGAGGGTCCCAATGAAGTTACTCCAGAGGTACAAATCACTTCGGGTCACGGTTTGCTTGCTTTTTCTTGCTCTATTTCCCCGAGGCTCGCGGTTCCCCACCCCGAGAGCGCTACCCAGCCACCCACCGCTGCCATCATACAGGTTTATTTATATTTGGGCGTCTTAGATTGATTGAATGGGCCCCTTTTTTGGGATTGGACCTCCACAGGCCTGTTTAGTGTTCAAGCCGGAGACCACCGTGCAGAGAAAGAAAGGTCCACACAAATTATGTTCCTTAATAAATCACAATGCCTTCTGACTCCGGCTGCTAACACAGAACGAGGATGTTGGATCGTAATCTTTGCCATATATCAGTGTTATCATTTGTACTGGAAGAAGTTCTGACGCAGATCGTGTCCCTCCCATGTGCCTGCCCTGCTCTATAGAGGCTTTTGATTTCAAACTGGGTGGGTACCATGGTCGTCAGCGATGGCCATTTTTTTCTGAGAGAAAGAAAATCTAATAAAAAAAAGACATTAAAAATGATGATATTGACAAGTTAGCTTTAGAAATGTCAGACTGGAAACAAAATGGTAGGGAGTACATCAACATTTCCAACTAGCTATTGTGTATTGCAAATGGTCAGAGAAGAATCAGAAATAAAGTAATTTTCATGTACTTCAAGAGCATTTATCCACCTGCATTGCATTCCTATCAAGTGATTTGTTTTCTTCGTAAATTGCACCAGATTCATGGCAGTTTCCCTCCATTGCTTCATTTTTCAAGGACTTGCAACTGAGCACAATGTTGACTAAACAGGGGTTTGCAAACAGGGGTTTGCAAACAGGGGTTTGCAAACAGTGCCGCGGCTCAGCGGGGCAGAGGACAACTATCCATTTCCTGGACAACTCACTCCCCTGACCTGGCAGACAGTTATCAGGTCACTCCGGGTTCAGCCTCGGGGCGTGACCCGCGCTGCCTGTATGCACGTTACCTGCAGTATTATAGAAGTGCAAAGGAATGTGAGACGATCCAGCGCTATGCTGTGAACTACTGGCTGAATTGAAGTGGACAGTGAGGATACCGTTTACCGGTGTCATCTGCTGGTCTCGGACACCAGCTTTAGCGGGTTACACAGAATCTAACGTTTCATGTGGGGCCACTGACTGAACAAATAATACACTGAAGCCATTGATAGTAATCTGCCTTAATACTGTGGTGAGTCCAGCATGTATAGAAGGAATGAAATAGGCAGTTTCAGTATCACTGGCTGCCAACAATTGCTCCTTTGTGTCTAGTTATGTCACTATGAGCTGCTGTTTAAAATACAGGAGTGTTTTGGAGGAGTCCTCACTACCACTCTGAGGCTCTGTTAGGGGATGCACAGTTCAGTGGAGCAGCAGCAGGTCTATTTGTGTGTGTGTGTGTGTGTGTGTGTGTGTGTGTGTGTGTGTGTGTGTGTGTGTGTGTGTGTGTGTGTGTGAGTGTGAGTGTGAGAGAGAGAGAGAAAGAGAGACCTCTCTGCCTGCATATGAGCATGTGAATAAGAGATTGTGTTACGGGCCAATGAATCAATTCACATGATATTATGTTTGTATGGTTGTAAAATGGCGGTTGCTCCAGATGCATATCACTTATTAAGTTCACTTTTTTGGGTAATTGGATGTGACACGTCTGTGGAGGCGACGGCCAAACAAATGCGAGCAGCAATGCAGTCGGACTTGTCAGCATAGGCTGTCGACGTTCAGTCATGCTGCAGCCCGTGAATATTCTTCTTGAATTACAGTTGTATGATTTATATCGGCGGCTCCCAGCTACTAACTAGATGTTAGGTTAGCTGAAGTTGGCCCAACATGTTCCAAACATGTCCATTCAAATTGATTTTGAACAGAATGTTATTTAAAAAGGAACAGTGTGTAGGATTTAGGGGGCTTTATTGGCAGCTATTGAATATAATACTGATAAATATGTTTTCATGAGAGTATAATCACAGGAAAATAAGAATTGTGTTTTTGTTACCTGAGAAGGAGGCATCTATGTACAGAGCAGGTGTAAATGGATTGTTGTAAACATGCTACAAGCTTTCTAGTTGGAGCATGTTTTACTTTCATGGATCTGGATCATCAGATTTTAGGCCTCGCCATCAAGTATGCGAGGCGGAGGAGATTTTAATTAAGTTAGTCGTGCCAGTTGTAATTAAGCAACATTGTGTGGCTTCTCTTCCCAGAACCCGGCTGGGCGATCGGAGGATAGGTGGATCTGCGCAGCATGTCCTGAGGCTAGCTAGCTAGCTGGCGCAATTACAGTGCTGTCTCACAGCATCAGGTATTAAATGTAATAGGGTTTGGCCTGGTTTCTCTTTGCCCCAGTTAAAGTTCCCTTTTCGCTCTGCCTAATTAGACAAAAACAGCTCTCTCCTGTAAGTCTTATCAGCCCAACATTACTGAGGTTTCACCGAGGCTCTCATCGGACAGACGTATGAGTGTACGTTTGGAGCGTTCACCGCGCAGTATCGCTACTCAACATAGACGGGGAAGACAGTGCAACACCTGCGCCTTTATTGCTGATCAAAGTTGTACATTCATATTTTAACAAGGAGAGACCATATCCCGCATTGACAAAAGGGACCTTTCCATACCAACAGATGCAGCTCTGTTCATTATCTATGGCGGAATGTCAAGATTCAGATCTATGAAAATGCCATTTGCCGAACGCTGTCACACGCTCCAGCACACTCCACAAACCAATTAAACCAAATTGACAGGATTGTTCAAACCGGTCTGATTTGTCAAGCCCCCCACCCCTCGCCGCCTCCCGCCCCACACACACTCTGCATGAGATTATTTTACAAGCGATACTGACATTGTTTGGATCATTCACAAAGTGCAAGTGTTTGCTTTTTGAGTGTAAGCCATTAATATTAACTAAGGCTGTGTTTGTCAAAGCTTTGCTGTGGTTTGTTCACTATCACTAAAACACAGAAGAGAAAAGGACGAATACAGTAATGTTTCTGACTTTTAATTTTCATGCTCAGAATGCTGAATGTAACTGCCATTTATTTTTGAATGGCGGTGTAGCGTTGTTTCAATTTCAATCATCTTAGCATATGATGCAATATAAACAAATTTCCAACCATTACATGAGTAAGTTACATGTCAAACCTTTGGCCTATAGCAGCCATATTTTCACTCATATATCACTGGATCACATGCTTCTGTTGGGGACATGCATTTTTAATGGCATGTCAATGCACATTGGTTTTTCATACCGTTTACAGACCCACTGGGGTGCGAATTAACTTTCCAAATTAAACTTGCTTTCTGGGTTTTTGGTTGAGAATATTTAAGTATGCTGTTGGATCTCCGTGCTGACAGGGCCTGAAGAGATTATTTTTCCAAGAGCGCAACCTCAGGGCGAGATGTTTATTGAAAATTCAATGAAAAGGACCCGTGCTTACGGAGTCAAAACAGCCTCCAACACATTACGAATTAAGTAGATACAGATTTGAATCTGCTGTTGCACTCTAAAGGGGTTTCATAAAACATGGATCCATATACAGCAAGACAATGAAGTTATTGTTTTGACAAAGGAATTTCGCTTTCCATGAAGAACTTCTCCTTAAAACAAGCTAAAATATCCCCTCTCGATCAAAGTAAAACAAAGATGTGCTACCTCACGACTTTTCACAATATTACAGCTTGATGAGAGAATCCGATGATTTGTCTCTTTAAAAAATAACTCTTAAGCAATATTTCAATGCCAGTCAACTTTTCCAGAGTCAGACAAATCCCCGAGCATCCCTACATAAAGTATCAGCCTCTGCCTCACAGACGCTGGATTTCAGCTGCGGTCAGCTGTGTTTTCCACAGTCTGCAGCAGCTAATAAGACTATTTCAGCCTTCTACCTGCAACTGATGGCTGAGATGCACTCCTCAATAATGCATTAGACAGGTTGGCTAGCACCCCTGGGTCGCTCCCTCCCCCCTCTCTCTCTCTCTCTTTCTCTCTCCCTCTCCACTGCACATGCTGTACAGCTGAATACAGTGATGATGCTGCCTCTGCAGCCTGACTCAAAGGTGGGTAAGGCCTATTGATTTGTGGACAGAAAGCACCACTTCTCATCTTCTCCAGGCCGGGCTGCAACATGGATTTGTAGTGAAGAGGGCGGTGGTGTTGGTAGTGGAGATAATACACAACAAAAACCAGGGGGGGGGGCGGATGGAGAGGGCAGAGAAGGGGGTGTTGGGAGGGGGCCCAAGGAGACACAGAGGGAAACAAACTGGAAAAACAACAGAGGCACCGGTGCTTTGTTACCCTTTCAGCTGCGGTGACATCACTGTGCATTTTCCCCGGAGGACGGAACAGAGAGGGAGAGAGAGAGGAGGGGGGAGGGAGAGGGCAGAAAAATAGAAAAGTTGAGGCAAGAAGAGAAGTGGCTGCTGCTCTAAGAAGCTACTTTCGTGGTCTTCTTAACCTCTGGGGGCGTTCTGCAACGGAGAGAGTTTTAACCCACGGTGTTTGTGATGTGGGGCTATTTGAGCAAGAGAAACTGTTCCTGCTTATCTGACATGTTCATCAACCAAGAACGTACGTTCGCAACTTAAGAAAACACATGTAAATATCTATTTTATAAAACATGCAGAAAGAGACTTCAAATTCAGTCAACGCAACCAAATACAGAAAAACACGTGACTGAGATTTTGATTTCTTTCAGTTTCAACATTCTGATTGTGCAAATAATTGCTGTACACATTGTGGATGTTATTTATGTTATAGCAAATATCTATGGTCACACACAGTAAGTCAAGGAGTGAGCAACAAATAATGGCAACAACTTATGTGCCCTGGTGAATGACTCAATAAACCCTGGAAACTTTGTTTGGCAACTTGTATTTGCTTGTGTTGTCTGGTTTTTGCAGCACATTTCTGTATTAGGTTGTTTTCTCCATCTGAAATGCACTTTTTGTTAATCTGCATATGTATCGCCAAATTGTGGAGATGTTATTTTCATTTGATTGTGTTTTGTCTGTATGCATGTGTTTTCTGTATAGCCACAGTGCATTGTGCTCCTGGGACCGCCGTACATAACCCATTGAAGCTAATGCAATGTTTTGTAAATGACGTGTTCTAAAATCTGCTGATTCTTTCATGTCAGTCCGGTTTAACATAAAATTTACATGCTCTACTTTTGTAAAAAAAAAAAAAGAAGAAATGTCCGATAAACAGTCATGCCAGTAGAGTGAACCAGAGCGGAGCCGAGATAAAGAGCATTGTCTCCTCATTTGTCTCTGTCCACCGGTGGCTCCCTAAGTGGACTCGCCATTGATAGCTACACAATGCTCCCCTTCCCGCGCAACAAAGGATCCCTCAACCAGATGGCAAATTAGTGCCAATTGTCCAAAAACAATGTGGACGACTGATGACAGACGCTCAGGGCGCACGGCGGAGACAGCAGCAGACCGTTGTTTGGACAGAAGATCTTTTTTTTTCTTCCATTCAGACTTCCCCTTGCTCCGCACTCCAACACCGAGCGAGCGAGGGGCGACTGGGAGTCATTATTCAGTACTCCAGGGGCCCGGCCCGTTTAACACACATCCGCCAAGTTCAATCTGCTCCAATAGACACATGGACTTGTGATTTCTCTTTCAGCGTGTTAGTGAAAACAGATGAGGTGCTGCTGATGCGCTCGCTCTGGCACAGTTTTGACAGCTTATTTTTTGTGTGCGCATATAATCTGTCCACGCCTCCGGTCATTAAAGTAGCACCGTCTTCGGAGCACTACATTATCAGGCTGACAGCTGAAGGTATTAGTTCACTCTTCACTTCCTTTTTAACACAGCTTTTTAACGAGTAAAATTGAATTTACATGCACGGCTGTTTGTTGATTTCAACGTTTCCTCGCTCTCCATCTCACCACGTGTTGTACTTCGCTGGAACCAAACGGTATGTGTTGTTCCAGGCCTTTCTAGAGGTCTCCTCCGTGTTAATGACTTCAGCAGTGGAGCTAGTGACACATTGCTGACACACTGGACAATTCCCACATTTGCGAGGAGAAGCTGGCAGAAGTGGATTTCGATGATGAATGGCACCACTTGCTCAGTGGCGTCTGGCTTTGAGAAAATAAAATCTGTCAATTACTAATGTCCCGTAGAAGTTTCCACAGTCTTTTTTTTTTGTTGCCCCCTAGTAAATTAAAATGTAAAACTACATGTGTTTGGGTTGGTCAGTTAGCACAATGTAGAGTAAAGTAGAGTAGGATGAGGTAGTGGTGTTCAGGATTATATTTAGAGGGGGAAAAAAAAAATAGGAGCTCTGCTGGAAACCACTAAATGAAGAGGCCACAGCTTCTGTTCAAACAAGCATAACAAACCAAGACTTATTTTAGCCTGCTGGTGAGCAGTCCAGAGGACACGCGCTTCTGAGCGGACAGCTGCGGTATTTACCAGAACCACAATCTATTACCATTAGATGATAAATCAGAAATAGAAGACAATGCCAAGAATAACGACCATAAAATAGAAAAAGATCACCCCATTACAACATAGCTCGCTTTCAGAGCATGCAATTAGTTTTTATTTGATATGGCGTGCTGTTAGTGTAACTGAAGAGAGGAACATTTTTAAAAGCCAAATAGGACAAATGGGCAATCATAGAGGACTGGTGAGTTTGGTTATTATTCTTCTATAAGAGAGTTGTTTGATCTTCGCGCCATACACTTACACATGTTTGGACATACCCTAAACTCTGTTTTCTTTAGCATTTGAGTCATCATCCTCTAAAGATTACATTGTAAATGGGCTTGGACTTGAGTCAGACTCGAGTCACAAATTTGATGACTCACCAAAAATCACCAAATACTTGCTTCCCAACTTGGACTTTACCACCAATCACTCGTGACTTCACCTGGACTTGAGCCTTTTGACTTGAAAATACTTGATACCTTCCCCCAAGCCCAAAGACTAAAAAGTATATTGTTTAAAAAGTGTGCCTCCAATCAGTCATTTCCCTTCATTTCCTGAATCAACATTAACGTTTTTCATTCCCAGTAAGTCAACCACTTTGTTTGAACTAAACCGACAGCTGCCAAACAAGTGGCAGGAGAGAACCATTAATAACTAACTTTACTGATACTGATACTGAAGTTGGAGAAATTATAACAACCATAATTGTACAAAAGCTATGCGGTTGTCAACAAAAAAAATTGCAGTGTGCCACACACGTGGGTCAAGAACTATAGAAGTAGACTCAAATGGCATTACATTTGCTGAAGAGCTCATTCTGACTTCCTTAGGACGTGAAACTCAAATGTTTAAACTCGGGACTTGAAAACAAAGAATTGAGACTTAGAAAACAATTACTTGGTCCCACCTCTAATGAACAGTCAGAGCATTCCCACCAAGTCATTACGATGTATCCTCTGGGGAACTTAAATATCTTTAAATATTCAATGAACTCCTGGAATACCACGAGGGAACATTTAACGTGTGTTCTCACAGTGGGGTTGGAACACATCTGTCAGAGGAAAACATCGCCTGTGTCTTCTCCTCGCCCTAACTGAGCCACTCTCAGCCTGGAAAATATCAAATCACCTCCCCTTTCATGTGAACCAGAGAAATGCCCCCAATTAAACACAGACACTGTGAATCCAAACACCTGTTAGTGACGATGCAGGATTTTCAAAGAGGCTCTGAACTTCTTTGAATGTCTCCCCTCTTCTCTCCATCTCCTCCATTTAGACCACTGATTTACAGCCTGTGACTTCATATAAAACTTGATGAATAGTGGGGCTGCGGGTACAGGGAGACGGAGCGCGTCCTGTCTGAATCAACAGTGGGAAAAGCAAACCTCCAGGGGGTGACGGAGGAGCCGACGTGTTCAGGCTTGTCGACTTAAAAGCAGGTACAAGGAGCCCCTCAGCGTGTCCTGGCGCTCCAGTTCCTGCCATTTGTTCTCCGTCTCTGGGATAAAAACCCAGCTGAAAGCACAGGATGTCGGCTGTAGACAGCTACCCTCGTCTTGGACACGTTTGTCTGCAATTACCGTCTGAGTTCTTGCTGGGAGAACCTGTGATGGTATCCCTGCTTCCCCTCTATTTCCTCTATCCCCTCTGTTTTTTTGTTTTTTTTTACTTTACCTCAGCCTCAGTGACTTCACCTGTACAGAAAATCAGGCAGTCATACGAGACTGCCGCCATGCCCTGGCTTCTTCTTCTTTTCTGTTCTGTCTGTCATTTTGCCTTCGAATCATCATTTGGAAATCTACCCCGCAATTAAGTCATTTTCCAGGAATTTGGCTCCGCCGTCTCGAAACGCAAGACGGAGCCGGTCTGGTCGGGGCTGCGCGAAGCCAGAGCTGGAGTGTATTTACTCTCCTCTTCCTCCTAAGTGTCATTTGTCATGTTCTTGGCAGACAAAATGCAGCTCCGGAGGAGACAAGCGAAGGCCTCCTCCACACGGGGAAAAAGAAAAATAGAAAAAGCGCCATCATCACTCTCAGGAGCCGCAGCAGTGTAAATAAATAGCTCACCTGTCCCAACACTTCCATTAGACGTGGCGAGGCTAATTCCCCCCGCTTGGAATCAAGTGGCGGCGATCGGTTTACCAACAGCATCGGCCCTCCCCTGTCATCCCGCCTGACATCTGTGATGATAACAGCGTTAATGCTAAATCCTCCCCGCCTCATCTCCCCGTTCTCTTTACACGCAGATTAATTTCAGCTCTGGCTTGACAGACAAGACACATCGTCGAAACCTGCCCCGCTATACAAGGTTACTGAGTCAAGGCTGGCATCAGGAATGTGCGCGAACCTGCGTGTGTGTGTGTGTGTGTGTGTGTGTGTGTGTGTGTGTGTGTGTGTGTGTGTGTGCGTGTGTGTGTGTGTGTGTGTGCGTGTCTGATTGCCTGCCTCCTCTACACCGCCTGCCAAAACCACTTCCTTAAACATGTCAGACATAATCCTGCCATTGCTGGAGGGGAAATAGTCGAGGCCGGCAGGCAAGCGAGTCGGGGAGAGAGAGAGAGAGAGAGGGAGAGGGAGAGGGAGAGGGAGAGAGAGAGAGAGACGATAAATAGTCCCGGTTATATGTCCAGGTGTGGCTGTCTCCACCACACACCTGTACCAAAGGCATATTTAGAAATATGCAGACAGACCCAGTGTTCGCTGGCATTTACGGAGCAGTGTATATTTTTTAAAAACACAAAGCCACAGTAGCTGTGGATAGTGGATGTGGCTTTGAGGTGCTCATGTGTTTTGGCAGAGTTTCTTGCTAAGTGGAAAAACACAGATGTCAACAAGCCCTTTTTCTGGAATCTTGCACCTCATTCCATTTTCTCACCAACGTCGGTTGCAATTTAAAAACCAGACTCCGTCACCATGAGCGTGCAGGGTTCTTGTGCGTGCTTCTGGTTTAACCATAACCGTGAGGGTTATTTGGGTAGTTTTGGACATTGTTTCGGTTGCGATAGAATTGTACTCATCAAAGTAAATGAGATCTGATGACACGGGGACATGTCAACAACCAAATCCAACGAGACAAGCGACACGAGCTGCACAGGCGGACAATGGAGGTCAAGCTGAAACCTAGTGCACCCGTGAGGATAGTCCCTCATTGCACTGGAAAGCTGTGTGTTGATACAACTAACCAAAAATCAGTTTACCCCATCTAGATCAGGTCTCAGCCTTTTTATAAATATATATATATATATATATATATATATATATATATATATATATATATATAGATATATTCAATTACATTCCTCTGTCATTCCCTCGCTTTCAGGAACATTAACCACCAAAGATCGAGAATACAACCAAAACAAATTGACTTTCCAGATCCTTCCGTTGTCAACATGCTCACATATATTTCTGAGGATGTCGGCTGTAAAAAGGTCAATAGGTTTGTCCAACCTGTGGCTTTCTTTCAAACTTGTCTGAGTGACTTTTACACCCTTTGGGTGTTTGTCTTTTGTTTGTTTTTTGCAATTTCATTGCATTCCCAGATGGCATTAATTAACTAAAGAAACGATAACCACAACTATGACCCATGTCGTAATTAACGGGAAATGACCCTTTAAGACATTTCCTCTCTGTGCTTGAATTGGTATTGCAAATCATCACTGATTAAAAACATCAAACTGTTCATGTTTTAACTTCTATATAGAAGGTTTAAATTATTTAATTGAGTGGGATAATGAACAGCTGCAAATGCAGTATGGATAAAAAAATCAATTAAAAAAAAATCTTACTTGAAACCACAAATAGGCATGTCTAGACAACGATATTACATAATATGAGTCAGAGCGAGAGTCCAGGTATAGTTTACTTATAATAATAAATCTGTCTTTTTCCCAGAACAGTTAACACTACTTACACCATGTCATTGAGTGACTGGTTGATAAACTCTTCCCTCAAGCGGAGGACGTTATGTGACGTGACAAACCTGTGACTGTGATAGCATTCGTGCATATGGAAAACCACATGAACGTATTTGTTTTGTCTGTGTTCGACTGCTCCTGTCACTGTGTGTGTCGTACGCATGCATCAATCTTTCCCGGCAACTGCATGAGGTGAAAGCGTGTCCCGCCCACGAAGCGACACGGAGGCCCCCGATGGATGAGGGAACCGACAGGCTGGCAGGAAGAGATAGAAGATACCGTCCTCAAAGTAAAGAAGTCGGGCCTCTCCATCCCATCCGTCACCGACGCCAACCTGCCGCCGTCTCCTCCGCCTGCGGATTGTCTCGGCACCCTCTGCCTTCCTCTGTTTGTGTGAGCGAGCCGTATTTCTCGGCTGACGCGCATTAGCCAAATCTAAACTTTCCTGGTGGCTTTTGCATCACCAGGCGGCACATGGGGAAATTATCAGGGTGCTGTTTTACAAAGAAGGTGATATTACAGAGCAGAGACGACAAAAAAAAAAAAAAAAAAACTGGAATGAGAAGTGATGGGTAATTGAGTTAAATGCTAGGCTTTTTGCCGTCACGCGTACATTTTGCACATGTAGGATGGTGCACATTTACAAACAGATCTATGCAGGGATGTGAGGCAAAGACGCAGCTTGAGGCAAAGAGGACAGGTGCGTCGCGGTGTTCTGAAAACTACGGGAAGTTAGTTCCTGTTATTTGTCCTGCTGACTTGGCACCTGGTTCACCAACATGGTCAGCTGTTGGAGCTGCAGCAGTGCCCGTTACACGTTGATATATGGAGGGAATCGGGGTACTTTAACCAGATTTTCTGAGTCATTACATGTGACTAATACTTCTCATGTATATGATTATCGGCAATGTCCATTGGGAATAAATGTCCATAAATACGCTTAGAAATTTAGAAGAGAGAAACTTCTCACTTCAGAACTCCCCTGAGAATCATCACATTTTTTAGTTTTCTTCTCCATCGAAGTAATGCAGTGAGAGTCCTCAGTACATCTATGGGTGCAATGCAAACAGGAACTGCTAATAGCTAAGTTGGCTCACTAAATGGTGCCTATTCTACCAAAATGTAAATATAATAATTCCTGTTTAGAGCCCCCAAATCATGGGGACTGTAGTTGCAAACATTAGAGCATAATCATCCTCCGAATGAGAAAATAATAGGAGTGACAAAATCCATTAATATGAATATTAATATAATAGAGAGAAGGGGTCAGACTTTGAAAATCCTATACTGTACATGAGCATTGGCAAAAATCCTGTCAGGACTTGTAGATTACCTGACAGTGAGGGTGCTATGAATGAATAAAACCAAATCAAATGGAATAATATACACAAGCGATTCTGTTTGCGTTAGTTTCGATACTGTTTTTCTCTTTCTTGACAAAACGGAGGAGAGCATTCCAGCACTTCTACCGTGCAGCTGTAGTCCAACATTAACAAAGCCTTCCGAAGCATACATCACCCTGCCATGGAATTCAATCTTTCCCGGAGGTTCGAAAAAACAAACCGTGTTGCCCCGACCAAGACTGGAAGTAGCATCTGTCAATAAAGTCGAAATGAAGGGCTTGATTATACAGCTGGCTGGCCGGGAGCCATCTCTCCGAAGACAGGAGAGGAGAAAGAGCGAAAGAGAAGACGAGGAAGAAAAGTAAGAATTTGGTTGTTTTACTTCGGCCGGGCCCTTCCTCGCCCGCGTGCAGCAGCTGTAGACGCAGCAGTCAAAACAAACCTGGGATGCCATGGGCTATTCTGCTTTTGTGCACACGCCCCGGCTCCACCTATGCACACAAACACAAACCTGTGCGGTATTTCTTTACCGACTTCTTCGCTTCTGCGTGTGAGCTTCATGAGATCTCTCGGCCTGTGGCAGAGTGCAACCTCGCCGGCTCGGTGAGCGTTGCACCGCAGATTGAACTTTCTCGTGTGGGATCCAAACACAAATAATCCTTTCGTGAACAGTCGTGTTTGGTTTGAGAGCCGATGGCTACAGCAGAAGGTTCTGGAATTTGAAAAATAAAAGGGTGGGAGGGGGGGTCTCCGTTCATATATATGTGCTCTGTCTTACAAAAAAAAAGACCTGTCTTCTGTCACGTCGGGTCAGTGGCACACTTCAGAGCTGCCTGATGATGAAGATTCAGAGCAAAACAGTAACTAAGAGATGATGCACAAAGCAGAGCCCGGCTGTAAGATGCATATAAATACACACAAACAGCTTTAGAGGAGACAAGACAAGTATGGTTTTGTGCTGAGATGGCTCTTTTTTCTCTCTCACGGGTGCTGCTTGAAGACAGGCCAAGCGGGCCTCTCTGTGTGTGTGTGTGTGTGTGTGTGTGTGTGTGTGTGTGTGTGTGTGCGTGTGTGTGTGCGTGTGCGTGTGCGCGTGCAAGATCCACAGCTCCTCACCCCGTGGAGCGTGAGGAACTGCGCAAGCCGCACGAAGCACTTTCGGAATCCTACCTTGCAAAATAAACCGGACGATTGAAAAACAACTCACAGGCCCAGTTCCACTCAGGACCTACACCTAAACTTTTCCAGGGCTGCTCCCCCCCCACCAACTCCACTTCACCCCCACCAACCTCCTTTCTCTCCCCTCCTCTCCAACCTCCTTTCTTCTTTTTCACATGCTTTTACAGTGAGGTACGCTGAAAGCTCTCTTTGTTGCCACGGTCTGTGGCGTTTGAATGGTACCAAACAAGCGCCCAAGTGCACCGAGCCCCCAAGACGGCCACTGAATAGAATTCTTCCCCTGACTTCTCCCTGGCCGAGCGACAATGAGTGGGACCACTCCTTTCTAGTCAAGCCCGCACTAATGGCTAAGACAATATTTGCAGGAATGAGGGGGATTTAATTTGCATTCAGGCTGTCTCCATTTCTTTTCACAGGACTTGGGCCCTGCTCAGTTCAACTGTGCCGCAGCCTCTGAAAGTACGGATTCTGCCGATTTCACTTTGATTTTTTTTTTTAAACCCCCCCTCCACTGGCACTGAACCCCAAACCCTGTCTTTTTTTTCTTCTTTTTTTTTTGGAGGGATGGGGGGGGGGGGGGGGGGGGGGTGTCTTTCCAACACAATTTACTACCTTGTGCTTGGTTTTCTCTGATCTAAAACGGGAAAAAAGAAGAGGGGGTGCTCGGAAAGGAACAGGTGTGGGTCAGAAAACGGAGAGAATGGTTTTGGGGTTATTTCGTCAAAAAGAATCGAACATTGTGACCGATGTGGCTTGTTTTCTTAAATATTCGACTCTCCCTTGTTTTGCGCGCAGTCACACTAATTGCATTGGTTTCCAGATTATCCTCAGGTGCAAAACAAAGTGTATCAGAGTCCTCGTGATCTTGAAGGGTCCACATAAAAGTGCGACTCGAAATGTGTAGATATAACAGCCTCCAGGATTAACTATAAAAGCTTTTTTATCTTAAACTGATATTCCAAAAGCTATTGTTACAGGTTCAAAATTAGCTCCAGGCTAGGAAAATAATTCCTTGGCCGGCACCCGATTAAATAAAGTAATTAGTGGAGTCGTTTTAAAAGGACGGTGCTTTAGATTACAAAAGAAAATACAACAGGCAAAAACAGCCCGTAATGCTGACTGACAGCAGAGAGAGAGAAGCGAGATGTGGTAAAACACCAAACTGTGTTTTTACTCCAGGCTTTTTTGAAGTCTTTTAAATCAGGTTGCACACACACACACATATTAAGCGACACACAGTGCTAATTATCACGGATGCGGTTTTTTTTTTACCCATTTGATGCTGAAAATGAAAATGTTCCTGAGGATTGTTCCCATAGAAATCACCTTACAAAATGCCTGTCGCATCAATTGCCGCCGTATAACTGACTTTTTTTGGGGGGTTTTGTTGGCCGGCAAGAGGCTCAGCGCGGTAACAAAAGGACGCCGAAGCGCGGCGTCAAGTTGGGTATTAAAATGAGAACGCCAGGAATGCAGCCGTGAGCCGTCCATCTACCGGCAGACAGTCGGATCGCTTGCATACTTAAAGACGACAGTGAAATCTATATTTGGGATGCTGGGGCTATGAAGCAGTGATCTGCCATGTGTTTACTTTGCTCGCTGGGATTGAGACCAACAAACGAGCTGGGCATCTATGCTCAGATTACCTGCATCCATGTGCTTTTAGTATGAACAGAGCACCTTGAAGCTCATCACTTCCTGTTTAATTCAGATTTAAAAAGGCATAGTTTGACATTTTGGGGAAATGCTCGTATTGGCATTCTTGCTGAGAGTTAGATGAAAAGATCAATACCATTTATACCTGTTAAATAGGATAGCAGTTAGCTTAGCTTAGCATACATACTTGGAACAGCTATTCTGGCTCGCCCCTAAAAACCACAACTTGTTTATACAAATTGAAACACAGACATTAATGTGTTCATTAATGAGCTTTAGAGGAGATGACAGGTGGATTTTCTTTTTTTACCTTTCGACAAAGCCAGGCTAGCTCTTCCCCCCTGTTTGTAGTATTAATGCTAAGTTAAGCTAACAGTCTCCTGGCTGCTAGTTCGTATTAAACAGACAGACGTGAGAGTGGTATCAATCTTATCATCTACTCTTGGCAAAAAAAAGTGTATTTCCCAAAATGTCAAACTACTGCATGAGCTCCATCCACGAGAGGGAAATGTAGAAACATTTAGATCTAGACTGTGGGGTTTTGTTTACATACACACCATCTCTCACAAGGCAATGTTACTTTGACTCTAATTTGTCCTCTGAGGTCGCTGACATCGATCCTGCCTTTTAAGAGCAGAAACTGCAAAACGCTGTTGTTTTAAAGACATCTTTCAGCAGGAAAAATAGATGTAGCCTCCGTCGAGAGGTTTGTGCCTCTGGGAACGTGAGATGGTAAACAGACGTTTGACAGGGCTGTTCACACACACCGCAATAAAGCAGTCTGTGCTCGCGTATTCTCTTTGAGATGTCTAAGCGGGGCTCGACGTGGGGAGCTCTTGCATTTTGCCTGAAATGTGTGTGTTTTAGTCATAAATATTCAGTTGACAAAATTAATAATAATAGGGGCGGATTACACAAAACAGGGTTGGATTCGATCTGACCCTGTGGATGACCTCCTCAAAATAATGACTGATACATTTAAATTATTGACTATCAGTTACTGGTATTGTTTTTTTCATTAGTATTATTATTATTATTCCGGTTTCATTTCACTTAGATTTTAAATGATGTCACCTATGAGTCACCTGCTCCCAGGAATTCGTCACCAAGCAAAAAGAGGTGTGTGTGTGTGTGTGTGTGTGTGTGTGTGTGTGTGTGTGTGTGTGTGTGTGTGTGTGTGTGTGTGTGTGTGTGTGTGTGTTGTGTGTGTGTGTGTGTTGCGTGTGTGTGTGTGTGTCTGCATAATGCGTGGTGGATGTTAAGCTGAGACAAGAGGTGCTTCCTCTCTCGACTCCGGCTCCGCAATGTACTCCTAATCATTACTCCTCTCCAAATTGCCGCAATTGAACTTTTGATCAGCATCCAAGGAAAGAGAAAAAAAAGAGAGGGAGAGAATGTTGAGTGAGCTTTGGAGTTCGAGGAGCAGCGAGGCACATAACAAGCACCAAACTCCGGTAAATAAAAGAAGCTTCTTTTTGAGCCCAAATCCACCCCTTTCCACATTCTGCCCTGCAGGGTCAGCAAAGAGGGGAAACAGAGAGAGCATATGCTGTCAAATCAAATCTGGTTGTCAGAATGCTGTGCCACACACACACACACACACACACACACACACACACACAGACCATCACCACTCGCCTTCACATAGTAATGAAAAAAAAAAGAGGCTATGTACATTTTACAGTAAAAACGAGGAAAGGTTGAGAGAGTTGGGGTTGGTGCAGTGGGATGAAGGAGGTGGAAAGAGTTGACATGAGCTGAGTGAGAGCAAGTTTTGAAATGTGCATTGGTGTGTATGAGGCAGAGGATGGGGGAGAAGCTCACTCATATTGAATGAGAGCCTCGCTAGTTTTTTTTTTAGCCCGAGCCAGGTCTCAGATTGAGGGGGACCAGCTCCACCACAATTTTTTCGCCCGCGGTCATATTGACTCCAGCCAGGCTGTTGGGTCTGATATGACTGCAGGCTATGTGTGGGCCTGGCTGCCTTGCTGCTCGGCTGGTTTCTCCGTGGACAGAGAGGAGGGGGGTAGTTGGGGGGATGGGGGGGACCCTGCGAGTGTGTTTAGTTTTCCACAGGGCAAATACTCGCGCTCCCATCTACCAAATTAACGAGATGAAGTGCCGACGATAACGATTCTGACAGCTTGTCTGTCTGCTATCTGCCTCGCCGGAGTGAGAAGGAGCCGCTTGTTTCTGTACGGCAGGAATTCCAATGAGCCCAGTCCGAGGACTGTTTGCATTGGTAATTGCATTCCCAGAAGCCATTTTAATGAATCTGAATTGCTGAAATCTCTATTCCTGTTCCACTCATCATGAGGAGTTGATGTGCCGGCTGGGCACTGGTTCATTTTATTCGTGCATCCGTGAAAGTTAGAGCCCCGAAAAAGAAAAGAAAATTGGCCCCAAAAACAGAGAAGTAAGCAATAAAAAAACAAATCTGTCACAGTACACATTCCTGTCCTCCCTTATATCATTCTATAGAGGGCTTGCCACAGGTGAAGTACCCTTGTGTTAGAGCTATACTTATGGAATGACAGGTGTCCACCCTCAGTGTTGTAAAATTCTGCAAGAACTCACTGGCGCAGCTCTTTTGATTCATGACTCTGCTCTGAGAATGTACTCGACCCTTTACAGCTTCCTGTCAATTCAATTTCAAAAGTGAATTATGATGACTGTTCTTTAAACAGCATATTCCTGCAAAGATCCTGTGTCTGTCTTTCTCTTCTTCTTTCACGTCTCCGTCTTTTCTCAGCACGACAGCCTGTTTAAAGGCCACGCGTCCCCGGTTTTTAACCACAAGCTTTGGTTTAACTGATTTGACTCCACAGAAAACACCCATACACACACACACACACACACACACACACACACACACACACACACACACACACACACACACACACACACACACACACACACGCCCAGGTTGCAACGAGTAAATGTAAACCGAGATGTTTAGAATTGCAAATGGTGCGTTCGGTATTTCAAAGGGAGCCTGTGTTTACTTGCATCACGTTCCAAACCCAGCCAGTGGCCAATCAGATAAGAGACTACCCCCACTCATTTGCTTCTTCATCTCACACACACACACTCACACACACACATACATATACACAGCGGATTCCCCTAAAGAGGAAACATTAGCGCCCCGCTGGTGTGTATTTTCCCTGGGTACCTGGCGCTGTTCTCATACAGAAAAGTGCTTTTGTTCTTGCTACACGTGCACTGGTGGAGCCTCTCGGTGTGCCCTTATGATCTCAAATGTTTCAGAGGGGATCATCAAAGTGAGGATATGTCAACAAATGGGACGCGCTGCTGTCTCTGCTGGGGGTGAAAGTGACGCTTTATTGAGACATTTGTGACAAGGACAAGTACAAATATTGTGGTTTCAGGAGTATTATGAGTCCGGATCCTCTGTGCGTGTGCATATGAGTAGATTTAAGACACAGTTCTCTTTATAACATATTAAACTCAGTATGTTATTGCAGACATTTTTTTATTTCCTGTTTTGTTTGGTTAGGGGGGGCAGGAGGGTGGGGGTTGTATTTTTTTCAGTTATGTTTGCCTTCTTATTTCATTGTGGCAGTAGAGATATGACAGGAAATGTATGCATGTAATCCTTCTTTTGAGATGTTTTACTTAAAATCATATTCAATTAATTCAGTAAAAGTCATTAAACTTGGAAGCAGTAGCTGGCATGACAAATCTCACCACAATGTCCATTTAGTAGCCCATGTAGAGCTTTCTGCCATACTCAGGATCTTCCTCAGGACCCGAAGTGTGCCTAGTTGTCATGAACTTGTAGTTGTTCAAATTTTCCATTTTAGTGACTACTGTAAAGACTTGTCGTCCATGTTGGCTTAAGAAATTGAGATTCAAAAGACTCATGAATCCTGAGGAGGGTTGTGTACTACGATTGGGGCTCTGGAACAGTTACTAAAAGGAAATTATGTCGAGAATAATTTGTTGACTATTGTCTTCAATGTCAAGAATGAACTTTAAATCTCAATTTCTAAGCCGACATGAACGAAAAGTCCTTAAAGTGCTCAGTAAAAAGGACATTTTAACACCGATGTACAATTCTTTGACAACTGGGCAAACTCCTGAGCAATAAGCATGCGTTATGATCGAAAGCTCCAGACCAGCTACTAAATGGACTTTTTTGGTGACATTTTTTGGACAAACATTTAATAGAAAGACATCTAGCCATTAAACCTAAATGTCACACTGATTAAGATAAAAAAAGAAATCGGACTCATGGGATAAACATGTTCAACTAGAACACACACTCTACCTGCATTGTGCTCGTGTCAACACATTTCATACATCCAAATTTCCCATCAGGTGATGCACGAGCTTCTTATGACTCCTCGTTCGACCTGGGATACGCCTGTGAAATACAGCTGCAGCCTTTTATCACGCTGCCAAGTTCTGGAAGAACGACAGCATGCTCACGTCTGAAACTGAAAGGATTCCTCCAGTGTCTCCGTGTCTCAAATCAGCTCAAACAACGGAATGCTGTAAAGGGGTGGGATCCAACATGACGAACAGCTGTCCAAGGCAACGCCGTCCAATCCAACAGAAATAAATCACATGACAAGTTTAGTGTTTTTGGCGTTCATATGAACCATGTCAGAGAGGTTGATTTATCCGGGGTTTTGAGCTCGTTTTACTCGAGTTTGAGTATTTGACATTTTTAAAGCAGCACTGAGCTCCAGGAGCCCTGCATAAAGGAAACAATGAGCGTTTGTTCACCAGCTGTCAGAGCCCAGTTTAACTCTTGGTATGGTGTGTATTAGCAATTTGTGATTTTCCACAACGTATACACTACATCCTAAACAAGTTAACAAGCTGCCCCGGTGAACACGCGAGTCATTCAGAACAACAGCGTGCTGCCGCAGCACTAAGCCGTGAACAGGTGAGGTTTGTAAGTTCAAAGTGGTTCCCACCCCCACGGAGACGCATGCAGAGGAGCTACAACGCACCAGCAGACGAGTGCACCTCATTATATTGCTGTGCGATGGGATACCTTTACTTTATAGCTTGATAATGAATGTTAAATGAATCAGTTTGAACAAAGGTATCCTCACACATCACGATGGATTCACGCAGCAGCGTTCGCTCTTGAAGAGACCGAAGAAACCGACACGCTGGAGCTCCACTCGTGTTGTTTCTGAGACATGGGTTTAACACCTACGATGTGGATTTCTTTCTTTCATAAGTCATGTTTCTAGAGTGTCGACCAAGAGGCCACCAGTGTCCATTGTGTGTGTGTGGGAGTGAAGGTTTGCCGGGGTGGTCTCGGCCCTGAGACAACAGCTCTATACCCAGGACAATGTCCCGGTCTTTGTGCGAACGGCCTCGCTGAATTAGCCTCTGCCACCTCTCTCTGCCCCCTCTGCTCCGCCGCATCACTATGAATAGATTTCCATTGTTGCACCGCATAATGTAACAATTTCATTACGCTGCTATTGCAAGAGGTTTGACTCACAACCCCATACCCCGGCAAGGCGCCGGCGGCGATGTTCACGCAGGGAGGAAGACGGCGTCCAGGGGCGCCAGGATGCAGCGGAGGCCGGAGTCGGTGCAGGTTACCTCTGAAGGCTCCAATTAGACCTAATTGGATTGCGAGTCACCCCTTCAATTACCTCGGCTAATAGGGTTTCCCGCTGTCAGACAACTGTGTGAAAAATAATGAATAAATACCGCATTTGAGGTGTGAGGCTCTGTTGTTTCACACTCGGAAAAAAAAGCTCAACAAAAATACCAATTAAAGCGGAAGCCTGGGCATCAGAGTCAACAGGAGAGAAAGAGAGCGAGAGAGAAAGAAAGAAAAGAGGGAAGCAACATGACACGAGACAAAGACACAACTAAAAAGGTAAAGGAATGTAGTATTTGCCTCCCTACGATTGAATATTTAACGAAACGCATGGTTAAAAGGTAACACAATGCTCAGGCATTGACATTCCTATTAATTTTTAACCAGCTGAGCAGGGTATTCAGCGGTGTCCTCTCTGGAATCGGTTTTGCATATAGAATCAGGATGAGGCATGGAACCAAGGAATTTAAAAATTAATCAAACGTCCAAATGGACATGTCGCAGCAATCAGCTAATGTGTGTGTGTTAGACTGCAGTTACATTACAGCATTTATTAACGAGCAGCGTCGGTTGTTGTTTTGAGGGATGTTATCCTCTGTTGTGTGTGTGTCTGTGTGTGTGTCTGCGTGTGAGGGTGTGACCCCAGCGACCAATGAACCAGAAGATATTCCAGTGACCTCGAGTTCGACACCATCCCTCCCCTGGCTGCAAGTTTTGTTTTTTACACACGCTTGTGTTCTGACGTGGCGAAGGGAAATGCCTCAAGCAGATGCAATGAGATACCTCGGTATGCTGTCACGGGCGAGCAGGTAACCCAGAGATGATTCAACTGGCGGGAGAGAAATAGAAAGCTCCAGGATGTTAAGAGGTATTCCCTTTTCAAAAAAGAAAAATTCAACACACTTTTAATTTGATTGGATATTTTTCAGGACGCTTCCGCGGCAAATTGAGTGAAGCGTCCTCTCTGATTTCTATGCAGCGGTGATTCAGATAAAGAGAGGGCAGTCATGCATTTATCAACTATTGTATGTGGACATGGAGGCTTAACGCGTGCAGCCCCGCGAGGACGTACCATGCAGCACAGCCCTTTTCAATCAAATCAAATCTCCACGCAGCGTGTCAGGAAACTTTGGCCCTCACCATCGAGGGAGAACGTCTTATCCTGATAATTGCATTGGGATATAGAGATTGCGTTGCCACAGGGCTGAAGTGCTCCCATTGCTGAAACTTCTCGGCGCTGCAGCGGGCTCGATGGGCCCGGGCGAGGCAGCTGCAGTCGGACTGCGTTTGATCCTCGCGCAAAATGCAAGTAAATCGGGCACATCCATGAAGTGCTGAAATCCCATTCAAGCTTTCAAGCGCTCGGGAACATGCGGGCTTGGACGAACATGCGTACGTAGCGATGCATGAGAAGCGGCTGCTTTAATTGAACTGAAGCATAATGTAAAACGGCCGGGAACCAAGGAGATTTTCTTTGGCTTCTGTAAATGTATAGAAATTGCTATTTTAAATAAATAACTATTTGCCAACTTTAATTGGGAGGCTAGAATAGCCGAAGTTATGTTTGTACTCTGGAATCAGCCAAACAGAGCAAACCTCTGAACAGAGCAGTGCAGGAGGTGTTGTGCAAAATGTTCTCTACTTTAGGTAAGACAAAAATCTGTGTTCTGTGTAAACCGCGTGTTGGACATGTTCGTACAGGGCAGCAGCATTGGCATGACAACACGTGATGTTTGCAATATTAAATGAAGCACTTCGTTAACACTCCTGCTAATCACGTGTTTGCACTGGCAGTCAAACAATCAGCGAGGAGTGATAAGCCAAAGGTGCTCCTCTCTGAGAATTAACTTAGCCTAATCGTGTTATAAAAAAGAGAAGGGGGGGGCTCCACCTAATTTACACATCAAAGTCCCTTGGGGAGTACAACTGGGGTCGTTAACTTTTTTTATATTAAGTGCCATTTTTAAATGTTCTTGTTTATCAGCGTGCCGTATCACCATTAAGGTTGAGTGAAATTATGACAGCACATATCTGTCCAACGGATCTGTGAAAGCCAAATAAAAATATACATATATATTTCTCCCATAATCCAGACATTGTAATCATATATGAAAGTTGATGTTTGGCAGGTTTTATGTTAGCCACGTTCACCATCTTGGTTGAGCTTGTTAGCATGCTAACATTTGCTGATTAGCACTAAACACAGCGACACAAGTAACGCTGAAGTCGACAGGAACGTCAGTAGTTTTGCCGGTATCTGGTCATAAACCAAAGAAAGAAATTTGACCTGATTATAAAACTAAGGGATCACCTATTCACCCCAATGGAAACATGAATGTTCAAACCAAACTTCATGGCAATCGATCCAGTATTTGTTGAGATATCTTTCAGTCTGGGCCAAAGTGGTGGACCTACCAACCGACCAACATTGCCAATCCCTTCAGGTGAAATAATAAAAAGTGAGCATGCAGCTGTCGGGTGGTGCAACAACTCAGATAAAGCGTGCATCCGTGTATGTTTGCCAGAGGCAATTGGATGTTTTCCTGGCTTTTATGTTCCAGCGTGGAGGTGAAGACAGCTTGGATGTAAAAATCTGGATGATGAAATTATGTGTATATGCTTGGTATGATGTAGCCTTTCAATGAAAATAAAGTAGTGGATAAGCAGAAGCTCCTTTGCTCATACTGCCCACTTTCGAGTCCGCGAAACCTTTTGTGCGCCCGTTTTTGGTTTCCCTTTATATTATTCCCTGTTTGACATAGATGGGATACTGAAAGTGAGATCTTATGATGTCTGCTCAGGCGTTTGATGAGGCAACAGTGTCAACGCAGCATCTGTTTGCCACTCAGGCCAGTGTTCACTCGTGATGCGGCTGCCTAATGAGGCGTGGAGGTCAGCTTGTAGGTTATGGGAACCTGGGCTGTGGTCAGACCCTGGAACCGTGGACAAACAGGAGGACGCATCCAACAGGTGAGATCTGATACTGGCCCCATTCAGTCCGAAAGACCAGGAGAGAAGACACCACAGAGGCATGGAAACCAAATCTTTGACCCTGATGTCACTTCCTCTTTACTTAAAAGGTTCAAATTACCCTTACTTCCTATGTAAACCCCGAGTAGCTAAACTGCTCTGGAATGATCTAACCCAAACCAATACTCCCTACTGTGTATCTGTTGGTTTCCTGAGAGGGAGACTTGTTATTTCCCTTCCTGTCATGCCTCACTTTCCCATATAAACACCGAAGAGGAGGGAGAGAAAATATTACAGCTTAAAAGCAGTTAATATCTCCATTCACTTAAGCAAAAACTACATCTTCTGTCAGTTTATGCTCTCGGCTGCAGCTCTGCCTGCTCTGGATCCCTGCCTCAGTGTCAGATTAGGAGCGAGCTGTTCATGAATATACAGCTGGTTACCCTCATTTCGTAACATTAGTTCCTGCTTGGCTTAGAGCCAGTACAGTAGGGGTAAATAGAGTAAATACAGACAGGCCTTGCAGATGCTAATGTACTTAGCGTTAGCGGTAAACAAAATGAGATTACTGGGGAGGGAAGGCAAACTCAGAATTTGATTTACTCAGGCTTAGCGTAAACAGCTTGTCAAACTCCTGCTCTGCTGCAATGAAAAGGCTGCAGAATGTGTATTTGACTAACAAGCACAGTAAGTGTTTCTTGCTATTCATAAAAAAATTACCGAGGCAATTGTCACTGTAATTGGGAGTCACTGGAAAGAGGAAATGGAAGCGCATCGCCCCGAGATATTGTTTACTTTACTTTTTTTTCCTCCTTCAAATTGTTGTTGTTGTGTTTTTGAGTGATGGAGGCGTACGAGTTAGGGATCAATCTGTTGAGTTATTAGAATAATGGAATGTGAATCAGCATAATGCTAAACGAAAAGGGAGAAACACGTTTAGCATATAGGAATGTACAGCAGGGAGAGATCACCTAAATGTTAGCCGGCGTGTCCGCGTGTCTCTGCAACAACATTAACATAATCCAGTATAATCCAGAGACGGCCTCTCCATAACGAAGGAGATAACGAGCGCAACACACCACTTCCTTATTGGAATAAAACTCAGCTAAATGAGATGGAACCAGGCTTAGTGCTCTTATTATGTGATAAATAGGATTTTCCAAGTTCGAATTTTCTGGCATGTGATATATTTATTTCCACACTTTCCCCTTTTTTTTATTAATTTTTTTTAGTTCTGATGACTACAGCATTCATATTATTTCTTCACTTTAGCCGCCAGGAGAAAGTTTTCAGTGTCTCTCCACAAAAAAAAAAAAAAAAAAAGAATTGGCAGGCTAATTGCATGTCAATAATTCAATGCTTAATTTTAATGACCAGGAGAGTTCATTTATTCTCCATCTCGGCTGCCTGACGATGTGATTAATAGGGATGAAAGATAAAGCTTGCAGAGGGGAGAGGGGGAGAGAGGAGAAGGGAGAGGAAAAAAAGGCAAGGGGATAGATAATGTTAGGATCTTCTATTCTCTTCCTTCCTCCACCCTTCCCAGATGGCAGAGAGGTCTCGCAGACTCCTGAGTCGGCAGTTTGGAGGAGCGTGTGGGCTGCCGGGGCACATGCCGAAGTGGAGGAGGAGGAAGTGGAGGTGGAGGAGGGACGGCACGGGAGACAGTGTCTCTGGGTGCACTTGACGTCTCTGAGAGCAGCCAGTCAGATATTCTCATTAGAAAAGATGCATTTTAGCACTTTATCTCAATCCTAACTGACTACTTATGATTGCGACACACCCATAAACAGTCCAGCAGGCAACAAGGTGTGGGAAAAAAATCCTTTAAAGTTTTTGTTAAACTACGCTCAGGAAATCCACTGTTGATTTTGCATAATCCCGAGCAGGATGCAACCTTTGTTTGTACTAAAAACTGAAGGTATTCCAGGCGCTTTATTATGAATATGAACAGTAAAGGTTTAGAAGTGAAAGAACCCCCCTCCCTAATGGATTGGAAGAAGATGAAGGCATCACAGACCACTCCTCACAATAGAAGCACTTCCTCCAGGCCTAATGGCCTCTGAGCCTCAGCTATTGTCCCCTGATTAGCCAGCCTATTCAGGGCTCAGCCCCCTAATTGCGTAGCCTGTTTAGCTACCCAGCATTACAGTAAGAATTAATGAGACACAATTACTGCACCCAGGAAATATCCTGTCCCTGCGACCAATCCAATGTGCAGAAGAACTTTCGCTGAATAAAACCTCCTTGAGTCTAGAATTCAGCCTACTGTCATAAAAAAAAAAAAAAATGTAAGCAAGGTTTTTTTCCCCTTCCTCGCAGGAGGAAAAAAAATACATGTATTTATTCGAAGCTATCTCATAATTAGGCCCTAGAGTGAATGAGTGAGGGAGGGAGAGCAGGGGAGGAGATGGGATGGGGGTGGGAGAGAAGAGCGGCATTCAATAGCAAAAAGGCCCACAGATACAAAAGGCAGAAGAATGACAGGCACAAGAGGGAAACCTGCTCGGAGAAATGAGGAGGAGGGAGACAGGAAAGATGGATGAGGGGGGGTGAGGGGAGTCAGATTCAAACCTACGGTTTAGCTACAGATAGCATTTCATCACTGTGGCTTTGTGGGGAGGCTGAAATGTGGAAGCAGCCCGGGGTGAGCAGCCCAGTCTATGCTAATGGTGCTCGGTGACACTTTAAAGAACCCTTTGAGATGGGACAGTGGGCTCGGGAGTCCCGTCCACGTGGGAGAAGAGTGTTATTGCTCGGAGCCAACACAGGATCCGCGGGCACAAACGAGACCTTATAGTCCTCACATTTTATACACTTCTGACACGCGCACACACACGAGACAGCAATTTTGAAGAGGTCGCAATTTGCTATTTCCGTTTAGCTGGATAGGTTGGGGAGGTTGGAATAATCTACATAGTGTCACCATTCAAAGTTTTCTCAACACTGAGGCGGATAACTTTTCAGTCCTAGTGGTGTGCTGTTCATTGGGGAAACACCCTAGACAGGCTGCCAATCCCTCACATGGCTAACACAAACAGACAGCTGCACATTTCCCTGTGGGCAACTTAAAGAGTGACTGATCTACTATTTAAATACATCTGTTTGCCCAGAATAAAGAGAACAAGGACAAGATGTGACTGCAAACAGGTAGATATATTCTGCCATCTGAAGTGAAGGAGTGGAAGCTGGAGTAGGTGGAGACTAACTCTAAGCTAACCGTAACTAACCCCTCTGCAAAATGTTGTTTGAGGGAATAGTGACATTTTGCAAATAGTAAGAGGAGAAGATCGATACCACTCTCATGTCAAGCAGCCAGTTAGCTTAGCTTAGCATAAAGACTGGAAACAGCTAGCCTGGTTCTGTCCGACGGTAACAAGAATAATATGTCTCCAGAACAAGTTACCTGTGTTTAGATGTTTGGTATGCTTCATCACGTTGTCTTGTGCGATCTTGCCAAATAAAAAATAAAAATACTCCACTTAGCCTATTTCTCTCCATTAGCCCCCGCGGGGAAATGTGTACTCTGCATTTGACTCATCCTAACTACTTAAGAGAAATGGACCAACTCCACTTCTGAGGCCTTGAATCAAGAGCACTGCCAGGAGTATTCCCAAAACCTAACATTCATGTCTTTTGGGGATGGGAGGAAACCAGAAAATCCAGTAAAAAAAAAAGAAAAAAAGCCCACAAACACAGGGAACATGCTAACGGGAGACCCAAAGGCCTCAGTTATGAGACAGCAGTGTTGTAAATGTGACTCTGTCTGCTGTAGCTATTCAGCTCTCGAACAAGAGTGGACCAGTTAGGAGATGAGATAAGGCTGAGAGGTTGACATTTTCCGGCAGCAATTAACGTGGACGTCTCAGTCACTCATCAACATTCCGTCTGCAGCACTTTGCTGAAGAGGTACTAATCAAACACACAGCATATTGATTCCTCACAGAGCGTCACGTGGCCCACAAATGCAGTTCGTTGTGAGCAAGTGTTCGGGGGGAGAAGGGTGGGGAGCTTTTCAAGTCCTCTTATGTGGTTTGTAAGTTCTGAATTTGCCCAAGATTAGCCGCCATAAAGAGGATTACTACTTTTCTGTGGAATATTTTCAACACCGCTGTAGTCATTTCAGGAATGTTCAGCGGGTCTTTCGGAGCATTGTGTTTACTCACCTGTCAGTCTGTTTTCCCTTCTCTTTCACTGATTGAAACAAGCCACACACCTCACACTCCCTGAGCACTCACTGCGTCTGAGTCTGGTGGCGTTGACTGTGCAAACGCTAGTACATTAGCCTCGGTGTTATCTGCGCTGGCAGCCTGTCTGTCTCAGGCCTCGCTCAGAGCGGTTTACCTGAATGGCCTCTGTTTCCCGGTGACCCCCCATCCACACACCCACCCACCTTAGAGCAGGTCGCAGCCTGAAGCCATTCCACCCTGGATCTTGGCCCTCCTCGGGTTTCCCCTTGCTCTCAGAAAAAAAAGGAGAAGAGTGACAGAGAGTTGTAAAAAAAAAAAAAAGAGAGGTCAGAGGCTCAGGTGAGCTTAGCGTGTAGCCTGTCAATCAGACATCATACGGCGTAGCTCAGGGGAGGCTCTCCCGTCCACTGCAGTGCCCCCTCTCCTCAACCCCTGGTGCTCCGTTCACCTTTATACGTCTTTCACGGCACATTAAAAAGTACTCTGATTCATCCAGAGTTCTACTTTCTCACATTTTCCCTTCCCTTTTCCCCTTGACAGAGGGAATCCATTCAGTTTCCATGTAGCCATTATTTTGCATCCAGGGTTGCGATACGTGGCCTGAAATTACCCTTAACACACATCTGAAGTGCTATACCAGACTTTTTTATATATTTATATTCGTAGACCTATTGGCTAAAATAGCAGTAAATGCTAACTAGCAGGTCAGTGTGAAGGCTCAGTGAGAATGTGGTCACAGCCCTCTTGTTTACCCTGTCTGATTGCACAATTAGTTTAGCAGCCTACTAAGCACACTTGCATTGTCTGGAGATGTCAATCGTAATGGTGTCATTGGCTGATAAAGACGTCCTCAGTCTACATGGGGGGATAACGTCACCAGCTGGAGAGTCGAAGCATTATTACACGGTGCCTTACCTGCCTGATGCAATCAGTGAAAATAAAACTAAGTGCCCTCAAAGGGGCTCAGTGAAGCCTGCTAACCTCATTTCAGCAGCACGCTGATTTCAATTGATCCAATTACCGTTTGCTGGACTGGAGGCCCCCGTAATGTTGGATGTGGATGAGAGTGTCAGGAGGGCGCTTTTATCTTGCCGTGCTGTTGCACATTGCACAGTTAGATCGGGAGTGGACGGAAAGGCACGTCCATTGAATCAGATGGAAACAACATTAATTGCGTGGATGCATTTCCTGTGGCGAGAGGTAATCAGAATGCCATTGTTCTGAGTTACAGAGGGAAAAGGATAGAGAGGATGATGGCATACAGGTGTCTACATTCATTATATTTCCCTCAACATGTTTTCTACATTCCTTCATATGACACACTGAAGTAAAAGTCCAGAACAAATGTTGAGCCCAGGCACCGCCGCTGCTGATGCTCACTGGCCTCTAATAATCACTGTACACGTGACATTACAGTGTAAGGCGATGTGTGAGCATCATATCATTACCAATTATTTAGTTGGAAACGACATGGCTGTACGTGTTTATATGAAGGGGGTGGGTAAAGCTTGACGAGATGCGGGGGGGCGTTCTAGTCCGTAGAGAGGTGGGGGGTGTAACAGATAAAGTCATCAGTGTCCCACTATCTGGCCTTGGGGAGTGACCTACTGTATATGTCACCACTGCAAATAGGAATTTCTTCTTAATGACTTGTGTGATTAAATAAAGGTTGAATAAAAGAAAGATGCAAACCCAGTCTGGAGGCTCAATCAATACTGAAGGTAATACCTGTGTTTACATAAATAAACATGCCTTAATCGACTGCTAATGAGCAGTAGAGGATGCCCAGGGTAGCTCACCAGGGGCGTCGCTCCACCTCTCTGATGTGTACAGTGAGAGCGATCGGGGGGGGGGGGGGGTTTGATTGGAGCCCGCCAAAAACAAGACGCAAACTCCACAAGGTCATTTGTGTTTTACACATCTGCTACCTCGCTGCCGCTCTGTCTCTCACCCTCTGGATACGGTTTCCCACTTCCCGACCATGTCGTTTTTTTCCGCCTCTCGCTCTCTCTCTCTCTCTCTCCCTCCTTCTGTCTGGCGGTCATCCTTGCCCTCGCCATCTGTTTCACAGAGCGCCACACACAGACGCGGTGGGAGGTAAGGAGGGAGACGGTGCTAAAGAGGGGATAAGTGAGGAAGGGAAACATGAAGGGTGTACAGTACATGATTCCACGGATATTTCTAAAATCCCTGGGCTCGTTTTTCTTTGTGTTGTCGAGAGTAAGAAGACAAGATCTGCTCTCAAATCCGTCTGTTAAATATGGAGCTAAAGACAGCAGCCTGTTAGCTTAGCTTAGCATCAGACGGGAAATGGCTTCCTCTGTAACGGGGCACAGGATATAATCTAAATTGTTTAATCGATTCAAAAACAAAGTGTAAAAATGACAATTTGTGGATTTATTGCTTTGTTATGTGGACTGTAAAAGTGCTTTGTTTTACCTTTGGACTGATTGTTACAGTGACAGGTCCGGACAGGTCCACGTGACCACAACAAATTGCCGGTACATCGGCATACACTCTGCAACAACATCATTTACATAATCCGAATCCTCATGGACAACGCAAGGTATAACTTTGGCTTTTACAAATACAAGTCGACCCAGGTTATAAAAATTCCCAGACTCCGACAGGATTTATGAAGGTAATGGAGGACACAAAGGGGTCCGACAGACAGCACGCTGGCGACTATTTCGTCTCACTTACACTATGGATTAAATGCATAACAACTCATATGTTTTAATCATACCGTACCTCCTTTTGAATCAGTGACGGAACAAAATCTCCCAACAGAAAATGTGAGTGAAACCTGCAGTTTTGGAGTTTAGAAAAGCAACACCATTTATTATTACTCTGTGATGGAACTGAATAATAATCCCAAGAGCCCAGCTGACAATGCAATTTCTAAATAAGGGATGTATGGCTGATAGCAGTTGACATTATGAGACATTAGGTTAAAAGGAGCACAGGTAGAGGATGCCTCTAGAGTCTGCATGAATAGTAATGAGGGAGTTCATTAGCAGGACTCTCTGCCCCTTCCCTCCCTGTGGGAACCAATGCGACCCCTCCGCAGTCTGGTCAGAACCGGCACTGAGGCAGCCAGGCCGACCCCCTCCCCGGCATCCCACCGCTGTGTCGCGGGCAGCGGAGCACGAAAAAAATGAAATTACTACCTTCAGGATCCAAAGACAAGTGTTCCACCCCACGTGTTGGAACCAGATGGCAAGTCTACCTGCTTAAGTGCCGTCCATGTGTCGTTCCAGGCACGCAGGCCTCATCTCCGGTTACACACAGGGGTTAAAAAAATCAGTTCCCGCTATTATATGGGCTTGTGTGTGTGTGTGTGGGTGTGTGTGTGTGTGTGTGTGTGTGTGTGTGTGTGTGTGTGTTTCCTGAGTGGGAGAAATCTCTGTAGGCTCACTTACCTTTCTGGACGGAGAGAACAAGTCGCATGCTGTTTTACAAGAGGGGAGATAAATCTTACGGGAGTGTCAAGTAGCAGGCGTCATAGCAGCCAAAAGCAGACCTCTGCTGGCTGGCCAGATTCTTGTGGCATCGGATGGCTGAAAACTCCAAACAATCACACGATAACACGCACTTTTCTTGGCTCGGGGACGGCAGCCAACAGTTCCTTGGCTGCAGGAGAATGTTACAGATTCTCCTCATGGAGGCCATGTTGCTTTTTAATGAGCTGCGTGAGCGAAAAGTGGATCTGCTTTTCCGCAGATTGTAGGTGTAACCCATCCTACAGATGTTTGTGTCATTATGTAACAGGTTCACATTGCTGCTTAGCAACTTCTATTCAGTGTCACTGTTTATACGAGTTTAAAACTAAATGGCGTCTCGCAGGATTAAAGCTGCACTAAGCACGGTATTTACATGAGCAGTGCAGTGTTTTATCAGCACTAAAGAGTCGGTCCAACCAAATTATAAGAGTTCCTCGCTCAGGCACACAGGTATAGTTTGGATTTGCCAAGATTTAGAAATATTTATCAGTCTCTGATATTTCTGCTGCTGCCCAATATGATGGAGGTAAATGGAAGTTTGGGTGCCACTTCCGAACCTTTCCATTTCTGTGAAAACCAGACCAGCCCTCACATCTACTCACAATAGAGTGAAGGTGATTCATCCAGCTAGTAACTTTCTTCTTCCACACTGCCTTCTCACCAGCACCTTCATTTTCCACCGAAATTGTCACATACATAGTTTTTTAAGCACGAGAAAACGCGCCGGCCAACACCGGAACAAGGGTTAGCAAACAGTGAAAGTTTTACGGTGGTTACTTCTTTTCTTTTTTTTCTCTATTACTTATTCAGTCTCTTTTTCCAACTCTCAACCCAGAGTTGGTGATTATTGTGGAAGTTTTATTTGGTTTCTGTCCGGTAAAATTGGTTTTGTCTGACTGGAGTCTTGTGGCTTTGAGGAGCGCATATGGATAGTATGTTTTGTATGTTAACACATTGTAATAATTTTTCAAGTCGCCGTTGATTTTGTATATTATATATTCACTATATTATATATATTCAAAAAGGGCTTAAAGTAGCGCGTTCACCCCGGGTGTCATGTTTCTACCACTACCCATATCGGGGCTGATAAATATCCATGACTTCTGCGGAGTCATTTGTCCCCGGAATGAATGCCCATTGTAACCTTTTCCACTGAAAACAAAAGCCAGACGTCAGAGGGGTTTTTTTGTCCAGTGGGAGAGGGGCTTTAGTGGCCTGAACCTAAAGACACAACGGGAAAATACTTTAGTAGCCTTCTGAAATAGTGACAGTTGTTATAGTTGCTAGAAATTATTTAAGCTGCAAATACCTTTTGCTCCTAAGGAAATGAACACAGAGAACACTTTTACTTTAACTGCAGACAGGTTACTTTATTTTAGTTCTGCAGAAGCGTACAGCGTCAGTAACATCAATCCAATGTTATAAACGCAATCAATACTGAATTATTCAAACAATCTCAGGTCTGTCCCATTCCTATTATCCCTATCGCTGTTCTACTCACAACCTCCTCGTATATTCTGAAAAATAAGGCTGGAAGTAAGAATGCAAAAAGTCCAATAAATCTCCAAAATAGGCAACGGCGTCTCTCTCGGAGCATTGAAGGCCAACATACGCTGAACCTCCCCCCCCCCTTCCCCCCATCTCATTCTGTGCCAGCTGTTTGGAGCCAGATGAGTAGGGCTCCTCCAGGCAGCAAGGCTTAGGGGGTCGAGAGGGTTCCTCGTGAACAAAGTGTTGTCTTCTGATGGAAAAACTCAATCATCAGTCAGAGCGATGCAGTGGCCAACCTGTGTTCAATGTTAAAGCTCTTTTTTTCACCTAATTAACCTCCATCTCCTCTCACTGCTGATCTCCTCCCTTGGATCTCCCTTCGGTGATGACAGGCCAGATATTAGAGACACGCGGGTCAAAGAATCAACGACCAGCGCTGGTTCTTCTTTCTGCTTTTCTGAAGCCTCCTGTGGTAGAACTGGCTTGTTGCGGTTCTTTCTCATCTTTTGGGTCTTTTCTCGTCTTGTTTCTGTGACTTCTCAGGGCTATTATCTGGCCTTCTCCTCATAATGGGCTCTGTAAAGCCTCCTGAATCTCGCATCAATGTCACTTTTATGGTTGGTTTTGACACCGTCTCCAAAAAGCTCATTTTCCTCAACAGCCATGTTTTTCAGCCTTGCAAAAATGCATTTTTCAGATGATCCATAGGGGTTTTTAATGGGAAAAAAAAGGATTATTTTCTGAACACAATGTTTGTTTTTCTGAAAAACAAAAAATCACCAAATTTGGAGATGAATGGTTTGCTTTGGTTATAGCCATCTATACTGCAGTAATATATGATCATATGTAATCAATATATGGAGTGCTCAAACAAACCAATGGGGAATTAACAACCTGGCAACCCAAAAGTTATTAGTAATTGCTTATAAATGGTTTATAGACCATTATGCAACTAGTCACAAGTTATAAACCTTTTAGAAGTCTTATCAGAAAACAGGACCACTTTTAATTTGGTGTTCGGGTGCTCTGCGTAGTGAAGTGAATTTTCTCAAGCAGCTCTTGCTATCAGTAAAGCTGCTTTGTGCTGCTTCAAGACAAGACTTAATTGTCTCACTTAGTTTTCATAGTTCTTACTCTACATGCAAAGACACACACACAGGTCCTCCCTGGTCTCACAGAGAGGGACAGCAGCTGTAAGGGAGGATTTACAGGGGCCGCCTGTCCTCCCAGCAGTAGGCTGATTGGAGGGGCTGGCTGTGTTTGTTAAGGTAATGGGCCCTAGGTGAGCTAATTCACAGGGTACACGCTCCACGCTCCATCACCTCAGGAGAACCACGGTGGAAAAGAAGTTTGCCGGCGGGGGCTGGAGCTAGTGAGGGGAAAGAGGGAGGAGGAGGTTTCCAGCTTTCCCTAAAATCCCCTCAGCCTTACCCAGTCTCCTCCAGCTCCACCTGAAAGTGATTACCAGGCCAGCCGTGAGCAAACAAGCCCCATATGGAGTGTCTATAGTGGGGCTGAGGCTGGGAGCCTGGGGAGCCCTCCTCCACCTCTTTGGAGAGAAGAGGCCTGAGCAAACACAGCTAATGAAGTCTTAACAAGCGGCCCCGGGTTAGCGCGAGCCCGCTAAATGCCACCGAGGCTCTTGGAATTGTGTCCAGCAGATTGGCTAAATCTCCTCGAAGCTTTCCCTTCACAAGATAAAGGTGCATTAGCATATCTCAGTCTCGCCATCTCGGAGGTAAGTCCAGGATCTGGCATGCAGTCACACTTGATGGGCCTTCCTCTCTCTTCAGTCGGGAGCACTTGATTCTCGACAGACAGAAGGGGGCTTTAAATTGAACACATTGACTTCGGATCCCGACGTGATTCCGGGTTTTATTCATTGGTCACAGAGGGTTTCCTTCAGGCTTTGGTCTGGGGGGGATATTTTCTCACAGCGTGCAGCTCTGCGTTGCAAACAGGAGACGAGTGGATTTCCACGTCGTAAACCATTATGTGAGGCCCTCGCCTCCCCCTCCCTCCGCCCCTCTCCCACACGTTGACCACCACCTTACCCTCACTCCCTTCCTATGTATGAGTCCTTTTCTCACTCATCCCAATCGCCAGGGGTTTGTTATTGAGGAACCTTTCACACCGTCCACCCTGTGCACAAACAGGCACTCGCTCCTACTCCACGGCACTGGCCGCAGCCGGACTCTTGTCTCCTAATCAAAAGCAAACAGCCATTAACGGAGCTCCTTCCTTGTTATCTCACACCGTCGACTCACTTAATCAATCTGGGTTCCCATGATGCCCAGATCGCTGCGGGGTCAGTTCATTCGCTGTGTGGTTTCGAGGCTGTTTCACGCGATAAAGAGCTGGCTCCGCTCCAAACGCAATACAAGTAAACTTGAACACAGCACACAATGTTGCATTTTATCTCAGACGGGAAACTGAGAGGAAGATGCCTGCACTGTAAGACCACACATGGGCCTCCTAGCACCTAAACCCTGTGTGTGTGTGTGTGTGTGTGTGAGAGAGAGAGAGAGAGTGCACAGCAGAGGACAAAATGCCTATTCAAAAACACATCCCTCTTGTTGGTGGAGGGACTATCGGGTTTCAGACAGATGTGCCGATCACATGTTGGCTTTCTCGTGCCTCGTTTTGAAGCTGCGTGGTTTCAAGCCCTTGAACAGCCTCTGGTAATGAGAGTTATCATTCTCACAGCAAGAAAATATCAGTTGTACATCTTTTATGAGTTTATTGAGTGTTTTAGGAATTAAAAAATAACTTTTTTTTTAATGTCACAGAAATATTATTTGTAACCCATTCTACGTTCATCCTCTGGGGTCAAATAATGAACATTATTATTATTATTAATAGTATATGTGCAATATTTCAGGCAAAGTTCAGTAGTTATAAGTTTCATGTATGAAAGCATTTTTGTATGTGTGTTTGGGAGGACATAAGATAAATATTCAGGTTATAAAAAAAGTAACAATACGAAGCACACTATTATTCATTCATATGTAATAAAGAATGTTTGCCACGGACTTTAATTTGGTATCTGGGTGGGGTGAATTTAAGGTCAACCACTTTTTTATTTTAGGCACTTTAATGTGGAGCAAAGCATCTTTTTGTGTGTGTGAAACTTCTGGCTAAAGTAGCTGCTGGATAGTTATAGTGAAGAAGGGGAGGGGGGGTGGGGGGGGGGAGTACAATGTGTCCCTCTGAAATATTGTGGAGTAAAAGTATGAAGTACCAGCAATTTGAGTAAAAAAAGAAGTATCAACAAGAATCCACACTTTGCAGCAAATGTCGACACAAACGTTAATGATCAATATCAGACATTTAAAAAAACAAACTACAATAACATGTCAAATCTCCAGACGCGCAGTGTGAGCGTGTTGCCACTGATATGAGCGCTCTGCCGCCGTCTCGGTGCGCCGCGCCGCTCGAGCTTTGCCTCGCGCAATTACGCCTCCCGCGGAGCTCTGTGCGAGCGTTAAACGAAACATTAGCACCTCATTTAAAAAATAAAACAGGCCTTTCACAAGGACAGACAGCTCCCTGGGTAGTCTTATCATGCGCAAATTAGCCAATTTACCAAACTGCTCCCTCTCTCTCTCTCTCTCACTCACACACACACACACACACACACACACACACACACACACACACACACACACACACACACACACAAAGAGAGAGAGACTGAGACGCATCCTCGCTCTACCATTGTTGTCACACTGAGGACTGAGTGTTAAAGGAAGTTACAAGACGGTGAACACAGAGTGCAGTCGCTGAACAGAATTGTGAAATAAGCAGGTTATTACTCCTAACAGCACGTCTGGTCTGTATTTCATATGTCTTTATAATTACTTTATATTGTTATGATTATGATCTTAAAAACGACACTTTTGCAATTTTAAATTGTTTTTTTTTTTTTTGTTGGGGGGGAATTAATTACAGGGTTATTATAGTTGATTTTAGAGCAGCCATGGCTCTGGGCTTGACTTATTATCATAAACACGCTGCCTATAATCTGCGCTTTTATGAAAATGTGGTGTTTTGAAAGAAAAATTCATAAAAGTAGTTATTTTGACCTCAACGTGTGGTTTGTTTGATGTCATCATCATCAGCTGGTGGTGGAGTGATGCTTTTCTGCGCACCCTCCACAGCAGCATCCCGCCGCCACAGACAAGACTACAGTGTGATCAGAATGTGGCAAATACATCTTTTTAGGGTATAACACTCGATCGACTGCTGGAAAGCACCGCCCCCCCCGCCCCCCCCCTCTCCCGCCGCTCTGTGATTGGAGGAGCGGCTCCGGGGGTGTGGCTTGCGATGCCCCTGGTATATATCGACACCGCTTCGTCTCCCAGCCGATGATTTGTATGGGAACCGGGACTAAGGTGGGACGAGCCGACTGGATGTAGTCGCTGTGTTTTGGAGAAAGAAACGAGGCCCACATTTTCCCGTTGACAGCGATCGGACAGCAGCAGCACGTGGGTTGTTTTGTGTTGCTTTTTTTAATTAACGGACTGTCTGAGGATACTGAAAGCAGTTTCCAGAAGAAGGTGGATTCTCCTCTCAGCCATCTTGACTGCTCGCCGCCCTGAAGGCTGTTTTCTCTCCTCCTCCTCCTCCTCCTCCTCCTCCTCCTCCTCTGAAAGTAAACACGGCTTGCACATTGCTTGCAACTCCGTGCAAGATCCCGAGAGAAGCGAGATGGGCTCGCTGCGCAACGTCTAACCGGACCGGAGGCGACAGCAGACGGCGGAGAGGATTTATCGGCACCAGAGCAGAAGCGGGGGGACACGACGCGCCGGAGGGATGGACCTGTTTGGGATTTACCTGGTCCTCTCGCTCGCTCTCCTGCCCCGATCCAGCTGCACCACGGCCAAGGAGATCACCTGCCAGGAGATAGCCGTGCCCCTGTGCAAGGGGATCGGCTACAACTACACCTACATGCCCAACCAGTTCAACCACGACACGCAGGACGAGGCTGGACTGGAGGTGCACCAGTTCTGGCCTCTGGTTGAGATCCAGTGTTCGCCGGACCTGAAGTTCTTCCTGTGCAGCATGTACACCCCGATCTGCCTGGAGGACTATAAAAAACCTCTGCCGCCGTGCCGGAGCGTGTGTGAGAGAGCCCGGGCGGGCTGCGCGCCCCTCATGAGGCAGTACGGCTTCCCCTGGCCGGACAGGATGAAGTGCGACCTGCTGCCGGTGCAGGGCAACCCCGACACGCTGTGCATGGACTACAACAGAACCGACTCCACCACAGTGTCCCCCGTCCTCTCCAAACCCACCAACCACCCCGCCAAGGGTTACAATCCCCCGAAAAACAAACCGAGTCGAACCGGCGCGCCTGGGAAATACAAGCCGCCCGCCTCCCCGTGTGAGCCGGGCTGCAAGTGTTTGGAGCCCATGGTGCCGGTGAACACGAACCGTCACCCGCTCTACAACCGCGTCAAAACGGGACAGATCACCAACTGCGCCATGCCGTGCCACAACCCGTACTTTACGCACGACGAGAGAGCGTTCACCGCCTTTTGGATAGGACTCTGGTCCGTGTTGTGCTTCGTGTCGACTTTCGCCACCGTCGCCACTTTCCTCATCGACATGGAGCGGTTCAAGTATCCGGAGCGACCCATCATCTTCCTCTCGGCCTGTTACATGTTCGTGTCGGTCGGCTACATCGTCCGACTCATCGCCGGGCACGAGAAAGTGGCGTGCAACCGGGAGTTCGACCTGGAGCACATCCACTACGAGACCACCGGCCCCGCGCTCTGCACCGTGGTCTTCCTCCTCATATACTTCTTCGGCATGGCCAGCTCCATCTGGTGGGTCATCCTGTCTCTGACCTGGTTCCTCGCGGCCGGGATGAAGTGGGGGAACGAGGCGATCGCCAGCTACTCCCAGTACTTCCACCTGGCCGCCTGGCTCATCCCCAGCATGAAGTCCATCGCGGTGCTGGCGCTGAGCTCCGTGGACGGGGACTCCGTGGCCGGCATCTGCTACGTGGGGAACCAGAACCTGGACAACCTGCGGGGCTTCGTCCTGGCCCCTCTGGTGATTTATTTATTCATAGGCACCATGTTCCTCCTGGCCGGGTTCGTGTCCCTGTTCAGGATCCGCAGCGTCATCAAGCAAGGGGGCACCAAGACGGACAAGCTGGAGAAGCTGATGATCCGGATAGGGATCTTCACGGTGCTCTACACGGTGCCGGCCACCATCATAGTCGCCTGCTACTTTTACGAGCAGCACAACCGACAGAGCTGGGAGATCACGCACAACTGCTCCAACTGCCTGCTGGAGCGGGACCGCAGCAGCCCGGACTACGCGGTTTTTATGCTCAAGTACTTCATGTGCCTTCTGGTGGGCATCACGTCCGGGGTGTGGATCTGGTCCGGCAAAACTTTGGACTCGTGGAGGACTTTTTGCACCCGGTGCTGCTGGGGCAGCAAAGGCACCAGCGGCTCCATGTACAGCGACGTGAGCACCGGACTGACGTGGAGGTCGGGCACGGCCAGCTCCGTGTCTTGCCCCAAGCAGATGCCATTGTCCCAGGTTTGAATGGGAGGGGGGGGGCAGCTTATGAGGACTGCTAATTGTTTGGGAGATAACCCATCACACCCTGTCTTAAGCAATTTGCATGGTAATGAACTGCTGCTGAGGTGACCCCCCCCCCTCCCCGCTTCCCTCTCTCTCTCATCCCCCAAACATCCACACACCTCTGTGGGGAGAGCTGGCTGAAACAGTGTACCTGGCAGTCACACAGGTTCGATTCCTCCCCGTTTGTATGGATTAGAGGGACACACCGAGGCTGCTACGCAGACCTGTGGCTTCACTCGCTGTAAGAGAGGCAGGTTTGCTCCTAACGAGCTCCACACAAAGAGCATTTGGGTCCTCAATGCCATTTCATCTACACAGTGCCAGATAACATTGTGTCAGCCAATCACGTCAAAGATGGTTTAAATTAAGCCTTAATAGTGCCCAAGTGTTTTGTTTTTTGTTTTTTTTACGGGTCGTTCATTTTGTAATTTTTCAGAAATGTATTTATATATATATAAAAGTTCTGTAAAGGAAAAAAAAGCTGTACATTTGTGTATAAAAGAAAACTTTATAAGCTATTGTAAATTTGTACAAAGTGTAGATGTCTCTTTTTGTGAGAAAAAGCAAATACGAGCTTTATTTTGACAATAAAACATTTTTTTGATAAATCTCAACTTCCTGTGAACTTTTGCAGTGTTTTTTCACCAAATTTGCGAAGGAGGTTTGTGGAGGCAGATCTTTTTTCTTTTTGTGGTGTGGTCACCGTGTTGACGGTGGCAGCAGCAGTGGCAGCTTTTTGAGAGTCCCCCCTCCCCTGGTTAAAAAGGAAGCCCTTTCTTAACCATCAGAGACCGGTAATTAGAGGCAGGGGTTGAGTTGGAGCATCTCCATAATTGTTGAAGTCCTCTTCACATGCTTGCCGAAGCCCGCTTTTCTTAATTTAGCAAAAGAGGGAGTGGGTGAAAGGGGGTATAAATGCAGGGAAGGGGCCCTTTTCATCTGCAGAAACTTTGATCTTTCTTTTTTAACAGCCGAGAATAAAGGTGGTGTGTATTAGGAGTGTCTGTCTGATGTGCCAAGGTTCCCCCTAAACGTCCCCATTTGGACGCTTTGATGGACGTCCTACAATTCAAAGAGCATTTTGGAACCCCCTTCGCTTTCCTGGGTTTGTCAGAGCTGAAACCTGCCAGAGCCCCTGCGTCTTGTGTTTGGGGTGTTGTTTTTTTCCTCTCCCCTTCTTCTTCTTCTTCTTCTCTTTTTTTTCGCAGGGGCCTGAATTGAAACATCTTCTCCCTCGGCTCAAGCTGTGTCAGCGAGTGCAGGGGCCTTGACATGAATGATATTGAAATAGCAATGAAAGCCCCACAGGTGGTCTGTTCACATGATCTCACATCTTAGGGCCCCCTAATCGAGCCGTTTTCTCTTTTTTTCTTCTTTTTTTTTGTTGCTACAAATGTATCTGGTTTGGTCCCAATTAACCCAATGCGCTGGCATAAGATGATACACTGTAACCCGGCGAAGAAATGCCTTTGATTTGCAGGTCAATGGTGACAGTGGGCTTTGTAGTGACTGCTTTGTTCCTGCTTTATTCCTTTACACTCAGACTGTAGACGTGGACCTCCACACACACACACACACACACACACACACACACACACACACACACACACACACAAAGCAGAGCTTCTGTTCACTGTAGTGCAGACATGCATCTGTTGGGAGTGTAAATCAGCCATATAAATCTTGCATCAGCGCTGTCAGCAAAAGACACCCGGCAGTAAAGATGGGAGTCGAAACAAAACTTTCCTTGAGATCAAAAAGAGCTGGGTGCTTGAGCATTTCGCTTCCGTGCGGCTCATCAACAGTTCTGAGTAGTTGCAACTGTGTAAAGTTGGGTACAGATCAAGTTTGGGAGTTTAAATCTTCAGCTTTATCAAAAGCAAAATGTAAATATTGCTCTGCTTTCTGTTGGGTACGGATCTGGCACGCAAGTTCATGCTCTGGATCATTTGCGGTCAAAGTTCCATCAAATAGTCACGGTAGCTTTCCCTGCTGCAGCTGGTTCTTTTTCTGGTGTTTACCTCAAAAACCTCAGCGAGTGTGTGCCGCTCCAGCTCTCACTGCCAGCCGCTCGGCAGTGGCATTAATGTGCAGCCCCACCTAGTGGTAGAAGCAGAACTGCACACCTCCACGTGCCTCCTGGTTTTGCTCTTGATTCTGAGTGTTTAGATGAGGTCTCAGCTCCCAAACTAGCACAGGAAGTGTGAATGCTGAGAACTTTAACTTCCAATACGCGTGTACTCGCACACAACAAGGAAATGTTCCGAATTTTAGTGGTATTCAGAATACAATGTGACGAAGGCTGAGCTGTGAGATGCAACAATTCTGACGAGTGTGAGAGACGGTGAACAAGAAAACATAGAGATTGGCACATAAAAGCTGTTCTAAACGTGTAAACTTGTATACCTTTTAGAGAAATGTGTGTTTTTTTGGGATATGAAATGATTCATTAATCAGTCAATTTCCAAAAATAATCAAATAATCAGCAATTATTTTAATAGATTTATAATTTCAGCCATTTGTCAAGCAGAAATAATGGGGAAAGGAAGACAACAACAAAAAATCCATTCCCTTGTTTCAGCGTCTCAGATGTGAGAGCTTGCTTCTTTTCTTTATCATCATATTTTTGGAGTTTTGGAAAACCAGACATTTGTAAAATGTCAACTGGAGTTGCGATGGACATTCTTTTTCACTACGTTTGACTTTTCATAGACGAAAACCATTCAAAACAGAACCAATGAATCTTGTATTTGATTTACATAAAAATAATAATTATAGGGCCTCCATAGACGGCTATCACCTAAAATCACGCATTTATGAATAGTGTCCCAAACGGCATGTATTGATGTCCTAACAGTAAGGGAACTATATTATCTGAGCTACTTGAGTCAGTGCTTTTTGTGTGGACATAACTGTAGTCCTTACTTTAACACTCAGGAGTCGCTGCAGTCACACCTGAAGAATCCCAATTAGCTTCTTTATTGAGATTTTTATGACCAAAGTTAAAGTTTAGGACCACTCTTAAGACCACTTATTAGACATTTTTAAATTGACATTCTCCACTAAACACATCGCCCCGGCTCCCCAACTACCCGGCCCCACAAACCAACTGTCCAGCCACTCAAAGCAGCGTGTCCTGGCTCCACCGTTACACACACACACACACACACACACTTTGTAATTAACAGGTAACAGCCCGTTTCCTCCGCAGGGGCCACTGACCCAATTCACTGCAGTGTACAGGAGAAAGTATGAGAATGCCGTTAAGGGGACTTTCACACGGACGGGGCCGACCTCTCAGAACGGCTGGGTTTTAACTGGTCATGGTGCAGGTCATGACTTTATGGTTTAGTTTAACTAGGTAGTATTTCATGGACATGCCACTGATCTGATCTTGTCGGGGCTTGTTCATAAACAACTGTTTTCACTGCAGGGCCACATCGGTGCCGAGGTGGGACCATCCTAAACAAATCCGGGAACAAATAGAAACCCCTCCGACTCGAGCGCGAATCCAGAAGACGACCTTCCACGCAGCTGATTGAATTGTCTCCTCCGTATACAGATGTTAAAGCCTCATTTGTGGAGTCAGGAGGAACATTCTGACCCTGTCGAACATCACGTATTGACGGGAGGCAGACACAGAGGGGAGTAGAGAGGATGATGGGCAGGCCATGCCTGATACTACTATTGATCCTGATGATACATCTGGGAGAAGGTTAGTTTTTCTTTTATCTCTTAATGCACGAGAGGAGACACAGCAGATGTGGACTTCTTGTCCCTTGCATTAGTCGCTCTTGTATTAAAGATTGCGACAGACAATGTGTATCAGAACATATTTGGTGTTTCTAATACGGCTGAAAACAGAAGTTACAAAAACGTGACCTAGAAATGATGTTAAGAATAAAATGTGCCCCCAAAAAAAGTCAAATTTGGATGTTGCTTTTACAGTTTTCTGTAGCTGTGGACATTTAAACGTTTAAAGCTCTCGCATGATTACATTAGGATTTATAAATACGCCAGTTCTAATCACTCCTCTTTATTTTCCAGATTACGTCAGTGGAAGATGAACAATAGCACTAAAGTTTCCGTGAGTGCGTTCCTCCATGCATGAAGCATAACAGTGACCTCGAGTTTCTGTGACCCATTTCCATTCACGCTGGAGCTCCTGACCTCCAGCTCAGGCACATTATCCCCAGCTGGCCACTTGAGACGGCAGATGTTGGAAAATAGAGGGGTTCAGGCTCCGTGGTTACGGTTTCTAAGGGGACTCGGACGTCATCGACGCTGTGGCAGTTTGGTAAAAAAATAAAATAAGATGTTGTGTCAGTGGTGCTGTTTTTGAACCAATAAACGCTTGACTTTAGCAGCTATGACGGAGCCTCACAGGAGATATCAGCAGAAGTGGCCGGCTCCCCGTTGGCACAGCAACAATGCCCCTGTGGTTTAGTAGTCCTTACAGTGCACCCCTGCTGCCTCTTCCAATCCAAAGACCCCCCACCTCCACACACACACACACACACACACACACACACACACACACACACACACACAGCGGCAGAACACTGTGTTCCCTCAGTCCTTCACTGACTGACTGACATTTACACAAAAGGAAAAACTTCTTTCATCTGAAGCGCAGAGTGTTTTGCCAGATTCACTCTGGGCTCGGTCGCATTGGATGGAGGGGTTGGGAGGAATGGAGGGGGGGGGGGCTTAAACCAACAAACGTGCCCGCATTCATCATTGAAAAGGGGTGTGACGTGTCGGTTCTGATAATAAATAAATAGCAGCAGAACAATCGGAGGATGCGCCAGAACGATGCTGCTGTTTATAGTAATAAAAAAAGGGCGAGCCTACCTCGTACTCTGTAGCCATATGTTAAGTGAAGGGAAATGCACACACAATGTAACCAAACCGTCAGCATTTGAAATAATATTATTTATTGAAAACAGTAGTTCCATGCAGTCACAGAGGTCACACCTCTTTTTAAAAAATACAACAATTTGATATTATTCAGAAAGATTTGGAAAAGTATGCTGAAAGTCACATGTAATAAAAAGGTATTAGAGGACAAATCTTTTATCATTATTATGCTGTAAAAATTAGTGTCACACCACACCTGGACCACAGGCCAAGATCAGTTACCTCCATCATATCGGTAAAAGAGCCAAACTGAATATAAGGACATCATAATTTGTTTAACATATACATTTCATTGACAGTGTACTCCTCCATATTGCATGCATCCCTCCAAATCCGTCTGATGTAATAAAGTGGCCCACTATACCAAACTCACTAACTTAACTAAAGACATGTATACGTTTTCCCCATGAAGCAGCCTGTTTCATACTGCTCATCTTCCAAAATAAAACTTTATGAAACGCAACACCCAGTTCTGTCCACTTGAGGGAGCCATTAACTAGACGTTATCTTTTCTCTCACAGCTCCGACTGGACAATATCATGTAGAATTTATGTGGACACAGACCGGCATTTTCACATTTTGTCCCTGAAAAGATGAATTTAAGACAAATATAGTTTTCAGTTTCTTTTACTGCATTTATTGTATCATTAGGAGTCACATGGCCACCACTGTGTGTCCCTGAGTTGGACCTTCATGCGGTAGGGTTTAGGGGACAGGGTGACCCCGTAGACAGGGGTGTGGTCTGGCTGTCCAGCATCCTCTGGAAGAGGAAGAGCTCCATGCGAGCCAGACCCTCTCCGAGACACATACGGGGACCTGAGACGTGTTCAGTCAGTAAGTCATGAGCATTTCTTTTCAATAGAAGACGCAGTTGGACTTTCTCTTACCTGCAGAGAGAGGCATGAAGGCCTCGGGCTTAACAAACTCTCCCTGGTCATTCAGGATGATCACTGTCCCCTGAGGAGAACAATTACTTCAATGCAATATGATTTTAATGTACTTTCTTCGTGGATGGAGCTATTGATAAATCAGATTCTTTACAAAAGTTACAATACATTTCTGTCATGAAAGTGAAATATTACTGAATAACCAACTGGCTTCAGAAGTTCTTCACTTTCCTATTATGTATTTTAATCATTTTCTTTTCTTGAATTAAATTCTCTCCTTTCCTTCATATTCCATTATTTAAAATGTGCTTGTCTCTCCAGCAAAAGCACAATTATTTCCTTGATTAATCGTCAAAAATAATAAAAACATATCCATCATAATTTCCCAAGAGCCAAAAGGTGTCCTAATGTCCGACAAGCAGTCCAAAGGGCCGCCTGCACCTTGTACATGTGGGTGGGTCATGAGGTCGAGGAAGCCAGTGAGCAGGGTGTTGGACGTGGTGTCAGTCCAAGCGAAGTGAAGATCCAGAACTAACATGAGGAGTCGATCCTCACAGAAAGAGGAGCCATGATCGCCTCCCTGGAAAGAGAGAATGGATCTTTTGGGTTTTATCTCGCTGTATCGCACATGTAATTTGCACTTCATGTGCATGTCGCACACCTTATCCAGTTCATCCAGACAGCAGTCGAGGAAGTCTCGCGGTCGCCCAGGGACCCTGGTCTCTTTGTGCTCAGTGACCCGACGACGACGTCTGAGGAATGAGAATGACGAGATTGGTGACTCCCAAAAAAAGACAATGCAGCACGTTAACAATGTGGAAATAAATAAAAGGAATAAGGAGAGGTTCTCCAGGCATAATGAATGTACACCCACCTCAATGTTCTTTAACGCCTTCACGAAGGACAGCGGCAGGTTTCGAATAATGGGAACAGAGTCGTACAGCTGGAAGGAAAGATTAACTTTCTGTGAAGGTGCGTTCAGTCTAAGAGTGGAAAGAAAAAAAGGGAAGACGTTTAAATGTTTGCTGCAGGCAACTTTTGTGCACAACAAAAAGGTGTTAGAAGATATTCCCAGCTAAAGCTGTGCTTTTTGTAATAGCAGTTTTCTTTTTAGAAATGTTTAATGTCGGTTTAAAGGCTGCTTTGGTTGTTGAAACAGTATTAGGCAGGCTTGTTCATCCATAGTCAAATGATTATGAGGAGAAATACAGGAGGGTCACTCACTGGAGGATGCTACACGTCCCAGCTAAAACCTGAGCAGGGCTCCTGGGGCACAAAGCAGAGTGTGTCTGGCTAACTTTGATGTGGAACATGAACTTAAGTTAAAAGATAGACTATTTGAGTGTCCTTGATACATACTACAATACATTTTTTTTTAAGTCTGGAAACACCTATTTTAACTACTTAATGAAGTAGATATTTTAACTGCACTGCAAAATACTAAAACATAAAGGTTGTTTGCCCACACTGATCATTTAAAACTGTGATAAACTACAAATGGGAATGTGATGAAACACTTTATGACTTCCAGCTCCAAAGAGACAACATTTAATGCGTCATTGTATCAATACAAGACAGGGTTGGTAGATTTTTACAGATTTTTACTTTCAAGCTCTGTGTTTTTGCCTAATTAACATCCATGTATTGATTGTTTTAACTTCCACCACTGGAACAGGATAGTATCAGTGCTTTATGCAATTACAATATTTGGATCAATTACTCAATTTAGATCTCACTACCACTCCCAATAGCAAAACGTCTGATAGTTTCGAGCTAAGGTTGTTACCGTACAAACATGTGGCTCCCCATGGCCCAGGGTCCATTAGCTATCTAATTAGCTTTCTAGCGATTTCTTTAAAGCACTGCACAACCACGTTGATGAAATTGTCGTCATAGTCATAACGTTTGCCAAACAGGACCTGACAGATGACGTTGGAGGCCGCATTATGAAACATGACCTGAGGACTATTCGTCGTACCTGTGACAGATGTTAACAATGGCAACACAGCAGGGTCAGTTCATGTGGAACAGAACATTACATAGTAGTGTGCGAACACTGAGAGGTCTAAATTCTAATATAGACATTGTGTGACACAAGTAGAGAAGAGTCAAAAAGTCAGCAGACTGACTCAGTAATGTCCAGTTAATCAGCAGTGTCTGCCCAAAGTGTGCTAGCATTAGCTAACGTTAGCCCACCAGAAGATGCTGGTCATCAAGTGAGGCTGTAGCAGCTGAACTCCTAAGAGTACTGGATTAAGCAAGGGTGCGTTTTATCGCTCATGAATGCAGCTATTCATCTGTAAGAGGGACATCGCCTCGTTTTTTTACTTTCAAACGTGACATAGTCCCACTTTAAGCGATATTACATACTCTGTCCTACCGCTGTGGGTGAGGTCACTGACCAAAATGTCTTGGGGTCGCCCGGCAAAATCAGCAGCTTTGGTCATCATGGCCTCCTTCATGGCCTGCACCCCCCATTGATGACTCCGGCCGATTTGGGTCCGATGAAGAGACTGTAGACGTTTCCGTAGCACTTTCTCAGCTCCAGGAGAGAGCACAGTGAGAAGCTCTTGAAATGTAAACTGCAATAGATCCGCTTTTAACTCGGACTCATGAAAAGGATTTATTTTTAGAAATCAGCTACTAAGACTGTCTAACTTATTTCAATATGCTAGAGTGAATGGTCAAATTTAAATTTATAGCCAATTAACTGTCCAACAGCAGTAAATATGTTACGTAGTAATATTTGAACCATATGATCATATTTTTGTTTTAACCACTTATGCATTCAATAGAACAAAACCTGCAAACATTCTCAGGTAAATTAACTAGCTGCTTACACACACCTACTACTCAGTGTGTGCACAGCTTCTAGGTATGAATGTGTGTGACTGATAGTCAGTAGCGTAACAATTGAAAGCAAAGTACAAGTCCCATGTCAGTGGCGAGCCTCCTTGCTGCTGCTCCGGGCAGCATAATCAGCAGCGTGGGACACACCTGTGACAGCAGGCACGCTGCATGCTGCATTTCTCTGCAGTCCATTGTGACATGAAGCAGCCTGCACACGGCCTGAAAAAAATGACACGTACACTTTCACTGTTGTGATTGCTCAGGGCTGACTGACCACTGCAAAGAATTCTACAAACTAAACGGGGCATTAAGGGGGGAAAAAAACAACTAATAATTCACATTCATGGCCGACTTGCCAGAAAAGGACTCAAGTAAATCTTAAATGGCGCTTATACTTATAGAAATGTCAAAGAAATGAGTGATTTAGTACTCAAGGACTTAGCTAAGATTAAATGCAAAGTTCGGGGTTTAACATTGAAAAGGTTAACAGTGACTGTAAACACAAGACAGGACACCGAGGGGGGGCCCACGGCTAATTTATGCCTGGGGCCCCTGAGCGGGTTAATCTGGCCCTGCCTGCCAGTCTGACCTGTATGCCTCCAACTTGAAAAACATCCTTTCGCCTTCTTAAATCTCAAAATGATATCCTGCATGCTGTGGCTTATCTGTCTCTGTACTCTGTTCCCAAATCTACTGTTGATTATTAATCGGCATGGCCTGAAATAACCAAAAGGAAAGAGGTGCTGCTTAATGGAGCACATTAAGTGACACTGCACTTCTTCTTGTCAGTAGGGGCCCCTTTTAATCATGTTCAGAAAATCTACAGCACAGGGGTTTCAGGGGGGAACATTTAAAAAAAAAAAAGTGCCTCCACCTGATTTATTGAAGGAAAGTGTCACGACCAAAATGTTTTATGAAGATACAAATATTCACATATGAAAATCTGTCACCACAATGCCAAAGGGCATCTGAATTCAAGTGTTGGATTTAATATATGGCAGCATTTCACATTTTGTGTCACCGGAGGGCAGCATGATTTCAAGCTACAGTATCAAACAAGAGCAGCTACAATAAAGTGCTTTGGAAGGTAACACAATCTTCAATGTCATAGACAAAAGTCAATGAGGTGTAGAAATGTAAGAGATCAAACTATTAAATAAATTTTACTTTATAAAGAAACAAACTTTACATAAAATAGTGTCTCAAACTGTATATATATTCAATTGATATTGTATTGGACGATAACTATAAATTGGTTTTGAACTATGACTTCTATTAAGAATTAGGCACTGATGGTTTTCAATCAAAAATAAATCGCAATAAAAAAGGAATTAATAGGTGAGCATAAAACATATAGAGTATTCAACTTTTGTACATTGGATACTACAACAAAAACATCACTTGATGAAACATAATTTAGGAAGTCACTTCCTTATAGCTCCACTTTACATTCACAATAACCCAAAAGCTACACAATCTACGCAGACGACACAAGTGTAACTGAGTCCACTGGGTGTATGTAGGAGGAGCGGAGCTATTAGACCTGCGGTGCCCTCCTGAAAACCCCCTGTGGTCACTCTTATGATGGTCAGGGTGCAGCCCTCAGTAGATAGGTGAGACATGAGGATGGGGAGCTTTTGTTGCCTTCAAAGAGACCACAAGAGGAGGAAGATCAAGAGCTATCCGTTTACACAGAGGCCGGGCCCACAGCTATAGAGCGGCAGGTGCAACTGTGATGATTTACTCTGGGAGTCTCCTCACAATCATTTGTGGGAGGTAGTCCAGGGATGTCAAGAAAATAGACTGACCGGTTGCTCAAAACCTGGAAGCATTTCCGCAAAGGCAAATGTCAATCAAACGCTACAGCAACCCGACTATATACAGTATACTGTCTATGATTGACATGTATCACAGTGGGAGTGTATGACCCACATTAATCTGAGCTTTGATCAAAGTGAAACCAAAGCCACAGCAAGCAGAGAGCACATATCCTGAAGGGCAACATGCAACGCTGCTCCTTTGCAGAGCTCTGCTGTGCTCTATTTCTAGTGACAGTGTATGTGAAGGCTTATATTCCTCCTAAGCGCCACGAGGCCCTGAAATAGAGTGACAAGCCGTCTCCATAAATACAGAGCCCCTATGGGGGAGCATAATTGCTTTGTGAGCCTATGTCGGCTTTAGGGTCCTTCATAGTGTCCTTCGCTTCTGACGGAGGAATCCTATTCCATTCCATGAGTCCGATAACACCACCTTAGACAGATTATTGCCTTTTCATTTGGGCCTGACCTACTTATTCCGAAAGGTCGCCCACACATCCAAGAACAGGGCCTGAAGGCTAACCATGTCCTTTGACCCCAGTGACCCCCAACACAAAAGAGATGATGGAATCATGTAGAGTGGGGGGTGGGGTTACATATGTGGCACAGGTCAAGGCCTGTCTTTGTTCATGGACAGTGTGTCCATGAACAGGAGGTGAGGATAAAAGCCGACAAGGGAAAAAACAGGTGGGCTGCTCTCTTTTAGAATTTGAGGTTTGTTCAAGGACGCTGAAGGCCAGAGTGTCCTGTCATTCCTGACTTTTCTTGTTCAGAGAGTTCTTATTCAGGACTTGAGTTCTTGTCACTTTTCATCACTCAGCTACCGCCTCTCAAACGGCAACGTGATCTGACGGCGTGATGAAATCACAGCAAACCCCACTGTGCCTTGTGGGTCGAAGGTGTCTTGTGAATGCATTGCCGTTGTGGAATCTCCTCACGTGGCAGTGCAGTGTGCATTTTAAAGTGGAGGTAGAGAGCTTGGCAGGATGTCAGCTCCATCAGTCGTTGCCACTGTGTAAGCCTCGGGTTATCTCTGTCTGTTTATCACATTGCTTCCACAGCTATTTGTCCCTTCCTTTTGCTCCGAAATAAAGCAATCCAACCCTCACACCCACTCTGATCTTTTCTCTTCATCATTGGTGTGTAGCTCTGCGCCACTACACAGATCAACCAGCGTATACTGACCCACCCTTCTGGCACAAATTGCTGTGGAAACGTCTCCAAAGGGCCCTGCTAGCTCCCTGGGGGCAGATCCAAGGTCCCGTCTGGGCGGAGGTGGCGGTTTGAGTCGACTGCGTTTGCTAACATGGATTGATCTGGGTGTCCCCATTGGCTCTGGGGGGCACAGAGCCACTTCGCTGCCATTCCTTTCCAGCGCTTCCTCTTGGGAAACAAAGTAGCCATTGTTTCCGTTGGTGTTGTAGCCTTGGTGTCCTGGAGAGCGTGGAAGAGAGGAGCGCTCCAGGCAGGGTGGTTCCTGACCTAAAGCAAGACCTCCACAAGAGCCCTTGCTGCCTCGCCTTTTCCGGAAACTCCCTGTGGGACCAGCCTCTGCTTCTTGTTCCTGCTTGGCCGGTGAAGTGTTTGGGTCTATTCCTCTTGAGGCGCCCCTGCCTGAAAGGAAACACTGCTCTTCCTCACAGAGCTTCTCCACCACCATCATCTTGCTCTTGCTCTTCTGCCTCACCGAGCGCTTGATGGCACAGATGAAATCCACCACGTTTAGGAAAAGGGACAAAGCAGCCACGCCGAGCATGAAGTTGAGCATCACGGTCTTCTCAGTGGGCCTGGAGATGTAGCAGTCCACCTGGGTGGTGCACGGTGGATGCTGGCACAGGAACCTCCTGGGGATGTAAAAACCAAACAGATAGTAGTGAGCTGCCCCAAACCCTGCCTCCAGCAACGTTCTGACCAATAGATGGAGGATGTAGGCCCCCGTGAAGGACCGGGCCCACCCTCGCTCAGCCATCTTGTTCACAGAGGTCTTGCTGAACGGCTCCTGGCGGATCTTGAGTGACGGCAAGGCTTTGGTGTGACCCGCGGGGTTCAGGTCCACGGCGAAGCCATTCGAGACCTTATGGACCACGTAGATGATGAAGACGACGTAGGGGAGACACAAGGTGACGAGCTGCACCAGCCAGAAGCGGAAGAGAGAGATGGGAGAAAATAGATCATAGCACACGTTGGCACATCCGGGCTGAATGGTGTTGCACACAAATCGCTCCTGCTCGTCCTGGTATAGGGGATAACCAGCCAAGAGGAGGATCAGGATACGGAGGAAGAACATCACAACGAGCCACACCTTCCCTGAAAAATAAGCACGTTGCTATCAAAAATGGGCTTGAGATTTCACTTTGAGGTTTATAGATCTCCAGAACAGCCAACAGATCTCACTGCACAAACATAACGAAGCAACCAGTTAATGTGTCAGTGAAGTCAACTCACCCATCAAAGTGATGTTGTGAATGACAGAGATAAAGATGACCTCAGAGGCACTTGATCCCGTCATGCTTGCAGTGCTCAAGGCCCTCCAAAGTCTTCCAGTTTCAGGCCACAAAGTAAACCCCTGCACCTCACTCCCTGTCCAGCCACTTCTCTCCTACCCTCCCGAGGGGCACATTGGTTTCCAGTAGCATAATAACCTCCAGGATGACGGACACAAAGTCCCCTCAGCAGTCTCTCTCTCTCTCTCTCTTTCTCCTGGAGGGATTACATGCCAGGTTCCGGGAGGGAAAATCCAGCGTGATCCATTTGAGTCACCCAAGTCTCGGACAGACCCATGCAAATACTCTGTCTCGCCTCTTCCCCTGTTCCCTGCAGACAACAGTCTGTCCTCAGACAACAGAAGACGGGAGCGAGCCCCATTGTGGGTCTATTCTTAACACACTTGCAAAGGCACGTCGCCGTCCCTGGCATTGCAGAGATATTTTGGTGCCGCCGGTCGTCCTTCCAGGAGAGGAACAAGCCTCCGGGCTTACTCACTCTAAATTGCTGTATTAAGTTCTCAAGCACATTGGCAAACATGTTCAAACTGACTGCTCCATAAAAATACAAGCAGTTACTGCTGCATCTTCCAGTGATGAATCAAGGTTGCAGAACCGTAGACTGGATTAGCCTGGATGTGAACTGTATTTTCCCACAACTTATGCCAGTGTATGATGTCATAAGCACCCACTGTCTAGTCATTTAATATGGATATGCAATTAAACTCTCTTTAATTATTAATCTCATGTACAAAAGGAGTTCATATTTGATCAAGGAACCAGATTTACACTGTTCTATTTTTTTTATATAAAATGAGGTTAACTTAAAATAAGCTTCAACAAATGATCATCACAGTGCAGACCTCCCTCATGAAATGATTTTACAGAGGACACGAGTTCCTTTCACACATGCTGCATCCACCCTCGCTCATGGACAAGGTCTCTGGTGGGACACATGGCTAAAGACATTTGGCTTGGCTCATGATCACTACAGATCAATGGTCATTAGCATCCCCATACTTGCCCACGCAGCTCCTTTTGGATTGACAGCAAAGCTAAGATTTGGAATATATAATGTATTCTGTTGAAAAGTAGATAGTGTGTGAAATTGAACTTTTGGCTTGATAAGGCATAAAGAAAAATCACTTGGACCTGAAATTCATTTACATGGGCAACGCAGTGCTGACATTGCACATACAATGTGGTAGATGTTGTGTGGCATTGGGGAAGTTTGAAAGGGGTGATGAGCATTAGAGAGCAGAGAAAAAAGAAAAAAAGAAAGAAAGAAAGCCCAGCAAAAGCAAAGCAAACCCCCAACATGTCCCCCACCACAACCGACCAGCCTCGTTTAAACTGGAACATACCATCTGCTCACGTGAGAGCGGTACAAAAATACCCAATAACAGATAAATAACTACTTCAAGTTACATAGTCAAAGTTCTGGCAACATGTAAAGTTGTCTATTGGCACACACAAGCTCACACACAAGCACAGCAACTTTAATAAGGTGTCATCAATTGAACAGGTTCCCCGTTTCTCTCAACTACTTGGGAGTGCCTAAGTTACTGCTGACTGGATATTCAGGCACACCTGTTTGAAATTTCACTGATTGAGCAGCTGACCAGCAGCAACAAACATTTTATATTTAATTATCACCTTTATGTTAAGTTTTCTACAAACACACCCCCTGCTTTCATACAATTAACTAAATGCATATTATTTTAGTAGAGTTTATGCTCGATATATATTTTTTGCTCACATTATTGGCTCTCCGTCAGTATAGTTGATGCCATTTTGTAAAGATGTTATGTTTATGATGTTGTAGACCCAATATCTTTCATTTTCACACAGTATATATATGTATATATATTATTTTTTTAATTTTTTTATAGTGTTCAGTGTTTATAAATCAGCTCTTTATCATCATGTTTGAATGTTTGTTTTCTGTTGTATACTAGATGTTTGTCCTCATTCAATTATAAAAGTAGACATGTACCCCCTGTTGTGATCAGCTTTAAGTATATTAAACTGTAACACTATAATAAAGAAGCAATGCCACAAGAACCCGGCCTTATTTTCTGTCTCTCATCTGCCTTGACAAAACATTTTTTTATCACAGATATAAGCTGCATGAAAGTAAAAAAGAAATGTGATACTAGTTTCCATAAAGCCTCAGTTTGTATTCAGAGAGGAATACCTGCCGTTCAGCTCATAGCACTGTGTCTGTACTAGAGAGTGAATGCCCTTCATGGCTGTGTTTGAGGGCATATCGGCAATATTGGAATTTCAACAAATACTCCCACCCTGTGCATACTAACCATCCGTCTCATTTCAGAGGCTGCCATTCCCCACCTATCCAGCTGCTGCTACTTGGGCAATTTCCAGCCTCAGTCATTACCTGATCCCGCAGCTGTTCCCCATTTCCCCAATTAGCAATGTGTTGCGCCTGAAAACCCCGATCCCTTATCGATGCACGGGTGTGACACAAACGTCCCAACAGAATTTCAGAAGGCTTTCATAAGCCAACAAACTGCAGCACATTACACGATGAGGGGGATTTAACATTGTGATGCAGATTGAGAAACAGTTATGCCTCTTTTTTTTCTTCTGTTTTTTTTTACACTTTTCTCTCTATCAGGGTTTCTGTCTTATTCACTGGTCATGATCTAATTCATCATCGAAGGACCACAGAAACCCTTTTGAGACTTTAAAAAGAAATGAGATGTGGGTGATGGATATTTTTCTCTTTCCTTCGGCTCTCATTGAACACTGTGCTGTCTTAAAAGAACAGTAGGTAGGATTTAGGAGGATTTATTGGAAGAAATGGAATATAATATTCATTACTATTTTTTCATTGTCGTATTATGACCTGAACCTGAGAATCGCAGTGTTTTAGTTAGCTTAGAATGAGCCCTTCATTTATCTACATAGGGAGCAGGTCTTCTTCACAGAGCCCGCCATGTTTCTACCGTAGCCCAGAGCGGACAAACCAAGCACTGGCTCTAGAGAGTCTTTCACGATTTTACGTTACCTGAGGGCCACCATGGTTCTCCGACCCGCTTGGAAAGGGAGGGGTGACCAGAGGGGTATTCAGCTACATGTAATCTGCAACCTCACCACTAGATGCCACTAAATCCTACACACTGCTCTTTTTAAGGGATCAAGCGTGGTTTAGTCATCTTAAAGGCGCACTAAACTATATTTCTAAATGAGCAATGGGTCAAATGACAATGTGTAGTATAATAGGAGTCGTTCGGAACTGTTTTGGTTTTCTGGCTCGCAACTCTACAATTTTTTGATTGAGTCTCATTGCTCTCATTAACCTTGTGCTGCACCTAACTAGCTGCATGCAGGACAATGTTTTCACAGTACACCACCTGCCCAGCACCAAACAGGAGACACACAAAGTCAACATTTAGCTGGTGATCATTGTGGAGCAAGTTTTGGTGGAGACCAAAACAGAGCAAGCGGGAGAGTGAACATTGGACTTACATTTGCCAAGTGACCAGAAACGCATCTCCAAAAGAAGGCTGATGTTGTTCTGTGTCTGTTGGATGGAATCAACGTGGCTCACTACAAAAATATTTTCAATAATCCTAGTGTGCTTATCGTCTCTAAAGAACTCATTTAGGCTAAACAACAAAACACAACCTACATTATTTAGCATATTGAGGTATAGCAGCCTACGGAGGCCTGCCAAGGCTCTTAACCTGATTTCTGGACCACGTTACAAAGAGAATACAGCTTGAATAAAATAAGAGATTGTAAGGTGGTACGTGTTTATTAACCCACGAGATGCGGTTTGAAAAGGGGGGGGCTTGTGTGTCTGTGTACAGTATTTCAAATGTACATGTATGATGTCGCTCTCCCACTGAAGTTCACAGCAGCTCTTCATCGCATCAAATTGACTTATATGGTAATTACCAGAGCAGCAATTGAAATGCAAATCGAGGCTAACACAGAGGATTAAATGTGTCTCTCAGTGACAATATGGCAGAGTGTAATCTCTGTATTACCGCTTGCTCTAAGCCATTTGAATGGTTCTGACAGACGAGACCCTGCTCGGTCACATCAGTTGCACAATACAGTACGCATCGACGCATTGTGACGGCAGCGTGGGAAGCAGATGTGATGCCACCGTGAACGATGGTTTGAGATCTCAGCTCGTGCATCGGGTGAATTGGACTTTTTTTTAAAATATCAAACAAAGAGACATACGCTGGGTTTTATTGCAAGGTTTAAAGTTTAATTCTTGCACAGGTCTTTCTAAACATTGCTTCAGAGGAGAAGAATTGGGAGCACTTTCTTTAAATCATAGTTTAAAAGGACAGGACAGAGGGAGATCTGAGTTTGGTAAAAGAGAAGAAAACACTGACAATAACAACCATAACAACAGAATACAGCACATGTTGAAAATATTAATATCAATGTAGAAAAAAAAAAAAAAGGTCACAGCTACAGCAGATGACTGATGTTAGCAGGGGGAAACGTCATGATCAAAGCTGAACGTGTGAAAAGACAAACATTGTCGTCAAAGAGAGGAGAAATGAAGAGAAAAGGTCAAACTCTATGCAGAGGTAGAGTTCAGTGCACCAGGCTCTGACACGCACACCCAGGGGCCCGCCGACAGGACGCCTCAGGCCCCTGGTCTTTGATGTTGAGTGACCTCTCACCTCAGGACTCGCCATAGTGGACCACACGGCATCAACACGTACTCACTTCTGGATCTAAAGAACACCAGTCCGGGCCCGTATGCACACACATACAATAAATAGGATATACAATCTTTGAATAACCTCCAACAGATCCAACTCGCAACAGCCACTAAAGACACGTTTTTGCACTTTATTTTCCACTCATCCAAAGCACCATGCAGACCCACAGTTCTCTGTCTACGTCCCCACACCTTATTTTTGTTTTGTATACTCCATGTGCAAAGTGTGGGCCGGGTCGCAGCAACACGTCCAACAGGACCGTCCTTCATTCTCCACCACTTTGGTTCGGTTGTCTTGTCTCCCTCCTGCTGCTCAGGCCTGGACGCCTCACCCACCCACCCACCGACTCTCTGGTAGCTTGCTCAACGACTTCAATCACAGATATGAAAGTTGGCAATTGAAATGCACAAAACAAGCGAGAGGCTTGAAGGAGGGTGTGCGCTGACGTCACATTTCAATTAGGACCTTCATCTGATCTTTAGTTATGAAGAGAACTGCGTTAAAAGCCTGGAAATGTCGCGTCGTGATATTTTTAAATGCATTATCTGTTCCAAGGATTTAGTGAAGCAAAATGTGCGTCCAGTTGATCTTAAGGCACACAACCACTATTATCAAGTTGATATAATAAAAGCATTACATCACACTTTTATCAAGCCATTCAGGTGTCAATAATTAAACTCGTTGTTATGGGTTTACCTTCTACTACATCCCTGTACATTTTCCTGTTTCTGATTCAAGAAATGTCAAAAGGGCAAAATAAGGAAGTGATGTCTTCATGGAAAAAAAACCCAAAAGGTTCCAGCAAATGCAAGAAACTGTGGAGCCCCAAACCTGATAAACGTTCAAAATAAGGTTATCGGAAAAGTCAATGTTATAACTGAATACATAAACAATATTGTTGGGTCAATAAAAGAAGAAAAATAACGCTTTAGAAATGTCCTAACCTTTTGAACAGGTTGAGCTAATAAACCCAAACTTGATTTATTATCTTCCACCAACTTCATTCTCCAAATGTTTGGTCTTGGCACACATGTAATCATTTATATACTCCCTACTTCTTCCACACAACATTTACTGTGCTGTATTTTCATTTTCATATTTCAGAAAATAATGGGCGTGTCTATGTGTGTGTGTGCGATCATTGAAGCAACTTGCAGTATACTGACACGAAGATATCCCAAAAAGCCTCTCCCCCACAGACCGCTATTCTCAAAGAGATGTCTGTAAAACTGTAAAATCGAAAAGGAAATGGAAATGTTGCTTCAGGGAAACGATAAATGATTTAATGTGTGCCAAGACCACAAAATGTAATGAGCTACAGTAGAGAAAGATAAAGACGAGAAAAATAAATTGCGTTTCACTGATTGAGGGGGAAAGAAACATAAAAGGCTTTTTTACCAACGGATGGAGGTTGAAGGAAAACTATTAAACTTTATAGCTCTTTTTTTACACTCCATTTAAATAATTGAACTATATTTATTGATGTATTCAGTTATGCTGTGTTTTTGACGTGCCTGATTGCGACATTATTCTTTTACGGGGCTCCATAACCAACAAGCATAATCGCTTAGGAACACTACAGAGTGGGGTAAGAAAAAAAATGAATGACAACAAATAATAAAATAAGCCTGAATTGTCTCATGATTACTAAGTTACCATATACAGCATGTAACATATAAAAACTTGGCATTTTCTGCTGTGTGAAAAAAACAAACATCGTAACAAGAGAACAAGACAAAAAAAATCTTAAGTGGCGTCTCCCGTTTAAATCGTAATACTTTATCTTTACTTGATTTGTCAAAAGAACATCCAACATATTTACCATCCCCCCCTCGTGTACAGTTCTATCGTCATTCTGTTTTTCTTTTCTTTTCTTTTTTTTAACAGTACGATCTCAGTCTACAGATTTTGCACACCGGCGCTGTATTTACACTGTACACAGACAACTTAGCAAAACGTATACAATCTATCTTTTTGTAAGCAGAGTTTGAATCGTCACTTAATGCTTTTTTCTTCTTCTGTCATTTGGGTTCCTCTCCAGAACGACACGAAACAACCCGGGGGAAAAAAAGTCATGCGTTTAGTGGCTCCTAAATGTCGATATTCCACTTTGTGCTGTTTCTTTGTAAGCTGGAAGAACCATACAAAATGTTAAAGAAAGGAAAAAGGGAAAAAAAATACTTCAGTTATTTGTTCTATTCCTCCAGTAGAAAGGGGAGAAGTGTTAAACTAGCTTATTACAGGCACCACAGGTCAGGACGATGGCAGTGAATTAAGTACAACACAAGCTCTACAGTATGTCTCATGGTCCTCCGCTCAGTCTCCTCCCGAGTATGCATGCCTTATCGTATTTAATCACAACAACCGAGCAATGCATGAATATTGCTTTCAGTGAACAGCCGTGTCTGGATGTTGGCTGGATGGCCTCGCTGTGATGGTACGAGTTGAGTTTCCTGGTCCCGTCAGAGCGCCCCTGAGCCAAACGCTGACTGGCCTTTTTCAACGTTGGCCCTCTGAATGAGAACGTCAATGAGGCGGCTACGATGTAAAAGAGTACGATGATATGCAGTCCAGTCGAATGTATCAAGTGTACGCCGAAGCCGTCAGAGGAATGTACACGTCTTTTCCTTTTGTGTACGCTTGGATCTGCTCGCAGAGGTCCGCGCTGGATTCGGGGATGCAAAAGGAGCAGGTGAACACCAACAAAACGCTGAAACGAAATTTCCAAATGTGCCTGTCAACAACAACAACAACAAAAAAATCATCTCATGCTTCAGCTCAGAAAGTGACTGAACCAGAAGATTAAAACGAACTGGAATGTACACGGCCTCCCTCAATCAACCGCACGAGTGAGTAGAGCCTCAGAGGGAAATATGGAAGGCTGTTGTCGCCTGGTTTTTACACATTAAGCTTGTCCCAACTTCACACCGTCTCTCATATATATATATATATATATATATATAGATCTATATAAATATATATAGATCTATATATTGCCAGCTGTGTTTCTGTTTGGTCTTTTCTTCTGAAGTCGAGGTCTTCATTCCAACAACTTTCGCTCACGCACTTCAGTTTGGTTCAGCTGAGCTCTGTTTGGTTCAGTGCAGGCAGCCAGTGGAGCTTCTTTTATGTACAACGACCAGAGAGGGTGCAATCACACTTGTAAAAGTGCTTGATTGTGTGTGTGTGTGTGTGTGTGTGTGTGTGTGTGTGTGTGTGTGTGTGTGTGTGTGTGTGTGTGTTGATCCACAGGGCCACTGCCTGCCTGGTTTGCCTGCTCACCAGGCGGTAAACACAGTACAGTATGTCTGACAGGTCTGTCTGCGTGCTGCGGGCGGCCAGTGTTAGGAAAGGATGGCTGGACACCACCGCACCACCGCCAGGTTGTCGGCGCTCACTGACCGCTTCTTCGCATGTTTCCTCAAGTCCTTGTATATGTCATCACACAACCGTGAGATGGCCTGAAAGACAAACCAAATTAAAAATAAACACAGCAGAAATGAGCCGGAGACAGAGAGGCGTACGCTCTGGTCTATTGTTTTTAAAGGGACTGGTTGAGATCTTTGTCGGCCACTCGCTCCTTTATTTTGATGTTGTACTCTCTTATGTGATTAATGGTGTGAGTACCCTGTTGGTTTTCAAGGGTATTTCAAAAAGAGATTCAACCAGATCTGTTGGCAGAAGTTGAGAAGCTCACAGCCGCAAACACAATCCACCCCGAGACTGAAATTGATCAGCTTCTCCATGTTTCATGTACAGGTTGAAACAAGTGTTGGGGTCTATTTTGATGAATCTGTATCAATCTATTCATCTTTGATCCATTTAATTAATGTATCTGTTTTCATGGAGATGGCTCATTCCCTTTCTTTAAAAAAATTTTTTGTTTTTGTTTATTTATTTTGTTTAGTCTTTTATTATATTTTAAATATTATATAGAATTAATCATAATATATAATATTATATATAAATGTGATTGCACCTAAACCTTTTTTGGTATTAAATAAAAAAAAGGTTTTTGATCCCAAATTAAAGCATAAAATAAGTAAATGTTTTCCCCTGCACATCCATAGTGTGGACTGTGCTTCTTTAGCGTGATATTCCATAAGACAAGTATATAGGCACATGAATAGACTTCTTCACTGATGACATGTTGACTTGTCATAGCAGGGAAAGCACAGCTGAACTAACAGCACTAACAAATAGCTCCCATCCATTAGTAGCAGCAGAGTACCAGGGTCCTGCAACAATGGAATGTGGTCATTAGAAATGTTGGTAATTACATGTGTGCTTTTTCCTGCTATGAAATGTCAAAATGTCTGCTGTGTAAAGTCAATTCATCATCATCAGGCGGTGAAGCTAATTACACAGCAACACAGCATCCTGTCCTTCACCAGCAGATGCTGGCTGTAATTTGTGTGCACGTGTTGAACTGACCCTCAGTTCATTTAGACCACAACCTCAGACTAAAATAAATTGGGTTCAGATTTTAAGATTTATTTTCTTTTCTATATGACCTGAACTCCAAAATCTAAATGTCCAGGTTTTTTTTATTTGATTTTGCATGTGTGCTACTCACCTCTAGTTTCTGGGCCTTCTCCCTGCTGAGGGGCTCCAGGGGGAAGCTGAGGTTGTTGGCCTCAGCCAGGGAGCGCAGGTCAAAGTAATACTTGGCGTAGACGCTGGACGGCACATTGATGTTGAACTGCAGCAGCTCCAGAAACTGACGCTCCAGCTCATTCCTTTATTTTCTCAGAGAGGGAGAGAGAGAGAGAAAGGGGAATGTGCGATCAGATATTTAGCTAGGAACCAGAAGTAGCTGAGATAGAAATAGAGTTGAAATTGAATTGTCTGTCTCCAAATAAATTCTGTCTAGAGAGACTGAAGAGGAGACATGGAGACTAAAGAGGGGGTGTTATCTTCACATGTGTGGTACCAATACACATCCACCAAGTAAATCCCCAGTGCACCCACCAAACATAAGCCTTTCCTCGTACTGAAAAGGCAGTGATATCTAAGCACAGGGCTGTGAGCATTACGTGTGAGGAAGAATATTGATCTCCCATCCTGAAAATGTTATTGTCAGTCATTGCCTCGTGCTGCACGGCTCTGTGATGCCCGCTGCAGCACGCTGACAGCCGCTTTCATCCGTTTATCTTCATTCGCGGGCCGATTTCCTTTTTTTGTCTTGTAACCTGCACAAGAGGCACTATCCATCTCTTCTTCCGAGCCTCTGTTCCCCACCCACGCACACTTACATGCATGCAGCAACAGACGGGCTAAATTTAGCCTCCGCTGGAGCCAAAGCCCCGCCTGATAACGCTGCTTCTTTTTCTATCTGGCCGTGGCACTCGTTCAGCTATTCTCATCCATTTATCTTTGTGTTCCTCCGCTCCTCACTGTTCTTCCCAGACTACCCTTTCAGTTATTTCAGCAGGCTGTGTTACCGAGCACGGATTTAAAAAAAAAAAAAGATCTGTGGTCGAGTCACCGTCGGGTAAATGGCCACATGTGTGCCGGGCTCCCGTCACTGGAGAAGGGTCCCAAACAGGTGGATTAGATTCATTGCTCTGTAAAATCGGATCCCCAGGGACAAGAATATACAGCCACTGGTGCAGAGGAGTGGGAATGCAGCAGAGGTCAGAGGTCGCCTACAGCATCCCCTTTTTAGAAAAACCTATCCAGACGCATGTGGTGTCCAGGACAGAGTGGTGGGTCCTCGTGCTCGAGATGCTTTGTCCCCGTCTCACACAGGAAGTAACAAACCAGCCACGTTTCAAGCTTGATGACTCCATGGCACGTGGATTTATACTATTGCTTCATTGGGAAAGGTGCAAGAAAACCTGACACCAACAAAGTTCAACCAGTGCATGCTCTGTACGGCCTGCATGCACTAATCGTGCTCTAACAAAGGGCAGACAGCCTCTTCATACTTGTATCTAAGTGGGCCGTCCTACTGTATCACTGCTTTCTTGGGACCAATCCAAGAGTCCCGGGTGTCACACAAACCGGGCAGAGCGATTTCCAAGTTTTGTTTACAGCATTTTCAAGCAGAAATGCAATAATTCATGTTATTTTTAGTTTTATTTTTCTATGAGAGTGAACTACTTATCTTTTGAGTTTTGGGCTGAAGCAGTCAACTATAAAGTCAAGTAATCAACTGTAGCCAATTTACTTTGGCTTGCCCTCAATAGATCACGCACTGGAAATGAAGAGTTGGCCATGAAGGCTATTAACTTATTAACTGTAAGTGAGATTACGTTTTTAGCACAGACATAATTAAACACATCTCCTGCCACCTTCATATCACAGGCACATAATTATCTTTAACACATTTTCACGTTTAGTAATTCTAGTTACGCAGAGGAAATGGAGCTGGTAAGACACTTTAGAAACAAGCCTGTATGTAAATAGTCTACAGGCCTTTCCGTGCGTGTGCATTGCATTTCTGTGCACCTTTTGACTACATTCATTATTTATATTAAATTAAATATGTTGGGTGTGTTTTCGCAGCAACTCACATGTCCTCCACGGTGATATCCTTGAGAATTTGGCAGTAGTCGACGTTCCATACCGCCTGGTCGTCCCACACCTTGGATGCCAGAAGGATGGCTCCGAGCACGATGCGCTTCCAGTTGGCAGGGCTGATGTCGATCTCAGCGTAGGTCAGGAGCCTCTCCAAGTACACCTTGGACAAAGACACGCGTCACATGTCAGTACCTCCGAACATGTTCACCTTTTCCACTTATTTTTCCTTCTAAATCATACACCTGGCTGAGATCCTTGAGGTCTTTTCTTTACTGAGAACACATATAACAGAAGCTTGTATTATTTGTGTTATCCATTAGCCTCTACTCTACTCTGAGTGTCTACATTGCAGTTAGTTTGCTGCTTTACCGTTTGTCTCTTGCCAACTCCTCCTACAGGTACGAAACCCCCCCCCCCAAAAACCCAACAATAACAAGATGTCAGAAGCTGATGAAATCCAGCCTCTCCGGAGCTCGCTCATTAAAATATCCGTGTGGATCGAAACGCTCCGTCTCTCTGCCTCACTCCCCCAGTTCCAGTTCTCTCTCTTTTTTGCCGGCAGCCAGACTTCCCACAGTCTCCAGATTGCAGGAGCACACAGAGCCCGCGGGCACCTGTTCCCTCCAAGCCGGAACACTTGTGTAATGCAGAGGCTGATTCCACTGATCATCATTGTGTGAGAGAGTCATTGTAAAAAGCATGAAAGCTGCAGTGATCCGCTGCAAGGAGACGACTAAATGTCTGGCGTGCTAATGAGAGCTACAGCAGAACATGAAACAGCCTCTCTAGAAAGTGTGCAGACACGAGTCGGCTTTTTAGTTTTAGTCTTTTGTATTTAAATGTACCATTTAGTTTTCAATAAGGGTTTTGTACTTTTATTTAGTATTCTTAATAAATATTGTAACTTCAGTATGCGACAGTCTTGTTCATTTTTTGGTATTTGTACTTATGGCTGACGTTTTGAACATGTCATTTGCTTAAGTTTGGAAGAGATATGATCTCATACAAACAATGAATCTTATCCTCATAACAGCATTTTCTTCTTCGGCTGTACTACTTTTTTTTATTTTATTTCTATAAATAAAATGTTCTGCAGACTCGGCAGAATTCAGACCAGTTACAGCTTTGACATCTGTCATCTTAGATGACAAGTCTGACAACAAACAAAAAAATGAATCTGGTCTGCAGAGATGCTGTACTTTTCATGGCGGATTGAAATATACTGTGGGCTCAACGTAACTCATAACTCTGTCTGGATGTGCACTGTGGCAGAACTGTCAGCATTATGTGGCTTACAAGCCTAAACAGAATGATGAGTATTCCCGTCTAATTACTGGACATGAAATGCTACCTTGTGGTTTGGACAAACAGAGAGGCGACGAGCGGAGAGAACTATCCTTTCATCCCATCTTGCAGCCTGGTTTGAGTTGCCCACAAGCACGGCTCAGGTGGCTAATTGGACAAGTCCTGCTGGGTTGGGCTTTGTGCCTACAGGCGGTGCTAACCTATCTCTGTTGTCGCCCAGAGCCTGCCAGATTCTACCACATATGCACTCCTCTGGCAGCGGGCAGCAAACATTGAGGAAAGCCTGCATGAAACGAGAGCCAGGCTGCATGCTGGGGGATATGAATGCAACGGCACAGAGAGGAAACTATACAAAGAGGCACGACGGAGAATCTAGAGAAAGTGTGACTGGCAAACAGTAGGCCTGTGCAGCCACATTAAACTCAAATTAATACGTCGTGTGATTCTGATTCAGGGATGGGAACCAACAGAGGCCCCGCGATGCAATACTATCACAATACAGTATTATTGTGATACGCTGAGTATGGCGATATCAAACATTGCGATGTATTACTGGAAAAGTATGCAGTTTGTCAACATGTTTTATCTAATAAGATAACGTTTTCACTCGGTTCATCTCACTTCAGTCCATTTCTAATAAGCCTCTAGCCAATGATGTGGTGATTTGCATAAAAACACAGAATTCAAATGATTGTTAAATAAAATATTGTATTTTTATTAACAAAAATAATCTTAACATTAGTAATTTTAAAGATGTATTATAAACTGGAGACTTAGAGCTAGTGTTAGCAAGATAAACGGGTCAGAATTCACTCTCTAATATCTATTTTATATTGCTGTGAAAAAAAACGAATTTTACCACACGCACGCCCGCACACACACACACACACACACACACACACCAAGCGTAAAACAGGACACCATAGATATCGTAGCTTCTTCAATCCTTATGGTTATGAAACCCGTATCTATAGAACCATAGTTACGATCAAACCCAACTGGACTGTGGACTGTGAAAAAAACGAATTTTACAACACACACACACACACACACACACACACACACACACACACACACACACACACACACACACACACACACACACACACACACACACACACACACACACACACACACACACACACACACACACACACACACACACACACAAAGCGTAAAACAGGACACCATAGATATCGTAGCTCTCTTGTGTTTAAATAACAACACTGCTCTGAATGTTGCATCACATCTATAAATCACAACAATGTAAAGTTGATGGTTCTCTCGGTAAAAGAGAGGAATTAAAGTGACCACATTCCTGAGTGGTGGTTGTTTTAACTCCTGCGCCTCATTAGTCAGCATGCCCAGTCTAAACTCCAAACCATCAACATGCAGTGTTCCACATTGAAACAACTACCCAGTAAAACGCACCCTGCTGGGATCATTGACAACATACAGAGCCAGAGATAATGGTATGCGGGTCTCTTCCTGCTCTACAGGTATCATCTATTACCAGTGCAGGCCTGTCCAGTTAGTGTCTGAACGGGAGGGAGGGATAGTTTCTACAAGTGTGCAAAATGTTTCTAAACTAATAGTTTCTTTGTGACACGCCAATGGATGACCTTTGCCCCCCTGGAAATGGCTTTGGTAATGTTAAGAGTTTGAGCTGTGGAGCTGGAGCTTCACATGTGACAAAGTGCAATGTGTCCATGGTGTCTGCTGCTGGGAATCTTGAGCACCATTTGTCTTCCCAAAAGAGGACATGCTGGTTTTCGGAGTCCCTGTCGTCTCGATCCCTTCTGCCTTCCCTTTCCTATTCAGTGATGTCATGATTGGGAGGGGAAGGAAGGCTAAAGTTAGCCGTGTGTGTGTGTGTGTGTGTGTGTGTGTGTGTGTGTGTGTGTGTGTGTGTGTTTGTGCATGTGATTTAGTTAAGTCTGACGCATCTTTGTTGGACTACACCTGTACATGGATAAAGACACAGGAACACAGATACTGTGCATCAGTGTGCTTGCTCTCCCATCACTGTCTTGCCCCCCGCCCCGTACATGCTGTTCACACATTTGTGCATCTGTAAGGAAGCAGGGCAACCCGATACAAGGCCACCAGGCCAGCCGTATTAACCCTGCACTTTCCAGTCTCCGGGGACACCGGTGTCGGCCCGAGCGACAGAGTGTGGAGAGAGAAGTTTCTGGGCAGATGAGAGGGGAGGGAGGGATTTTTACTGGTCTTGGAAAAACAGCCAATTGAAAAAGTCCAACTCATTCAGAACTGTACTGCCAGGCTGTTAACCAAAACAAGGAAGAGAGAGCTTATTTCCCTGGTTTTAGCTACACTCTATTGGCCCCCAGTGTCTTTTAGAATAGATTTTAAGGTCCTGTTACTTGTTTTGTAAACTCTTAATGGTTTTGGGACCGGCCTCCATTGTAGACTCTCTGGTGTTTTCTAATCCGTCACCAGCTCTCAGATCTTATACTGCTGGGTTTTTATATTATACATACAAAACACACAATTAAGCGCAACAGAAATATTTATTTTTTTACAATTACAATTAATTTAAGTGTGGATATGCATGTTTTCTTTAAATGCTTCTACGGTTAGATAACACAATAAAAGACATGTCATTACTTTACTAAATAAATTGTAATGTTTTGATGATGACAAGAGAAAGCACACAAAACCAAATGCCAAAGGAACAAAGAGTCGGGGGAGAAGAGGAAGAGAAAGCAATGAGATAGAATGGGGAGAAAAGCTGTCCTTGTTTTCACGGGGGTTTTTAAACAGGTGAGCAGCGCATGATGTCAGACTATGGAGGGGAAAAGAAAGAATCAGGAAGCAACACTCCCTCCTGGTGTCAGCACTGAAATACACACACACATGCCACACAGACACACACACACACACACACTTACCAAGGTGACAATGGCACACTCAGCGGTGAGCTGTGCGGCGCTGAACAGCGTCCTGACGAAGCGGTAGATCTGCTTCTGCTCTGGGTCGTGTTTTTCGTAATCAGGAGGAATTTCAGACTTCTAGAACAGAAGACGACAAATGAAAATGAAAGAGTCACTCTGTTCAGAGACATTTGATGGGATTGTTTACCGGCATGGGACCACAAGCTGCAAGCTCCTTGTGTGTGTGTGTGTATATGCCCGTGTGGTTTGTCTCGCTGATGAGCCCCGACAGCTCTACAGTATTCACATAATGGAAACGCATCTTCAGTTAAGGCCTTACCGTGAGCGGGTGCAGTTTCTCATTGAAAATGTCGACCAGCATTCTTCCGTCGACATCTCTGGAATGACAAACAGATGAGGGAGTGCGATAGCAATAATAATAAATAAAAAAAAACAGATGGCATGAGGCTCGTTTCATTTGAAATATGACTTTGTCCTCTGGGATGTCACATTGCCAGTTCAATAAGCCATTTATGGGCATTTATCCGCGCTTCAAAACGCAGAGCGTCACGGGATTCCTCCCGGTTATCGCTATGGAGACAAGGAAAAGGACGTCTCCGCACCCTTCTACAAGACCACAGTTTATTCCAGGAGGATGCCCAGCTCACTCAGGAGGAGTCGGCCATCAGACAGAACGTCACGATATCGAAAGAGTTCGACATTCCAACATGAGCTTTAAGGGGCTTTTTGTTTTCTGTCACGGTTTTATTTTGGTCTGCTAACACGTGATGCTGATATTTGATGCATGATTATGAAAAGTAGAGATGAATGCAAGAACTAATAAAAGGATCAGAAGGAAAACACTGTTCATACCTGTTCTTTATGTGGTAGTATATTGCGAGGGCTACGCTGTAAAGACAACAAACAAAGCAATTCATTTCAAACTAAAAGCACGATACGAGACAGAGATTGAACATTAGATTGTGAATTATTTCCTGTTCGGCAAAAACATTTGTTACCATTTGATGGTGTATTTGAGGTTGGGCTGACTGACGGTGCTGTCGTCGAGGAATATGGTGGAGCATGAGCTGTACTTCCGTCTCACCGAGCCTGGGTGATGCTGGAGTTCACACACACACACACACACACACACACACACACACACACACACACACACACACACACACACACACACACACACACACACACACACACACACACACACACACAAACAAACAAACAGAGAGACATCCACATCAATCTCTATTTCAGTCCTACTCGGACCAGCCAAGAGGTCTGCTGACAGCCATGGAAAGTAGGGCACCTGAAAGCCCACAAACTAATTCTGTCTGTCATCTGTCAGCGCGTCACATGGTTGCATGCGGGAAAGGCATTCATGGTGGAGTGCATCTTCAGAGAAAACTTGCATTCAGTGATGAACTCTCTTTTAATACGCTCATTTGCTCCTGGCACATACTGAACCAGAGATCTGTCATGTCAATTAGATTATTCCTTTTTTGGGGGGGGGTTGCTCAAAATCAAAACAATCGTTATTCTTTTAAAAATAAACACACTGATTCATCACTGAAATATTACAAATTGCTGAACTTAGGCCTGAAGGAGTGACGGACAAAGATGAACTAAACCATAATGTGATGACGTGGTTGTTACTACATCTAAATAATGACATGTAAGTGCATCTTTCAGACACACACACACACACACACACACACACACACACACACACACACACCACACACACACACACACACACACACACACACACACGACTAAAAGTGGAACGTGTGTGGTTTGAAGACGGATGGACAGTGATTAAAAGGGTTGGATCATTTTTGAGGACTTTACCTTGTTCTCCGAAATGTGTGTGAACTTGCAAGAAATACAAGACAATAAAATCACCATTTGCACCATTTATAATATCCACAGTTTGATGTATCATACACAATGTCCTTTATCTTACTTACATGGTTGATGTAAAGGCTCTTCCGTTTTTCTCGAACTGAAAGGGGAAGAGGAGAGAAGTCAGCCAGCGTTACACACAGAAGCTCAAGCTCAGTGTGAGTGCAGTACACAACCCTCACAGACAGGGAGCAGCATTTATCCAGGGTTTATAAGTTCCATATCACTGTATCCTAAGAAAACATTGGAGGTTTTTTTTCCTTCTAATTATGCTACACTACATTAAACAAAGCATGGCAGTTTAAGAAAACCGCATTTTTAATATGATGGGAAATAAAGAAGTGACAGCTTCTTTCAGGAGGAGATTGTCTGTTTTCCTTTCTCCTGCTCAGACTGATGATAATTCTTAAGGCTTAATGGCCTTGGTGATTTGTTAGTCTTCTAGAGCTCACCTCGCCGAGTGCACGGCATAACGTGCGCTCGCACAACTGTGTGTCGGGCGCTGGTGCAGTTGTGTGCGTTTGCCCATCCGTGTGTGTCTCTAGGTGTATATGTGTGCGTTTGCCCATCCGTGTGTGTCTCTAGGTGTATATGTGTGCGTTTGCCCATCCGTGTGTGTCTCTAGGTGTATATGTGTGCGTTTGCCCATCCGTGTGTGTCTCTAGGTGTATATGTGTGCGATGTAGGAGAACACGTGAGATTGCAGAGCGCAGCATCACGCACACAGTGATGTAGCGAGCTGCCTGGCGCCTCTCATCCTGGCACTGTCTGTCTCTCACCTTTCTGACACACGCACACGCACACGCACACGCACGTTGTGTTTTCCTCTTCTGGGCAGACGTGAGTGTGTGCACTGCTTCGTGTTTTAGTGAGAGAAACAACCCTGACCGCTGTGATTTCTGTATTGATTTTTGAAATAATGAGAAAGAAAATCATATCCTTTTTGTTTTCTCTCCCGACACATCAACACTGACACATTTAATACTCTTCCAAAAGATGCACGGTGGTGCTCGTGTCAAGTCACAGATTCATACTCCCGGTGGAATCATTCACACATCCTCTGTCGAAGAGACGTCTTAAGCTCCACCGGTGTGCTTCTTCTTTTTTTGTGCGGCCCAGTGCAGCCCTATTCATACTGGTGCCTCCTACAGACCGACATGCACATGGGCACATGGGCACAAACACACACACACACACACACACATAGCATGATATCAGCAGCTCAGCAGTGGTAGCACGTCACCCGCTGACAGAAAACCAAACAGATCCAAGTACAACAAAAACAATAAAGCTTGAGACCACATGAGAAGTGAAGCCCAACAACACACAGGGAGCATAGTGCTAGACGCCTACAGAGACCGGACACAGACATGCTTACCTCTCTTGTTGGGCACGGCAACTGAAAAAACACAAAGTCCAAGTTGTCTCTGTGTCCTGCATTGGTATTTATTCATTCATGTACAATGTATCGTCAGAAAACAGGCCGGCAGACGTTCACACAAGAGCTTGATGAGGCTGATGAAAGATCCAATCTTTATATATCTATATAGATATAGATATAGATATCTCAGCCTTCTGGCTACAAACCAGCGGTTCCCCACCGCGGGCAAACGGGACAAACTCAAGCCTCTTATCGTCAAAGGGAAGAGATTGTGGCTGAGCTGGATCTCAGGAACTAACTACTCCAGCACATTCCAGTTGATTAAGGTGCATTACTGTCAGTCTGAGGGGTCCAGGCTGCCACAGGATCAGTCCATCTCTGCCTGAGAGAGATGATCAAAACACCGAAGTGTGCCTCAGAATATCCGACGCTGAGGCAGCTGCTATAAACATTTCCACTGGAGCCTTCATGGTGGATAAAAGGCTGTTGATCAACGGTACTTTTGTATGGCTCCACATCTGAAATCCCTGCAGCAATCAAACATCTTTCTTTGCCACAAAGCGGGCAGCAATTGTTTGACTTGCATGAATTTTGAAACGTTAAAGACATCCTTTTTTGAAATTCTTCTTTGCAGGCCGCGTTCTGGCTTAATGTGCAATCTGCCGCGTTTATGCGACACTGCTCTTTGAATGACTTGGTTTTTGAGGATCAATAGCAACTGATAACACACAGCCAACATGAATGGTCAAAGGGGCCTTGGGGGAGTTAAGGGGAAGAGAGGTGATGTAAAGTGGCGAGGCAATGTGATAAAAATTGTTTTTTAAAAACACACACTCGAGATCTTTGATGGAACCATCTGAAATGAGTGTGTCTAAGGCATTCCAGAGATGCCCACATTACTGTAGGCTCCATGATTTGCACTTGAGAGCTGTGTGGAATTGTATCCAAGAATGTATGATGTGCTCACTTATTTTGTAGTGGACGCACACAGTGGTCTTATGCAGCCATCAGAGGGGTGCCTCAAAATTTAATCAACCAAAAGTAAAAGCCATTCTTTCCAACTCTGTGTATGATACGACTAGAAGGAATCCTTCACATTGGTCCTGCCCTCACTGTAGAGTCAAAAGCAGCACATAACACAACTTCCTCTTGCCTCACACTGCACTGGCCTCTTTAAAAAGGTTCTGTGTGCGCCGGATACAATTAAAGCGTCAGACATATTTAACATGCAAGTTTTCAACACGCCACTCTGCCAACAGTCCCTTCATATTTTTACCGGCCCTGCACTTCAGTGTTTCAAAAGTTTGAAAAGAAGCGAGGCGCTCACAATGCTCACCGTCGGTCTGTGACTTGCTGAGGAAGATGGTGCTGGCCCGGGGGTGATCTGAGGGATTGTACTCCATGGGCAGATCTAAAGGAAAAAGAAAAAGGCGAAACAAAACATTCATATTAAAAAAGGTATTCACATTTGATTTAAAGAGTTTGATTCCAAAGTGATTGGTATACCATTTTTAAAAAAGATAAATGTATGGCACAAAACTAATTTCCCTTTAAGTCCGCATATTGTTTGTTTAGTAACGAAGCGTTCTTAAGATTTCTTCTTACAAAATTATCTTCAACAGGATCATCAGTATGTTGGGAATCCGAAAGAAAAGGCTAAACCCCAGTGTGGAGGTTAGATGTGTGGTGGTTAACCACCTCTCTTGGAGCGGCCCCAAACTGAATGGAAAAACAATCTGTCGGCCGACGGTTTAAACGGCGGTTTATAAATCGATGTGCTAAGCAAGCACACCAGAAAGCTATGGATCTGTTTTAGATCGGTGTCTGTACACAACACGTACCACCGAGGAACCAACCACCAGATTAGATAGTAGCTGTCAATAGAAGGCCAATGAATCACGAGAGACAGATCTTGGAGCGTTCGATGAGGCGGTGAACTGTGACAGCAGGTCTGGACCACATCGGTCCTCTGAGTCGGACACGGGTACAGGTGTCGGCAGGTCTTTACACACATACGAGAGCAAGTAGTCCAAATAACGGAGTTAAACATGTGCTAGGAAAATAGGACAACCACATTTCAAACTGAAATTCTGTATTAGCTTGCGTTTATTATGAATTAAAAAATGTTTTATTTGAAACTCGGACATACACGGTTACATCTCCAGATTAAAAGTGACTAAACTCCATAGACTAATTCATGATTTGTCCATGTCTCAAGTCTTGTAAAAGCCATTTGTAAAGCTTTCCATTAGTTTTATCAGAATGTTCAGATGTTAGATGTTAAAATACCTGAGGGTTACTTTCTGAAACGTCTTGTCACATGTTAAACCTCTTATGGCTAACTGGTGTTAACAAAGTCAAAGTGGGTTTTAGTGCTGCACAAATTTGATTTTAATTCATTATTAATTCTATGATCAATCGTTTAGCCTATGAAATGTCAAATAAAATAGTGAAAGAAGCACAATGTCCTCTTGTTTTCTTTATAATGTTTTTTTTAGAAGTGCTTGCAGCTACAGACACTGCTGCCTGGCAAACGGCTGCTATGGAAAACCATTGAATATATATATATATATATACAAATTAAAGTTATTTGCCTCAATTAAACATTTTTTATTGTTAAATCATAAACAATAAATTTGTGGCAAGTGAACCCCCGTTGTTTGAACAGCTGATTAGTACTCGATCTCCACAGTCGCTTGAATTTTTATGGTGAAGAGATTTAATATCCTGCTCAAACTCAGATGAAACATTTGTTGACAAAAGGTTATGATCATATTCATATACTGGTTAATCATTACCGAAAACTGTAAAACCAGTAATAAACTCTTTAAGTCTCGACACATGCGAGGAAACTGAACGACTATCTCGCACGCGCACACACACACACGCACGCACGCACGCACGCACGCACGCACGCACGCACGCACGCACACGCATGGGTTGGCGACCCCATCAGCGGCTTCCTTGTTTCTTGGATGATGTCAGTGAGACAGGAAGGGTCAGGAGGAAGGGACCAACACCCAGACAGACCAATAGAGAGAAAGAGGGAACAGATGCCGAGGGAAGCGGAGGGACGGAAGAAGAGTGACGAGCTGGTAATGAGGGCGAAAAAGGACAAGAGAGCCTAAAAATGAAGTGATGGGAACGACGGCTTTGAAACACAAATCGACGGTTAGAGAGAAGAGAGAAAATGATAAAAAGGTAATAGAGAGATGAGAGGGGAAGAGTCGAGATGGATATATGAAAAGATAAAATAGAGAGAGGGATGAGAGCGGAGGTGGTGAGAGGGGGAAATGGGGTAGAACGGGGGGAAGTGAAGAAGAAAAGGTCAACCAGCTTCAGTATAAAACGTTGTGGAAATGAACACGGTGGATGTAAAAACTGTAGGTTAGAGTTCCATAGAGCCTACCTCAGATCACAGCCTCTCTCGCACACCGCAGGTTACACATGCGAGCCAACGCTATTGTGTCCAAACTCTTTTGAACTGCTGTCCTTTTTGTGTTCGAGAGCCACTTGAGGAGCCTCAAAGGACACACACACACACACACACACACACACACACACACACACACACACACACACACACACACACACACACACACACACACACACACACACACACACACACACACACGATGAAGGAGTAAGTGACACACAGAGCTGAATAAAAGATGGGTGTGTGGGAAGAAGCAAAGAGCAGTGAAGGAGAACTGAAGGTGGATTAATGATGCTGCGCACCCCGCTCAACTGATGGTGGTCGTATGCAGTGCGCGCACACTCGCATCTACATCTGTTTCTTATGTTATATGTTATACTTTCACATCAATAATTTAGAGCGTAAAGCTCACTAAAATTAAAACTGTTTTTTCTTCTTCTTCTTTTTAAACGCCTGGTGATGTCACATTTTTAACACAGGAAGCTGCTTGGCCACAGAAACGGGGAGTGTCCCTCTACATGGCTGTCGCTATGTCAGCGACCTTTGGTGTGGTTCCACCCTGTCCAGTTTTCTCCAACCTGGGGGAGACGAAAGCACCCAACTTCCTGCGTTTCAGGAAGCGGAGGGGAAATGAAGTAGGGGGTGACGGTTGCACATTGTTCGGAGGTAGGCTGAACAAAGAGTGGAGGGAATGGGTCAGTGTGCGCAATAATGCTCCACAGCGTTGTTTGCCAGGCGGTGTTTGTAGACCTTTTTAAAGACAAATTATTTAACGTGGGTATCGATGGATCTAAATCGCAAAACCTCTCTTCAAAACAGCATCACCTTTATTTTTTATCTTCTTCAAACCAGCGACAGACACATACGCCTCCTACTGGACTGGAGCGTGGAAACAAACTTGAGCTTGCGCAGTCGGGCGCGAGGTATAACCTCAGCTGGTCGGCATTGCTGCAAATCAACGAGCAGGACTGCTTTAGGTATTTTTTTTACAAATCTTTGCATCAATGTGGAGAAGTACTTTGATTTGTTAGGTTTGTATTTTGCCGGATTAACCAAAAACATCATCTAGTCATTTTATCCATAAACAGGGTCTTGGTTGATTTTCCCAAATACTTATTATAATATACACAATATCGCAAATAAAATAAATAAAGATAACATGTAAGGCTTTGTGCATACTTCCCATTCCTAATAGAGGGGTTACTTTAATTTATATATTTGGTTATTTTCCACACCCATTTATTAAGGAGGGGGCAATTTTATCAGTGCAACGTAAACAACTTGTTGCAATATTGCTCAGATTGTTGCACAAAACTACCAGTAATAAAAAACGATTTACTTTCTTTGGTCAAGCCTAGTTGCCCGCTGCCTGCTTACGAGCTTTCGACTAAATCATTGCTGTTGCTCCTCCAGGAGAAAAAAGAATACTGAAAATGTATTCAAATACAAGATTGAGTTGGTTGAATTCATTTTCCTCCTCCGTAGCATTATATTTAGCAGCCACACTTGCGTCACAGAAATCTGTCCAATCCAGATTCGGTAGATCACAGTTGCCACCCGAGCCTCATTTTGAACCACGGAAGCCCTGCGATGTGCACCTCAACCAGCCGCACCCACCTACAAGGACGAGAGGAAACCGATGCCCCTTCATACCGCCGTTAGTTACACTGTGAACAGGAATATGTGTAATGTTGTGGTTAGCTGTTGGCCCTCTGCCTGCCTGCCCTGGGAGCCTGTCATGAGGGTGGCTTGGGGCCGCAACATCAGCCCAGACAGGAAGGCCCTTCGCTGGGATTTTTTTCGGCTGCTTTGCTGAGGTGCCAGCCTGAAGGGATACAGATGGCCCAGCGCCGCTGTCAGCAGCGTGCTATCAAACAATACGCCCACACGGTCAAGATAATTGGCGCGCTGCACATCTTGTAATGGAGGCTTTGAGAAAAGAGCACAAGATGTAGCTTATTTACCTGAATGAGTTTTCTTATTGTGTCAGCGTAATCTAAGGAAAGCAAAGTCAAGCTGTCCTTCCAAAAGCAGCAGAACAATAACAACGTATATCAAAAGTAGGTTGCTGTGAGAACCACTGTTCTTGTTATTGTGCAGATGTACCTTTTAACAATGTAAGCTCTTCTCCGTTTGATAACTGTATCGCTTTCTGTCTGTCACACCGTGGCTCTCACCCCTCTTCTGGTGTGAAACAGCCTCTGGAGTGAAGTTTGGAGCAGCAACGCACACCGTTTTCATCCAGTACTTATCGCAGCTCAAACCGTATGACTGCTGCGCCACACGATACTGGGAGTTGGCCCTGATAACACTCCTGTGTAAGTGTGTGAGTGTGTGTGCTTGTAATGTGAGAACGAAGGACAGCAACGCATCAAGAGGACAGGAAGCCCGGGCGTTAACTGAGCATTGTTACCGAGTCAGGTACGGGCTGTGAGCGTGCGGCTGAGAGCAGATCTTGACCCCGTGTGGCGCCAACGCACTGAAAGCGTCTGACACACGCGACTTTCTAAAGCACACCTATTGATTTAAACGGCCGACCGTGCACCAAGAAGCATCGAGAGTTCGTCACTGACGCCTCTGCTCTGCCCTCGGATCGATTTTGGGAGCGTCAAATGAGGACCCGGCGACCAGAGCCGGTTTTTTTTCCTGCAAGGAATAAAAAGCTATGGATTTTTTTTTATCCCTCATAGGAGGATCGTTTGTGTAATGAATAAATAATGAATCCATACTAATACAAGTATTTTTAAAGTCCAAAATACTCCAACAGAATGATATGTCTTTCATGGAAAGGATCACGTGACGCCAATTTCACATTAGTTAAACTTTCATTCATATCTTATAAATAATTCAAAAGATAAGTGTTACGGGTTGTAGCCAATACACAGCAATGTTGCCTAAATATGAAACTCATCCTAAAACACTGCTGGTTGTGTGGTGTTGGCGTTTCAAATCTGAGAGCACCAACTGCCGTGCGTCAAATGAGGCGCGTCACTCATCGCCGCGGTCACTGCGTTTTGGCCCTTTTTCTTTTTTTTTTTTTAAGAGGTTCTCACCTCGGATAACAAAACGCTTGGCAGGGAGCACAGAGGGGCTATGGACTCACTGCACCTCTGGGAAAGTACGCTATCTGCGTTACGCCGTTCCCCGCTGTACCACTTAACGATACAGCCGCCGTGTTTTCATTTGAACCGTGTGTGCGCGATAAGAAGGAGCGGGTCAGAGTTAAAGCTGCACTGATTAGAATTTTTTTATGTAGCGAAACTCCTTAATAGCAATATCAAATCTGCTCACATTCCGGCGGTTACAGTCAGGGGAATTGTTTCTGGGTGAAAAGATAAATCCAATAAACTACCACCTCAATCCCCGCCACGACGCATTTCATTCGCTGGAGTCGTTGGCTGAACCCTGAACTGACAAAATTCCAGTTTCAAAAACTCAAAAGAGAGAAAAGGTTAGAGGTTGTTGGAGAGACGGAGTGAATGGGAAACCAAGTGAATGAAAGATTATTAATGACTCACCATACTTTCTCACACACACACACACGCACGCACGCACGCACACACACACACACACACACACACACACACACACACACACACACACACACACACACACACACACACACACACACACACACGCGCGCGCGCGCGCGCACGCACGCACGCACACACACACACACACAAGCTCTCCCCAACTGCTCAAACCACCCCTGAGTTTCAAATTATTGATCGACAACATCTACCAAACCCAGTGCAGCGTGGCCGACTCATCGGGGGGGAAAAGAGCAGAGTGTTTATCAAGGAAAAGCCGACAGGGACAAGAGGATGGAGGGGGAAGGAGTCGGGGAAATTTCACTTCAACTACACAGAAAACATATTCCCTTTCTGATGACTTCAGCAGAAATCAATCACAGAATCCCATGAAACAGAAAGGAGAGGCTTTTTGTTTCGCTGTATTTCCACATTTCTGAGAATGTGAAGGGAACCGAGTCAATAATGTCCATGCTACAGGAAAAGTCAGACATTATTCATCATTACATCAAAATGAATTGAAAAGAAAATATCTGTACCCTCTCCCTCTCCCAGCATCCGACCAGCCCAAAAGCCCGACAGTCCATCACTTGGACTTGTCACGGCGACATTCCCTGGCAGCGCACCTGGCTATGTACACTGAGCACCGCCGTCGATTACTTTTACACTTGACGGATGGCTGTAATTAGGTGATGGGGAAGTGAAACGGCACAGGGCAGGGAAGAGGAGGACAGGTTTTCCCAAAGAAAGAATATAAAAAAACATGGTGAAATGCTGTACACAGAGCATATACAACAAGATGCAAAGATGTGCTTTTAGTTGAAACCTCTCTCAATACATGCTGGAACGCTATGTTGAAGAAGGGGGGATGGGGGGGGGAAGAAGACGGCGGCGAATGATGAATGTTGCAAAGACATGACATTATAGATGACGTTCACAAATTGTTATCGACATTTCATGAAGTGAGGCCAGCAGTAGCTCGTATATTTGTTTTCCAGGCACTTAAGTCTAACCGTCTAGTTTGACGTAATGGCCTTGCAGCATCCGCTGTTACGCTCCCATCTGCCCCGTCGAGGGTCTGTACAAACGCTGATGACAAGGAGACTGAAAGAAACTTAAACGTGGACTCTGCTGTTTTCTCTCCTCTGAACCTGTGGTGATTCGGCCTCCACTCGCAGGTCACGTACGCCTGTACATTTGCTGTTCTGAACAGCCAGAGTCTGGTGTTTTCCAGACGAGAGGAAAAAAAAGAAGAAAAAATAAAAGCCCTGTGTGCTTTCTTCAGCAGAAATGCAGAAAAAGACATGGCGAGGTTAGCGTGAGCAGAGATGAGCACGGCGGGCGAAGACACAAATCAAATCGGAGCCACAGGCAGAAACTTGGTCGTTAGAACTGCCACAGTGGTGGAAACAATGTTTAATTAACAAGTCCGTTACTTGGAACATTACCCCGCTTTCACAAAGGTGCATGATCATGGAGGTGCAAGTCACACGTCGCTCTGATGGAATCTGACTTTCTCTTGCATCTGTTGTTCACCTGACGAGAGCTGGTATTAGGGCTACATTTATAGATCTTTTTTTTTCATTATCCATTAATCTGTTGATTAATCCTTTTGCCCATTATCTTCCGATATCCTGTTTTGTCTGACCACCAGTACCAAATCCAAAAGATATTAGGTTTACCGTCATGGTTGACTAAGACAAGTATCAAGTCCTCATGTTTTAGAAGCTGGACACATTAAATGTTCATCATTTTGGCTAAGTAATTGACTAAACCGATTAGCTAATTATCTAAATAGTTGGCATTTAATTGTCTGTTGATCGCCGAATCCGTTAACTGAGTCATTGTTGCAGCTCTAGCTTTAATTGTTTCAAAATTGACACATAGAGAGAGAGCGAGACATAGAACCCAGTAAGGGGTTGAAGAGTCCACGGGGCAGGGAGAGCTCTCTCTCTCTCTCTCTCTCTCTCTCTCTCTCTCTCTCTCTCTCTCTCTCTCTCTCTCTCTCTCTCTCTCTCTCTCTCTCTCTCTCTCTGCATCCTCTGCTCGCTGTAACTAGGCAACGCGGACTTCAAACGATTCAGATAGCGGAGGCAGGCCCATCAAAGGCAAAGACAGACAGACAGCCGGGCTTGCTGTCTTTTTCTTCCCCTCTATTGCTCCATCTCTCTCTCTCCCTCCCTCCCTGTCTGCCTCTCCCACCTGCTCATACGCCACACTGTACTAATTGCTGCCGAGTCTTATTGAGCGTGCTGATGCAATGACACCGTACTACACAGAGCACCAGTGCAGGGCCCATTGCATTGCCTTATTACACTACATGCCCACGGTCACACGTTGTCTTTCAACTAGCAGAGGCAGGAAAGTCATCCTTTCAAAGAGAGAGCAAAAACACAATGGAGGCAAACCAGACAGCTGAGAGGTGTTTGTAGAAGGGCGATTTTCAAAACTTTTGCAACAACAAAAAAAGAAAAAAGAAAAAAAAAGAAGAGCTGAAAGAAGCTCAGCTGCTCTGCTCTGGGGTCAGGGACAGTGTTGACAATAACTGTAGAAAAAAACTGCATAAAAAGGAGTGTGTGCACACAGAGCTGTAAAGAAAAGAATCAAGAAAAGGAGCTGGGTGAGGAGAAGAAGAAAAAAAAGCAAGCAAACATTGCTCAGATATGTCTAGTTTTGTGACAATATGAACATTTTATGCCACAATTATCCTGGCTTGAATAATTGCAATTCACAATATTATCCTGCTAATCATCAGAATATGGTTAAAACCCCTAAATGTTCTGCTTTCATCACAGATGGAACACGCACCTTTATTTAGTGAGCATCCTTTTCAGTGGAAAACAAACAAACGCTCTTAAATAAGGGTAATCATAAATCATGAGGCCCGCCAGCATAAATAGAACATAACTGAAGAAATGGTTACGTGTGTTCTAGTTTAGGGCCGGCTGTGTGTAGCTGCAGCATGTAGAAGTACCAGGAGCAGTATTGGGAAGTAGCCAATCATATGTTGCATTAAATCAAAGAAAGCTTGCGGTGATTGGCTCCTAGAAAAACCACACAAGCAGTCATTATATTCAAGCTCCATTCCTGGGGGAAGGGCAAATGTGAAGGTAAAACAAATATGCAAATTCCAATATAACAGACGTGTAATAGTCCAATAGTCCCCCTCACCCCCACACCCCCAAGTTCCTCTCCTGCCATTGACCATCTGTCCCTGGAGAACATGATCCATGCACTACACATCTCCCCATGTACGCTCTTCTTCAAGTGTGTGTGTTTGGATTTGTTTTGCCCTAAAGGTTAGCCATGTGTTTGCTGAGCCAATGGAAGCAGTCTGGCTGTGATGCATTAGCCTGCCGCCGCCCTGTGCTCCTCTCACAGCGCCTTGTTTAATCCAAACCACTGTCTGTCGCTCTTTTTCTCTCTCTCCCGTTCTCTCTCTCTCCCGTTCTCTCTCTCTCTCTATCTGTGAGGTTCATCCGGCGTCAAGCTGTGGAAAGAGCCGAGGATGACAGGAAGGCCATCTGTGCCAAGCTCTGTCATACTTCGTCTGTGTTGACATTTCCACACAACACATGCGCGCAGGCAAATGTTGGCATGCACACACACACACACACACACACACACACACAAATCAACATAAACACAGCGGAATAACAATGGATTTTATCAGTGATGCGCACACACACAAGTACAGTAGATATTTGGGTAGCTGACAGATAGATGTATTCTTACTGGTATACGACGACAAGAATGATCTAGAATTTGATTAGCAGATTTGAAATAAGACTCGATAAATATCTCTAGTCCACGGATGCTGTTGGTATCGACCTCTCTATAGTTTTGTGACTTTAAAAAAAAATGAAGCAAAAGGAAATTCCCTGCACCGTAATCACACTGCAGCAAACCACTGCACTACTTCCCCCAGTATATCAGACATGATCTAGTTGAACATGAGTTGTTTTCTATAGGAGAGAGCATCATGTGATTGGGCAGTCAGAAGGAAGTCACATGTGAATTCAAAGCTGGCATAAATACGGAAATGTTTGCAATTTGAAAAATAATTGTTTCCAGTATGCATTAGAGCCATCAGACAGATGAAAAACTGCTCATACTGATGGTAGAAATGTACGCCTCTGTAATGATAGCAACAAATTAATTAGCAGTTATATGTCCACAGTAAAAAAGAATAATATTATGATTTAATGTGAGATAAAAAATAAAGTAAAAGGGCTGCAGGCTTACGGTGTTGCCCTGCAGGGGGGCTCCACCGCTAATCAATTTACCCCGTGAATTGCAATTTACTGGCAAAGCAAAGAGCCGGAGGTCATTTTTCGAGGGAAAATTATGCATGCTGCTTCATCCACACACTGCAGTGTATTCAAGCGAGTCCACCAGCAGCCGTCGTAGGGCTGATGTAACGTCATGAGAATGGATGTGTGACTGTGCAGCACGGCATTGTGGATCTGGAATAGCAGCCGCAAAGAAGCTCCTTTTCCTCGAAAATGTGAGCGTTAAATACCTCATTTCATCCAGAATTGATTTGGATACACGCAATATATTATGAAATTAGACACTACCTACCGCTTTTTTTTTTAGAAATGGATCACTATCAACTCTAAAACAAGTGTGTTTATTAATATGAAGAGAAAGTCATACAATTAATTAATAGTTTAAACTTCAGCATCATTGCGATCCCACCGGTGTCCCACTGGTCTTATAACACTAAGCCCAATACAAAGTCTGCTCTGTTCTGGTTCCACTGGATTCCTTTCAGGGTGAAGTGCCTTGCTCAAGGAGTTTTTGACATTGGGTAATGAGGCATGCACAAAAGAAAAAAGCTAATTATTGTCTGGTTCAGGCACAAACGGGTCAGCGTTTGGTCAGAAACACTCCGTCTCTGTCACTTGGTCGGAACAGAGTGGGAGGTATTGCATGTCGATCTCGACTTTGAATCCCATTGTGAAGAGTTCGGCGAGGTCAAACACACGGTCCCGAAGACTAAACTTGATCTGTCTGTAGAACGTGGCTGTCTCTGTCCTCCCTGCTCAAAGACAGACAGCAGCAGGCACAACATTTGCCAATAGTGCAAGTAGCCTGCAGACAGCTGGACCCAGATGATCTCTTGAGCTCCCCCAACACCACATCTAATTGCCGTCAAGTTCCCAAGCGTGCGCGCAGTTGAAAGCACCGCTCGGCCAAAGCAAACACACGGATTGCGTTATGCGAGCCGATTTCTGATGACACCATTCAAGAGCACTGATGGGAATCTACTTAAGACGCTCAACCGTGGGCATCCACACACTTCTGTTCTTCCAGCTTACGAGAGGCAAAACACTCGACAAGTTGGATTTTGGGGAACGCGCCCCAGACAATTAGGGTAGAGACTCGGATCGGAGAGGCCATTGGCATTCCCACGGTCCACTGCGCAGCTGTCTCGCAAAACCAGAGCTTAACATTTTGAAAGCACAGAACCAAAAAAAAAGCAGAGGTTAAGCAATGCAATTGCACAGATCTCTAAAGCAGTGTCAACCTGCTCTGACCAACAGAGGGGGATCCAAAAATTCAGAGCGGCATGAAGGGAAAACCCTTTTTTTTCAAGCTCCCTTTAGTCTCAGGGATGCACCAGGGTTGCGTTCCAACAAACCTATTAATAGCTCTGTGTGGACAGGTCTTCTGCCCATACGCCCTTCTCAATGTTGACATTCCACATCCAGTCATATCTGTTCTTTCTCTTGGCCAGGGATGACTTATTTCTGGACCCTGAGGTTTTCTTTTATTCGCTTTACAAATACTGCCACATATGAAGCACTGATAATCTACCATCCATCTCCAAAATGTCAACGTTTTATCAAGTTGTGGGGACAAAATGTCCTTTCCGTGTTGATTTAAGGGCCTTTGTGAAATCCTGCAAAGGAGCTTTCGTTTTTCTTTGTCCTATTCATAGAAATAAGCGCAATGCGAAACCAACTACAGTGGGGGAAAACAAAAAAAAAAAAGTGTATCAAGGTTTCCACACAATGGTAGCATTATTCTGCAAATATAGACCGTCCACTTTTGAACTCAACTGTGAATAACTAACTCCAGTATCAACTACACCCCGCTTCACCCCCCTCTACATACGCTCCCAACCCCGTGATCTCACCACAGATAGTGGGGAAGAGGTTGGCTAGGTGTGACCACTCTGGCATTGAAAATGAATGAAAGTCTTTCTTCTTTTAATGGGTGCTCCTGATCACTGATCCAGAGGCTGTTCTCCGTTCTCTCCACCAGAACAGGTGGAAGACCGTTGCTTCGTCAATTTCTCAGGAGACGGCGGTGCTACGAGGGAACGCGTGAGCATGTAATTTGCAGGCAGCAGATGCATCTTCCCCACTCGTCGGCCGAGTCCGGCCCAACCAGACACCGGAATGAGACTGTCACGGGCAATTGGGTTTTCATTAACACTCTGTGAATCAGTTCATTTGTTTTTGGAATGAAAACCACTCCCAGTGAAATGATTTGTTACTCTTCTCTGGGGAAAAAAATTGCCGGCTTTCCGTGAGAAAGGATTCAAAAGAGATGAATTGGGTTTTATCAGGCAATGATTTTTGAGAAGCTCAAGCAGACATGATTCAGAATCTCACCACCACTTGTGCTACTTTTTATTTAACGCAGCTGCAATGCTAAAGAGTTAACAGCCAGGCCTGCTGGTTGTGAGGTGAGGCTTGTCGTTTGTGTTCTGGGGTAGAGATGCACCGTGATTGACGACCTATCACCAACAGCAATGATGCCTTCTCGTGACAAAACCCTTAATTGAGAGAATACGTGTCAGATGAATCAATAATGAGAGTAATTGTCAGTTGCAGCTTCAAAAAGAAGTCAGTGGTATAATGTGTTTGTACCAAGACTCTTACCAATAAAAATCAGCCAGTGTTTGGAAAGAATAAAATAAAGAACATCAATGACTGAAATGTCCCTATCACATCATTACAGAGTGAATACAAGCTACTTTGACACATGCCTGCCCTCACCAAGGCTCTGAATCTTTAAATACTTTTAATTCAGGCACATTCATGATCCTAACACAAACTATGGAAGAAATGTCCTAGCTCCCCTTGATTGCTCCATGTAGGGATGCAACTAACAATTATCTTCATTGTTGATTAATCTGCCCATTATGGTCTTGATTAACCCATTAGTCTTTTTGAGAAAATGGTAAAAAACATAATCATTATTGACTCTAATTTCCTGGAGCCCATGGTGACGTATATGGACTACTTGATGTATCCAACCAACAGTCCAAAGCCCAAATATATTCAATTTACTATTTCATACATGATAGAGAAGAGCAGCAAATCCTGTCGAATGGTTGGCATTCTTCTTGGAAGATTAACTTTCTGTCCACCGATGTGTTTAATATGCCAACTTTCCCTGAAGCTGTAAGTGTACTTTCACTTTCATTTAATTAAATTTGGCTTCCATTTTCCAAAACGCCTTCACAGGGTTCCTACAGCTTAAGGCAAGTTAAGACTTTTTATGACTTTTTTAACAACGAACTTCATGATAAAAAAAGAAAAAGAAAAACATCCCGGCCACAAACCAAATATGAGTGTTGTTGGTTTTGCAAAACATTAATATAAGAGATATTCTGTAAATTACTTGAAAATTACCAATTATTAAGATAATAAAATTGCAATGTAGTAGTGAAAAGTTATGGTGCCAGCATTGACGACACCGTGTTGAAAAGATCAAATTGCATAAAATAAGTTAGAAACAAACCCCATTCAAGCCCCTCCCCTCCCCTTAAAAAAAAAGTTATTTCTTCCTCTTTTATGATTGATTTGTTCCAGAAAAAGGACTGTGTCAACGTGTGGCTGTACAAAGAATCTGACTTTGACACCAACATGTGACATATGCTGCCCTGTTTTCAGACAGCTCATCAAACTGTGGTCAGGAGCATTCTGAAGAGAACTGGCTCTCTTGATTTAGTTCACAAAGAAAGAAGACTTTGAGTTTTTATTTGGCTCTACAATCAGTTCAATGCTTGGAAGTTTAGAACCAGCAAATTAGGAACATGCCAAAATGTGTTGCCACAGTATCCTCCAATCAGCTCCAGCTCAATGTATTGCCTAATGCTTCATATATTTATTATGATCCATGTGCACCTAAAACTAGTAAAGCTGGTCAGTAAATTGAGAAAGTTATTAATTATGATCCACGTCCCCTTAAAACTAGTAAAGCTGGTCAGTAAATAGAGAAAATGATCAACTGATTAATCGATACAGAAAACAATTGTTAGTTGCCCTAGTTTACATTGCTGCTGAAAACTGGTCAAATAAACAGGAAGAAAGAGCTAAAATAATTGAAATAGAGGTAATTAATTAGACAAGAACCCATTTGTTCTTCAATGGTCACATTTTTTAACATGATTGATGTATTAATCACTTATTTGGTCAAAAGTGTGTGATTAGATGGCTCTCGCATACAGTTAAAAAAAAATAACAAATAGTTATGTGTGATTATGTCAATCTCAGCCATTGATGTAATGCATGTACTGCCACATCGGCTGAATGTAAATTTGAATGCGTACATCTTTACATGGGACATTGAAAATGTGCGCACACACACACAAAGGAGCATTTTTCACCTCAGCAACAATCCAAACGGAATCGGATCATACCCCGTTATTCTAGGTCAACTCGTCTGGAAGTCATAGTTAGGAGATTCCCCAGGCTCACCAACCAGGCATGAATAATCCATGTGCAGATTTCAATTAGCCTGCAAGCAAGACTCATCAATATGTGTGTGCGCGTGTGTGTGTTCCAGAAATAACTAACTTTAACACTGATGAGACAGAGACGAATGCCGGGCCCGGGGCCATCGCTCATTTACAGATGTCTATGTTAAGTAAAACCCAAACAGGGTGAGAGATCCATCTGTTTCATCTTCCATCTCGCTTTCCTCTCTCTCTCTCTCTCTCTCTCTTATTTCTGAGACATCATAAGTGGCCTCGGTTTACCTTTACTAAGAGCTGGTGTGCAGCAACTCAGCATTGCAACGTTCTC
>JACSYO010000846.1:902500-1007500 GCA_016806645.1 Ophiodon elongatus
GATTAGCTATATATTGTACGGCCTGGGAATAACTTAGGAGGTAGCCTAACTGGGGAGGATGTCTGGGCTGCTTTGCTGCCACCCAGACCCAGTCAAGCAGCAGAGGATGGATGGATGTAAATTATATTTCTGTTATGTGATGGCTGCATCATTTCCCATTCGGAGCTCCCTGTAGGAAGTGAACGGACACCCTGCCATGAACACTGTCCATCATGATCACGTCGCCTCCCCACTGGAGCACACATTCACACTCGTCCCTCAACACACTGGGTCAACCCTGCGCACACACACACACACACACACACACACACACACACACACACACACACACACACACACACACACACACACACACACACACACACAGGAGATGACGTAAACGTGGGGGGGGTTCAAGGCTCAGACCACCAAATAACCAGGCAGCACCAAGCTGGCAGCGATTTAAGTCAGTGTATAATAAGGATGGAATAGTGAAACTAATAGGTAGTATATGAAAATACTATCTAATAGTACCGATTCCCCGGCTAAAGTGCCTTGTACTTTAGCATCCCAGTTTGGAAACCACTGCCATATGGCTGATTTCCAACAAGCTGGAAGCCCTAAGAGAAGGAAGCCTACAGTGTTGTAGTTAGTGGTGTAATGGGGTGGGGGGCTCCTTTGCACAGATGTTGCAAGCTCTCGTTAACCGTTAACGGCATGCATCTTAAAAGGTGTGGGCATTTTCGGAGCGAATCACCGCAGCTATATATTACAACACGACCAGATGATAAAAACCATAACAATAATATTCATAAATGTGTGTCGTTTTTTTTTTTTTTTTACATGTTATTTAGACACTACAGGGAAAATTGTGTGTGTGTGTGTGGGGGGGGGTGCGCATCTGCATCTTACCGTCTAGATTCTCTCTGTCGCTGATGTGCTGGAGGTTGCAGCCCGTGTCCTCCCGGCTCAGCTCCGGCTCCGGCCGGTAGGGCTCGAGCCTGGAGTGGTTGTTCCTCCTGTGTTTGGGGCTCGAGGACACGCAGCAAGAGGTTGTATTCCCCATGGTGTGAGCAGGTTTTGGATATAGTCCCAATAAAAAAATTAAAAAACAGCTGTATCTTCAGCCTTCTCCTGGCCGTGCTGATAACGTTACTACGAGAGAGGGAGAGAGGGATAGAGAGAGGGAGGAAAAAACGGGGCGGTAACGCGGAGATCCAGACCTGGTGCAAACTACAAGCCCCGGTATCCGTCGGCGCTACACGCCCTTCCCCCGAGTCTACAGCAGGCTGCGTTGAGCCGGCGAAGTTCGGTCATTTAACAGGCTGATAAAACGCCACGGTGGGCTAATAAATCAGAGGAGGAGCCCGACGTCCCGTCCCAAACGTCCGGGCGAGGGCAGATAGCGCCTCTGTTTCACAGCCGTCGGTTTCACAGTCGACTCCCTCGCCTCGTAATTTCCGTCCGAGCGTCCAGTTATCTCCGCAAACGCATTTTGAGACACTATTTCTTCATGACCACAAGGGTGACTATGAGGACATGGTGTTTTTGCTCGTCGGGGGGGAGATATTTTAGCTCTCAGCGCTACATGGTTGCCGATGTACTGTAGACGGCTGCTGCTGCTACATCCGCTGTTGTGTGGCTTTCAGGTGCTCCCCGTAAAGTCGGATTTTCGACTTTAGGGTTAAGAAATGGCTTCGCACTTCTAATATATATATATATATATGTGTATATATATATATATGTGTATATATATATATATATATATATATATATGTGTGTGTATATATATATATATATATATATATGTATATACATATATATATATATATACATATATATGTGTATATATATATATATATATAATATATATATATATATATATATATATATATTGAATAGGTCTATAGCCCAGTAGTTTTTAACCCACGGAAGCCCGAGAGATAACTATAATAACAAAAAAGAAAAAGAAACCTGGGAAACTAACCACCTCGTTTAATGTCTAGTTATGTTATGATCTTGTGGCATTGTTTGTCCTTTGCATGTTTATCTTTTTTTACCTTCAGTTACTCACTCTGTATTCCTGTTGTTTTGTACCAAATCGTGGGAGAAGGGTCGTCGGCGACAAATAGAAAATGCAATATCCGGTAGCACGTAAACACACCTTAAAAAACTACAGTATTCCGGCTATGAGAAACGGTTCCGGTTCAAGTGGGTGGTTACAATGTAATAAATGGACAATTGTGACCATTAAGTACGAAATATATCAATATATATAGGTTATAATATAAATATTATCATCTGGATTCAGGTGGGTTCTGGAAGTCCGTGAAGGATTCCCTCCATTCCACTACTATTTATCTACAGGCAGTAACATCATCAGAATCAGATTTATTGGCCATATATGTGTATACATATACCTTTTTTTCTGTTGCTCTCAACGTACATACACAGAAAAATAAACATAAACAAGGACAACAAAGTAGATCAAAGGTAAACATAAACATTTCACTATGTGTGCACACACACACACACTCACACACACGCACACACATACATATATATATACATATATATATATGTGTGTGTGTGTGTATATATATATATATATATATATATATATATATATATATATATATATCTGTATATATATATATATATATATCTGTATATACATGTATGTGTGTACATATACTGTATATATATGTATGTGTGTACATATACTGTATATATAGAGAGAGATAAATTAAGGGCAAGGATGCTTGAATGAATATAGAAAGATTGTCACGGGATACTTAATGTGTCTATAACATTTCGTTTTTTAATAACAGTGAACTAATAATAGGCTACCGAGCAAAAGAGGTGAGTGAACGCTGAAGAAAATCCCTGGTTTACGACATGTCATGGACCCAAACATGGACATCTGTCATTTCCTTCTTACTCATATTTGTGAGTGCCAGTTAATTACAGGATCTCGACTCATGACGGATAAATCCACCGGGGCTTTGCTTTGCCCGTGACAGAGTGCTGCTCATACCAAAACCTATATCTGCAGGATTAAGCCAGATTAGTGGAGGTCATCGTAAACAGAGTGAGGTCCTGAGGAATAGCCTAATCCTTTGAAATGTTATCCATGACAGGCAAGACAATATGGACACTTGATAGCATTGAAGAATTTATGGCTATTGACAGGCTGTTTTTTTATGCATAATCAGGCATGGTGCTGCAGTGCAGCCTGCTGGTACTGCACCTGCATTGCATTAAATGAGAGAACAATGCACTCGAGAAAAGAAAAGACTGTTTCAAAGCTGTTTCAAAGCTGTTTAAAACTCTGCCAACCAAGATCACAGACTAAAGCATTTTGCATGTCACAGGCAAACCAAACTATGTAATGGACAGTGACTTCACAGAGATAATGGCATGGTTTAATTGCTGCTGTCTGGAACACAAAGCAGTCCATCTGCTCTCATTGATGCATTAAGATTTAAATGTTGGGTGTAGTCAATTCACTCGGACAGAATTTCCTTTTCACTATACTAGTGCATTCCGCAGTCTGTTTTTTGTCTCTGGCAGGGTGGAAGTTGACCGTGTTTTGTTATGGACAGGACAGGAATAAGGTTTCACAACAGGCACAGGTGCAGCGCAAGTCTCAGGGGAATTGGATTCTTGCCTCAGTTGTTTTGTTTCCATGATGTGCCCACAAACAAAACTGCACACGGGGAGTGAGAGAGAGAGTGGGAATCACCACAAGAAAACTTTTTGCACATCTTTAATTGTGGCATTCCACGTAAAAAGATAATTCCGTTACCCATGATGGTATCTATTATATCAGTTCCTCACTTTTCTTTGTCCTGTGACAAATTCTTGAGTGTTTTGAGACTTCGACTGTATCCACTAAGTCAGAGAATGCCATCACTGAGAACCAGGGACCGATCTTGCCCTTGGCCCATCCACATTCATCTGGATGGGATTTATGTAAAATGGGTTCAAATACTTCCCCTTCTTCCGGCATGCACTGTGCAACAACGCGGTGGCTGTTCCACAGCATGCGCGTCATCTACAAAAGGCAGCAGAAGATGTGAAAGGGGAAGACATTGCTGTGCGACAGTCGTGGTGATCGAGTCGAGGCATCGCTTAAAGGACAGCACATCAGCCCAAGGTTGAGACTCACATGGCGCTAAAAGCTTATAAACACTCATAATGGAACTATGTTACTGTGCCCTATATCTATATATTAACTGTGTGGGAGAGAGGAAAAAAACACAGAGAGACTGAGCGAGAATTTCTTTTTTTATTAAAGCGAATACATTAAAACCAATGTCTATCAGAAGGGGCGATTATGACCTGACAACAGCTAAGGTGTCACAGAGGAGGAAATAAAGCAAATAAATAAAGCAAATGACACAAATAACTTCTAAATTCAGACACGTGAACAAGTAAGTTAATTTAATTCAACAAATGTGTGTGTTAGTTAACCAAATATACACTTATTCATGTTAACATAAATACTTTTTTCTCCTTTTTTTTTGTACAAACGATGTACCGGTATTGAAAACTATATATTCAAAAAGAAAATACAGGGTAAATCTGCACAAATAAATATTAATGCCACAACACATCCTGGTAGGTCTTTAGGTTAAATACAAAGAAAGATGGGTGATATAAATGCAGTGGGTGTTGATTCCTGGTCGTGTGCTCGCATCAGAGTTTCTGAAGTAGAACACCATAAAACACAAATATTGTTCTGTGAAGCCCCGGTGACCCGATGCCCCTTGAACCTTTGGCTTCTGGAAGCATGTTCATAGCAAAACAGACCCTCAGAAAGACATTCAATTGATAATATCATTTTAATAGAGCCAAATTATGTTTTTAAAAAGAAAAAGGAATGTAAAATGCAGCGCAGTTATGGGGGACTTGGTGTCAGACATAGGCTGTCCGTAGTCATCCAGTGCTGCAACTCGGCCTTCAGCATCTCATTCTCAGTCTCCAGTAAGGTGTTGCGCCTCTCCAATCTGTCCATGTTTCCTTCTTTCTCATCCTGTTTTTTTCCCAGAAGCGTCCCTGTTCAAAGGGACACAAGCTCCTCGTAATGCTCCCTGATAATAACCCTGACCTGACACAAGGTTCTTGTTTTTGCTGGCGGTGACGCACTGGATAATTCAGAGCCAGAAACATTGACATCATCGTGTAAACACATTTTTACAGCAAGGACAAGGAGTGTTTTGTGCGAGTGTGTGCATGTGTGTCTGTATAAGCAAAGCCAGAGTCCTCAAGCCACCCACCAGAGGCAGGCCGACGCAGTCCGCATAATCAAAGGAATCACTCGACTTTGTGCCGGTAGATGTCTTTTAAGGCTCTAAGCTCCTCAATCAGAGTCTTGTTTTGATTTTCGAGCACGACCACGCGGTTTTCTAGGCACTTGACGTATTCCTTCTTCTTTCGTCGGCACTCCCGGGCGGCTTCCCTGAAAGCAACAACAACAGTTACCGTGAAAAAAAAAGAAAAAGCTTTTTTGGCTTTTCTCCCAGATCCAACAGGGAGCCAGCCGTGAATCAGTGTACACCAAGGGAAAGAGAAAGCTCACGTTACAAGAGCTACAGAAGGGCACAGAAGGTTTAAGACGACGGTAATCGTGACCATGTTCGTGACACCTTCTGGATAGGATGAGAGTCGAGGAGCAAAGGGGAAGAAGCCTAAACCTAGCTTCCAATGAAAACGGAAGTTCATTTTGAAGGACACTATGTACGTAACGAGCACATAATGGAAAGCAAACCTTACGCTACAGGGTTACCTAGAGCGTCAATCAAGGGGCCCCGACCAGGCGGCAGTATTTGACGAGTTGGGAGTGACAATGTGTTGACTTGTCAGTGGTCTCTGTCGGAAAAATTATGTAATGGTAACATTGTTCTTAAATCACCCCCCCCTCCCTCCCCACCCCTCGGTTTCCAGTATTTATGCTAAGCTAACTGCTAATTGTCTGCTGGCTGTAGCTTCATATTCAGCGTGCACACATGAGAGTGGTATCAATCTTCTCGTTGAACTCTCAGGAAAGTAAATAAGCATATTTCTCAAAATGTTGTACTATTGCTTTAAAAAAAAAAAAAAAACCTCTAACCCATCCTCCCTTACCATTTCATGTTAATCACAAGGCCCCATATTCACTGATACTAATACATCGAACATCGGCTGATAATATGGGCGTGGCCGATGAGAGTGAGAGGTCCCCTCTACCTGTTCTTCATCAAGCGGTGCTCCCTCTTTCGTAAGGTGTCCACTGGCTTCAGCGAGCTGTGAGCGCAGGCCCCCGCCACCTCCTGAGGGAGGCTGGAGCTGGTGTTACGCAGCTGGCAGGCAGTCAAGTCACCCGAGTGGCCTGGGGAGACACAAAACAACACGTCTGTTAACGGGATTGGTTTTCGTGTCCGTAACCAACAGCGGTGTGGTGGTTGTTGATGAGGTGGGTGTGCCACCAGGTATGTGGGTAGGTTTCTTGTCTCTAGTTTTTTGGCCACAGTAAACAACCTGACAAATACACTGTATACCTGTTCATACTCTCCACTACACTGATTGCAACCAGTAGTTACTTGAAACTTCAGAAGGACTTTTCCACACAAGCTCTGTAAATGGGTGATTTATTAAACTGGGTCGCACCCAATACAAGTCAAGTCTTAAACTGAAAGAGACTTTAGCAATGTGTAAGTTGGTTGCTTGAAAAAACAACTGTGCCACACCCAGATCAAGCAATTCACTAGGTAACCAGGAAGTCACCATTGCATCACGAGCTGGAATGGAACTTGCAGAAAAAGAGATACATCAGAAATAATTCCAAATACTTTTTAAATGTAGGCGTTACTTTGTCTTGTTCAGCCGTGCATGGAGAAATATGAGTTAGTATTCATGCAGTTTATAATGAGAGGGACATATTTTACTATGCAAGCCTGTTTAGTCATTTTGGCTATAACTTCATGTATTGTTATTTTTTTGTAAAATGTCATTTCAAATCGTCCTCGATTCCCAAGTGTTGGGAAAGATATGTTGGCCACAACCAATTACTTCAAACTTCAATATCATTTGCACAATGTATTTGCAACTTACCCTCAGGCTAGTTTTGTCTATTTGGTCAGTTACACCTGGCGTGTACAACTTGTAAACATAAGGAAGAATTTAGGGAGATCTGTCAGTCAGCGTGTCTATTATTTTCAATTCAGTGACAGATAAAGCTATAACACACAGCATACATAATCCTGTAAATCTTAACTTTTTCACATGACTTTAGTTCTTAGACACCAGACGCTCTTATTACTCCCAGGGACACGAGAACGTCTCAGAGATAACAAATGGATATAATCCGAGATTTTACGAGATTTAATTCCACATTTAATTATCTCCTCTTCTATGCCATCAAATGAAACATTGAAAAACAAGAAAGATAAACGGGTGCCACTCTTATCTACTTCTTCTGTTCATTGTTTGCTCCGCTCCAGCGGAGCTCACTGCCCCCTCATGTCATGTAGCGCGTTGATGATTAATTCTGTGATATGTAGGGAGTCACAAAAGGGAACTGCACATAATGGCCCGGTGGCTGACGTCAGTGTACGTCGCATTTCGCTGGTTCGCATTTACATGCTGCTGGAGGCTTGTTCCAGGAAAAGCAGTGACGTCAGCCACTGCTGCTATGTGCTCTGAGTGGGCAGAGAGAGAGAGAGAGAGAGAGAGAGAGAGAGAGAGAGAGAGAGAGAGAGAGAGAGAGAGAGAGAGAGACCTCTCCCTGCCCCGTGGACTCTTCAACCCCTTACTGGGTTCTATGTCTCGCTCTCTAGAGAGAGAGAGAGAGGTTTCTTAACGGAGTAAGCTTGTTGCTGCTGACTGTAAAATCCGGCTAATATTTCAACGATCTTTTGTTACTTTTTAAGAGGAAATTGTTAAGCTCTTTAACAGTGATCTGGGAAAAAAATCACTAAAAACATAAACAAATGTGTAATGTCTAAAAAGTCAGATTTACAGATTTGTTATTTTTTTCAACTCCAATACGAATCAACTGTAAATTTTGTCAAACTGAATGTTGACATTAAAAAAATCACTCACTATATTTTCAGAGATTCCTAAATGAGTATTTTAACTGAACAACATTGGGTTTTTTTTCTCTCCAGATCTGTCAGAAAAGAGATGATGGCAGACGTACCTGTTTCTGTCTCCTCCCCAGTTACAGCCATACTCTGTCTACTCCCAGGCTTTTCCAAGAGAACCCTTCCCCTTCAGAGTCTTCTCTCTGACTGAAATGTCGCCACAGCCAACACCGAGGCTATGTGTGCAATTTACAATTAGAGGCACTGACATCACCATGACATCACTGGCCTCCTGATGTCAACAGTTTGGTTTGCTCACCTCCCCCCCCTCGACACAGCGCTGTGAGTCAGGGGCTCTGCTGTTTGTCTTTGGGAAGGAATGCTCTCCAGCTCTGCTCTGCTTGTTGAAGATTGACAGTTCCTAGAGGCGCCGATGCTTTGGAATCCCCTCACTAAAACTAGAACTTCAATGTGGAAGCCAGATCAAATATTTGAGAACATGTTGTGTATTTTCATTGCTATAATCCCAATGGAATATCTATATAAAATATTGTAAAGAAGTGTTTCACTATGGAGCCAGGTTTCTCATACAGCCATGTCATAAGGGGCATGTACATGTATGTGGAGTCACTGTCACAGCAAAACATAATCTCTCAACTGACTCTTTCCCTCCCCAAAGCGAGGAAGGAGCTGGCTCCCTCTGTGGGCTTTACGGAGGTAAATAGAGGACCTACTTTTTTTGAAGGACAAACTATGACGACGTCCAATGTTTTATTTTGACAATTTCTCAGCCATTGGAGGAGAAAGTGAAGCAGTGATGAAAGAAGTGTTCAGATCCTTTACTTAAAGGGACAGTTCACCCCCCAAAATCCTAAACACATATTTCTCCTCTTACCTCCGGTTCTGATTATCAATCTAGATTGTTTTGGTGTGAGTTGCCTAGTTTAGGAGATAGCAGCCGTAGAGAAGTTTGCCTTCTCTCTAATATAATGGAAATATACGATACTCGGCTTGTGGTGGTCAAAGTGTAAAAACAAAATGTATACATTTAAAAAACAGCGAGTAATTATGACCCGGTTACTCAAAACAATCCACAGACCTTGTTGGGAGCAGTTTCCTTATGGAACTATTTTCTGTCAACCACAGTTCCTACATGAAACCACTGACAACAAGGTCAGACATCTCTACGGCCTAATGTCCAAAACCAGGTAAACTCCCACAGAGACAATCCAGATTGGTGTATAGCTTTAAAGGTAAGAGGGACAACTCTTTGGAGTGAAGTGTTCCCTTAATTAAGTAAAAGCAGCGACTGTGAAATACAAGAAAAAAGTCCTGAATTGACACGTAAAAGTTTGTAAATGTATAACAGCAAAATGAGTAAAAGTGCTCAAATGTCCCCTGTGACTTTTATATTCTACTGTCTATCATTGTATTAGTATTAGTAACACATCAATAAGTGGTATATATATATGCAGCATTTTACTATTTTAGTTGTTTTGGAGCTAATTTCCACTGCTTTACACTAAAATTGCAGCAAACTTTATAATCTCACCATCATAATCTCATTATATGTCAAATCTTAATTTGTAAAGTAATTAGCTATAGTTGTCATATAGCTGTAAGTGTAGAGGAGTGAACAGTACAATATTTCCCTCTGAATTTCAGTGGAGTTGCATATAAAGTTACATGAAGTGGAAATACCCAAGTGCTTGAGTTAATGTCCTTACGTTGCACCACTGGAGGGAGATCAAATGAAATCCTCCTGAATAAAGAGCTTTATACGGAAGGTTTTCACCCACCGATCCTGTTGATTTTACATTTTGGGCCAGTGTACTCACAAAACATTTATTGCTGGAGGTGGTAAAGTGCAAAGCGAACACATCATGTGATTAATAAATCAATTCTGGTGTGTCTAACAGATGACGTTAACATTGGCCTTGCCCATCAAATATGTGGCCCTTTCTGTGCCCCTTGTTTCTTTTCCCTGAAGGTGAATTTAGTTTCATTCCAGGACAATCATTTCCTCTGATATTTACAGAGGGGTTGCAGGAAACCCTGATCCCTGTCCCTGTTGTCTTGTTTGCTCCCCATCCTAGTTATTTAGCAGCAGTGGTCTGGAAATTTAGAGGGGCTCACCTAGAAATGGTCGACCGTTCTTCTGTTCGTCCATCGCCTTCTTGTTGTGCACAAGGGTTCTCGGTGGGGGCTGTGGTGTGTGTGTGCTGGTCATGGTCACAGAGGGCAGGTTCTGAGTCCCTTCAGGTCGGAACTTGACAAGACCTCCTTGAGAAAATCCACCTGGGTAGGGACAAAAGGTAAGGTTACCAAGTTAATGCATAAATAACCTCTCTCTCTTATGCATAACGCTAGTATTTGATTTATATGGCATTATTCATCCTTCGTAAGATACAGCTCTGAGACCATTATGCCTCGGTTCTAGGCAATGGGCAATGAGAATCCTCCTGTGAAAAGGCTTGTCTCGAGGTGGGGAACGCATCGGAGCCCTTATAGGAAACTACACGGGCCGATGGGGAGAGGGCAGACCGCAAGCAGAGGACCAAAGCCAGTATTCAAACCCAGGACTCTCTAACCGGTGAGCACCACGCTGCAACTGTGCTTTAAATGTGACATTTCTAAGATGCACACATAAGTCTGGTTTTCAAAGGTCACCTGGCAGTGGGGTCATAGAGTACTTCTGCACCACATTCATGGCCTCCCCGTAGCATTGAGGGGCGTGAGATCGCAGCCGTGGCAGTGGCGTGTTGGTCATGCGCATAGACTGCAGGTTCTGTGTCCTCCCGGGCAGGAAGTTGACGGGAGCTCCTATAAAGAACCCAACTGGGAGGGTAAAAAAAAAAGGCTTAGTAAGTAATCATAGATCAGGCAATTTAATTACACAGTCTGTGATTATAGCAACAGTAAAGCGTCTACTCTTTTCATACATTGTGTGATACCTGTCTTACTGTGGCAGTTTTTGAGTGTGTAAGATTTATACAACTCTCTCAAATACACACAATGTAAAAAAGAGAGCGTTAACAATATAATGCATCATGACAAAAGACTTTGAAATAACTACATCACCATTGAAAACACTGCAAAAAAAACCAACAACAATCAGTCGAGATGGGTCAAAATGTGCTTGTGAGACATGAAGCAGCGTCTGTCAACCCCTTATATGGTGGTATGTCCATTACACAGCCTCCCTGATTGTATGTGAACTTGGGACTACTTTTCTGATGCAGGTCAGCTGACGTTGTCATGAAAGACCTGGGTATTTCCCTCAGGAGTAGCTGAAGACCCAAACAGCGGTTTAATGACACGTTAGCCACAACAACTTTACAAGCCAGGAGTCTGGTGGCGGCTGTGTATTTGTAAGCTTGTTTTTAAGTTATTGTAATTAAAACAAAAGTCACTTTCTATAAAGTTTTCATAGTAATTTGTCTACCTGGGCTATTTTTTGTTGTTGTTTTTATTATGAAATAGTAGTAGTAGTAGTAGTAGTAGTAGTACTGTTAAAAGGGTGGATGTTGTTCCAGCTTAGTAATGGTGTCACAACAGTGTGTAGAGGAAGTAATAGGACAAATTGTGGGGGGAAATGTTTTTTTTTTCAGGCATGCTTACTCTGGCTGTTCTCCTGGTAAACAGGTGCTCCAGGCTGATAATTATCTTCGGTCTTCCCTTCGTTCATTCTGCCTGGCACTGACTGGGGCTGCTGATCACTCTGATGGGGATCAGAGAGGGTTACGGTGAGGGTTTTCTAATGTGTACACAAACAGCGGGGATGTAAGGCAACGGTGGGTACAGCGAGACACTCCAATGAGAGTTGCTCCCCGAGCTGCCACTTGCCGCTTTTCCACCTCTGACTCCTCTGACATCTGCCTGGTTTCTCCAAGAAGTTTGTGTTGTTTTTTGTTTTTTTTATTCACTTGCTGGTAATATAATGGCTTGATCGTTGAAATGAAACCAACCACTCAGGCGTGATGAGTCAACCAGTTCCCAAGAGTTTCTGACGCACTCTTCTCCATTTATTTCTCCTCAGTGCTTTGTCTGCCTGGAATCATGAGTACAGGAGGAATGGAGGAGGGGAGCTTGCAATCAGCCACCAGTGCTGCCCAACATTAAAGCAATTTGTCCATTACACGAAATGTTACAATGTCCAACTGGGGATTTTTGGTGAGTATGTCAACACATAACTTACAGTGTCACTTCCTGTTTGAGAACAGTGGGCCTTGGATGTCTCCCTCTGCTGGTTAGGTCAATTAGTTATAACCAGCTGACGAAGGTTTCCTCCTCTGGTTTATGTGTAGTTTGGGTGAAAGTTTGACAAAACTGACAGCTGACAATAATTTGCCAACCGATCTACATGTTGCAGCTAGATAATAAAAAATAAAAGCACATCGATGGATGATCTCGGTCAAGCTATTTGAAACGGATGTTTTTAGCTAGTTAGTGTCTAAATTAGCCGCGTATTCTTTAAATTCCTCATATCGACCAACGTTACCTGGCTACGGTCATTTACACAGCGATATATAACGTGCTAATGTACTTATTTGTACCGGCATACTCACGTGAAAGTACCCTGTACCTGTTGTAGTTACCTGGGGAGCCTGATCTGAAAACACGACGTTTCAGTTATTAATACACCGACAGTTTGTTTGTTCTTATTGTTGTTTAAAATCTAACGAACCCCAAAGAACGTTAGGCGGCAGTTTATTCCAACATTCTGATTGGTTGTTTTTGATTCTATTCCTGCTGCGAAGTTAAGTAATATGACACAATCACATGCATCCTGATATTTGTAGCTCCTTTATAGTTTTAAAATACCATTCGCCACACACTCACCATTATTTGCAAACGACTTTCATTTTTTGTTGTTGACATTTCTCTTGCACCATGAACTGAAACTGTTTGTTTTTTGTTTATGGTGGGTATTTATGTAAAATATTATCATAGGGGACAGAAAACTGAAATAGCTGCTTGGTGAATACCCGTGGTTAGATATATACGGAGTGTAATTATAATTCACGCAGAGGAAACATGTTTACCCTCTCTCATCAGAAAATAGATGCGATACAGTACATTCGATTATAACCTACAGAATCTCCTAAAAGGTTTCCGTAGTTTTAGGCGATACCATCAGCGTGCCATGGGGGTTCTTGTGGCTCGGACCCGTGTGCGTTCGGTGTTTTCTCATCACTATGCATATATATAGAATACATTCTTTAAAAAGGAAAACGTCTCAAAGACACTTTACCATGGCAAAGAGCCGCAAAGCGTGACAACCAAATGACACTTGTTCATAACACACCCCCACCTCACACAATGGTATAGTCCCAGAGGTAGGAAAGACCTGTAAGTGAGACAAATCAAGCCTGTGACAGCGGAGAAACTTGAGTTTTATAACAAATAAATACCGAACAGAGGTACGTACTATTCAAAAGTCCACGCTCGACCTCAGCAAGCCGTTTTGTTTAACAACAGCACCATGTTCTGACGAGCTGTCAGGATAAATGTGGGGAAATTGCAAAGAAGATGACCATTTGTGCTAACGATAGCTGAGCTACCGTTAGCTCCCTGCTAGCTGACTAACAGCGAGCTGCAAGCCGATGCCCCAGAACTGTTGGGACTTGAGCAGGAAGAAGTAGCATGCTAGCTAGAAGCTAGCTAGCCTTTTAGCTAGCCATCCTATTTTGGGATTGGCATTCCGCTAGCTAGTAACCTTAACTTGGCTGCCTTCATCATGACTGTAAGAAGGCTGTGCGTTTAGTCACGTTGACACTTGGTTTTGAAAGACGGATATTGGCATGTGTGGATTCTGTAGCAAAAAAGCTGCATGAGGATGTTGCAGTTGTTTTCACTGACGTGAAATCAACTGGTATGAATGACGAGAAACAACACAGGGCCTAGTTTCTCCTACTTGCAGGTGATCTGTGATTCTCCTGACACAGATATATAACTATATATATATATTATATGCAGCAGTCTCCTGGTAAGTTGTACAGCCAACGTCACAGTTATTAATACCTAGTGGTTCTCCCAATGTGTTTACTGTTGATGAACGTTAGCATTACCTCCATGAACTTGAGCACAGTGTTTGTCTCATCTGTTGCTACTATAGTAATGTGAGCAGCTGTTTTGAAGCAGGCAATTCATTAGATACTTATTTTCTGTTGGTGTACATGTTCACTTTGCCCTATATCCATATCTATTGAATGTAGTTACTCTTGGTTCATGTTTTTTTTTTCTTCTTTTTTCAAATCATTATACTCATGCATGTTATTTTTAACAATCAAACACATTGTTGCTTAATATTGTTATTACTATATACGGTGCAGAGAGCGTCATAAATATAACATGACAATGTTATTCATTGTTGTGTTTGTGTCACCTCTCTGAGGATGCTTGTGTATTTCTGTTTTGATGCTGCTGCTTAAGCCGGGTTCACTAATAGGATGTAATTCATTCACTTAGGAATCAGTAAGTTTGCTTTAAACGGTCCAAATTGCAGGTGGATGGTTACATAATAACGGAATTAACGGGTCAAGCAATTTCTGTGTTTTTATTTTTTTATTTCCTTTACTCACTTCTGTATTCCTTTTTTTCTATCAGGCTGAAAGAGAAACTGTACAATGTCCTTAAAGCCGCGGGTGGTGGACTTTGACGAGACATGGAACAAGCTACTGACGACAATCAAGGCTGTTGTGATGCTCGACTACGTGGAGAGAGCCACATGGAATGATCGCTTCTCGTATCCTATGCCAACTTGCATGTTGAAATTGAAACTACAACACAAGCTTTCTGCTCATCTTTAGAGCAGGGTTTGTGGACAGAAAGTCATACAGTTGCTTAGCACAGTAAAGCAGATGCCAGCTTGTATAGAGTTTTATGTATTTTACTTTAAATTAAGAAAGGCAAATTAATATTTCAAAGAGTTGTTATTGATACGTTAAATGTCAGTGTGAAATTAGCTGTTTGTTCAGGCAGACGCTAAGCAGAGAATCACAGAAGAAGCCGGATCTAGTATTCCATACTACATCTTTATTAACTGTATATTAACATCTAAACATAATGGAACCACACTTGTTCTCATTTTCATCCTGAATTCCGACACCAGCGACATTTATGCCTTGTGCGTAGCATACCCAGAGCCTTTGGGTGAGAGATTATACACAGAGACCAAGGTGTTTCTTGAGAATCATGTTCGGCAGTTGTACAAGGTAAGCACTCACGAAGGCTCGCCGAAGGCTGGCAAAGAAAACCCTTTTAGAGTGCATTTTATTTCTGCATTCTCCTTCTTTCCATAACAAATGTCATGCGTTGTGTGTGTATTTCAGAAAGTTCTGGATTCAGAGGAGAAGGTTTTACTGATGTACCACAGATACTGGGATGAGTACAGCAAAGGCGCTGACTACATGGACTGCTTGTACAGGTAACATTGCTATAACCTTGCTTACATTCACAATGGTGTTAAAACGGTTGGCTACATTGTTATGTTGTTTGTTCTGGCATATTTTTCAAGTACAAATGAAGGACATGTCCGTAGTGAACCTGCTGTTGGCTGTTGTCATTGTGGTGTGTTGTAGTACAGCTTTTAGCAGAAGTCGTGAGCCAAAGGTGGCGTCTGTCTTTGTCATCCTTGGCTCTTTTAAGTTGGCTGTGTGTGTGTGTCAAGATCCTTAGCTGCAGGATGGTCTCATTCTATCTCAAGCAAGTTTTTGTATGCTTATAAAATTACCTTGAAAGCGCGGTGCCAATGGGTAATTTTTGTTTCCTGATCCATTTCAATTCAATACTCCCTTGGAGAGCTTTCAGATCTATTTTTAAATTACCAGACTGTCTCTGCATACATATGCCTTTTGTAATTTATTATGTCAGCGAGTGTGAGCGAGAGAGGGCGGCTCTTGGCTTTCGTGGCGACATTGTGTTCAGTTCTTAATATAGAAGAGGGCCGCCTATTATCTCAATCTGATGTCTGTGAATATACATGTTTACGTTTTGTGACCTGTCAAACACAAATCACCCTGTCGTGGAGGTTGGACTTATGTGCCAACTGAATCAAGTGTTCTTCCACACGAGCAGTTATGTTAGCAGTCCTTTGACACTTGATGTTGGCGTTTTATGCTCATCAAAGATGGATGGTGGAGAGAAATCAGGTTGAATGTGATTGCCGTCTTGCTGATAGAGGCAGAGGGTGCAGCAAGATCTTATGTCTATAACTTCTATTCCCCGAAGAAGAGGAACGAGGTACAACACATGTAATATGGGATACCCATAATATGACCTACCTGAAGACACCTGTATTTTAAGGCTGATGGCCTGTGGTGGCGTATGTGAGGCCCTGCCTATTTACATCCGTAACCGCGGTCATCCCTCAGTTCGATAGCCGCTCTTCACCGAGCCCAGCTGTGCAGCGGGGCAACCAGATGCTGTACCTTGTTACTCTCCCTCAGGGAACAGAGGTTATTGACGTAACATTTGGTTCCCTTTCAGGCTAGTCAGTCGGTGCAACACATGTGGCATGGGGTCATGTAGTCACGCCCTGCAGAGCAGCCACCAAACCGGAGTCGAACCTCCAGCACACCAGTGGGTCATAGACCCAGTCAAAACGACCGAGTGATGTCACATCCAGACTGTTAAGCCGAGCAAAAGTGTGCAGCGATGACCAAACTGGCTGCAGCACAGATAACAGTCACAGAAACCCCTTTATACCAAACCCATGATGCTATGCCCCTGGTCAAATGCAGCCTCACTCCTTGGGGCAATGGAAGACCTTTGCTGTTGTAAGCCAGGGAGAAAGCCGCTTTTTAGACAGGGCTTTGCATTAGTCCGGATTAGCAAAACGGGACAAACAATTGGTCACGTAAACGCACTCTCCTGGTGTTGTCTATATAAGCGTGAAGCACACACACACAGGACACCGGGAAAAAGCTCATGAGCTCAAAAGCCCCTGAGATAAAGGCTGCAGGGATAGTTGAAGGCCGATACGCCGCATTCAGGCACAATGTAACCTTGGAGCCATTTGAAGTGAAGTGGGTACAAGAGGGACGCACAGATATCAACAGAATCAATGGACTCAAATGGGGAGCACAAGGAGCCTCAAGGTCCAACGCCAAATCCCCCGAGGGAACTTTGGATTTACCAGTGGACTCCCTTTTTATAAAAGAAATAGGTTGCGTGCCTGGCATCACCCCGTAAAAGCCCAATAGACCTCAATTGGAAAAAGGAGAAACCCTTATCACGCGGCTCCTGAGGGAACTTCAAAACAACCACATAGAGCATTGAAATGGGAGTACATTTCTGTCCAGACACCACTGAGCATACGGCCGCCGTACAGGCCTACCTCTCGTGCATGATGCCCTCACACTCTGGATCATGCCATCACATTTGGGGGCTGACCCATAGCTATTACATTGGACTTCTCAATGTCGTATGCTGGCAGCTGCCAGAGCACTACAGCGATCGTGGACACCATTCAGCTTACTAGCTGCAAAAACTTCCAGAAAATGCAGTTTGTAAACCCAACTGAAACTGAGCAACTGTGCTGCTGCCTGCTCTCCTGGAGATGGGCCAAAATGCAAACACAGCTCTCCCGAAAGGGGGGGCTAACGCTGCTGCCTCGACACATTTGGGGAAGGTGCAGGGGGCGAGTGACAGGCTGGGATGGTTTGCTGGGTTAGGCTATGCCTTCGGAATGCAAATCTCAGGAACTGCCTGTGGTCCGAGTGTATCGCTACTCAAGCGTCTGCGAGATCTATGGTTGGAAATCAATCCCTCGGGCCGATGGCGCTGGGTCTGAGGGTTAGCATTTTGAACTTGAGATGTTGAGTAAGTTGGTGTTAGTTCAACACAGAATAGGACCTAGTCTTCCCCCATTTCCTTGGGATAGCAAAATAACGGCTGTACCAACCGCCTCCAAAGTTGTACCACTCGTATCGCTCTCATGCTCAACAGTGTTTAAATCCCCCCCTCAGTACCGCTGCAACCTCGTCCACTGCAACCGTGTTCAGCGCAGAGGAGCAGAATGGAGAATGCCCTGCCGGTGTGAACAGCATGGTCGTAGCCAGCCATGAGGTCACCGAGGTCAGGACCTCTGTAATTAGTCTCTCTGCATCTGAATGACGTGAAACCGCTTGAAATTGCTATCGATGGAGGGATTTGATTTGATATGATGTTCATAATAAAGTTGATCTAGCCTTATCTTTGTCAGAGGTGGTGAAATAAACATTTGTTTGGACAATGAGCCACACAATGGTGAGATTTATGCCTGATGAAGTTATAGTAAAAATAAAAAATAAAATTAATTCTCTAAATCTAGAAAACATAGATACATGGGTAATGTTTTGGATGTGCAGAAAGCTTTGAAAGTGAGACATCTTGCTGAAACGCATATGAGCTATTAAAAACCAAATTAATGAATGCATCATTAACGTGAACAGATGCCACATGCACATTTAATAAGATTAAAGACTAAAAAAAAGGAGGGAAGTATAAATCATGTCTAGCTGATCTACAGGAGAATAAATATTTCAAAGCAATACAGAATGTCTCAGAGCCTTATTGTATTACATTATATTTTTACTTTTGTAATTGTTACCTGGCTCCTGAATTAATTTATTTTTCTTTCCATTAATAAATACATTTAAAAAAATGTTTTTATGAAAGACATGAAGTGTGTTTACGCTTAATATTTTCTGGGGGAGGAACCCCACTTTCCCTGCTTAATGTGTGTCCTCACGCCCCACCAGTGTTTAAACCAAGCCTATGCTCTTGGGAACTACACGTCATTTAAGGTGGACTAAATCAGCCTACTTGGACCAGCTTTCAAAATAATATGTGTCAGTGTGTGTGGTAGCTGTCCTGCTGCGAGGTTACTCCTCGCTTCCTTTGAGAAGATGTTGAAACACAGCAGAGATGTGTTGAGACACACTTTCAGGGAATTTTATTTCATCATCCGAGTGTTGTGTCATATGAAGAAGTGACCACAGCATTAAAAAGCATCGTCCTCACGCTGATGCTCCGTGTGTTTTTAGTGCAATATAAAAGTGAGACGGAAACACGGCCTCCTGTCAAAGCTGCATTAAATGTATTCTAGTAGCTGCCTTGACTGGTAACTGGGTCATAATCTGGTGTGCCCCATCAAACAGATATGAATAATTAGTTAATGAAACTGATGTTGGATCCATGTGTTCCATCAGTACAGTTCCACAGTTTTCCTGTGACTAGTGGGTAACCGTAAAACCATAAAAACAGGGCTGAAAAGGAAGACTACATCCATAAATTGTGTTGGTGTATTTATTCGTGTTCTGTAGAGAACAGCTCTCCCCAAAGTAGTTGCCTATTTGTGAACTCTAAAGTAAACAAACAGCAGAAAAACCTTCTGGAGATACCATGTCTCCACGTGTTTGCTTAATATATTGTAATATCAGGTATTTTCACTCTGATATTCATGAATGAAAAAGTTTCCAAAAAACTTTTGTGTGTGCCTCTGGCTCAGTCATTGTCCAACAATCCTGGAGATTGTTTTGCTTTCATTGGCTAACCTTGACAGATTGACCAATTAGGGTGACCAAAGAATGGCCGTCTCGCGTAGTAGCCTCCATGGACTCAACTTGCTCCTGGTGGTCCCTGGTGGCCCCTGGTGGCCCCTGGCGGCCCCTGGCAGCGGCGTGTCGTGTTCTCAGGGTTTCTTGACACACACACACCTCCACACATCAGATATGAGACGACGCCTCCTCAAACTCCTCTGGATGCAGTTGATATGCTAACGTCCTGACCTCCCACCCCACTGTGTTCAGGTATCTCAACACTCAGTTCATCAAGAAGAACAAACTAACAGAAGCAGACCTACAGTACGGCTACGGGGGCGTGGACATGAATGAGCCGCTCATGGAGATCGGAGAGGTATTGGCTCGTTTTTTTTCCCGCACTGGTATTAAATATGAAAAAGTCCTGCATATCGACACTTATGCTCCCATTAGGGTTGTTTGATATAAATAGGGCTGGGCTGATTTATCTTCTTTCAATGGAATCTTATCTTGATGAAATCATATATCGAGTTATCGTGATACACAATAACGAGCACATTCTAACTCTGAATATTTATGCACTGACATTCTTAATAAATGAGAAAATATTCAGTGTTCGTCAAGTATTTCATTCACACAAGAGTATATAGCATATTTTCTGGTCATTCAATTAATAAACTAGAAATAACCGCATGGTTTTGTAAAACCATGCGGTTATTTCTAGTTTATTAATTGAATGACCAGAAAATATGCTATATCGTGATATATATATATATATATGTATATATATATATATCGTGATATATATATATATATATGTATATATATATATATATCGTAATTGAGATATGAAAATGACACACATGGTGATAGAAGATTTTGTCCATACATAAAAGTAGGAGAGCACATGCTCAGATTGATTGAGTTGTACCCAGGCCAAGATTTCCCCGTACACTGCCCAACTTCAATGACCTCACAGATCTGTTTACACCGTTGTTATATGCTGTCTTTTCATTGGTCTTTGCAGTTGGCGCTCGACATGTGGAGGAAGCTTATGATCGAGCCCCTGCAGGCTGTCCTGATCCGGATGTTGCTGAATGAAATCAAAAAGTATGTCTTTCACACGACTGGTGACTAAGATGAATGTTTCTCTGCAATGGTAGAGATAAGAGGGGCTGTGCATTTAGTCCTGGTATTCTGATTGTACGCTCATTTGTTTGTAACTAGCATCAGTGCAATGCCACATTTCCAGGCTTTCACACTGTTCATGTCTGGACCAGCAGTCTAACTGGGCTGCAGTATTTAGCCGACACTCCATGTGTGTTCCCACCATGCTAATGATGTCAGTGCTCACGACAAAAGAAAAAAACCAAAAGACACAAACATCAGACCTAACGGCAGCTTCCTCGTGTCTCACAGTGATCGTTGTGGTGAGAACCCTAACCAGAAGGTAATCCACGGGGTCATCAACTCCTTTGTTCATGTTGAACAGTACAAGAAGAAGTTTCCACTAAAGGTGAGACAGCAAATACATTCACCAGAGGATTACAGTTGTTTGCATTGTCTTTTTATATCTGGCCATTTATTCAGCCATTGTAGTCAAAGTTCAAAGGAGAAAAAAAAAAAAGGTTTTGTTGCATGCTTAATGTCTTTAATTACTAATTGTGTCTTGTACAGTAGTCGTTCATAAAGGTCTGTGTATATCAATGTATACTAAAATCCTACACGGGCCACGCCCTCTTCCTGTGTTGCAGTTTTATCAGGAAATCTTCGAAGGGCCATTCCTGACAAAAACGGGAGAGTATTACAAACAGGAAGCCTCCAATCTCCTGCAAGAGTCCAACTGCTCACAGTATATGGAGAAGGTAGGACAGATGGTGTGTGTGTGTGTGTGTGTGTGTGTGTGTGTGTGTGTGTGCGCGTGTGCGTGTGCGTGTGTGTGTGCGACCCTTGTTATGAGTCGTTTGTGCTCTGCATAGAAGAACTCCAGCAATGTAGCTTTCTAGATTGTATGTGTGTACATCAGCATCCATCAGATGAGGACATCCAGCCAGGGCGTGGGCGTGGGCGTGTGTGTGTGTGTGTGTGTGTGTGTGTGTGTGTGTGTGTGTGTGTGTGTGTGTGTGTGTGTGTGTGTGTGTGTGTGTGTGTGTGTGTGTGTGTGTGTGTGTATGAACTGGCAGGTCATGTCAGTCCGGTGACATAATAGTTTTAATCTGAGTATTAGCTCTACCATTAACTCACTAAGGCTGAGATCACAGACCCCTGGGCGACTTTAGCTGCCATGACCTCTCTGTGTCTCTCTCTCTAGCTCTCTCTCTCTCTCTCTCTCGTTCATTTATTCATTCTGCAATAATCAGCTTTCTCTGATAGATTTATCCCCCCCAGCGTGTAAACAGGATAATTATTAAAGCGTTTTCCAGGCATTAGGGCCGTAAGTGATATGACTGCGAAAGAGCAGCAACAGACACCGTCTGGACCGGGTCAGTCTCAGTAGATGTGACCCAGTTTCAACTGCAAGGAGGCAGCTTTTTCTCGTTGCCTTCGTTATTTTTAATTGGTGTGTGTGTGTGTTTGTGTTGTGTTTTTTTTAAGAGTTCAAGTTAAATTTGAAACATATCATCATATCAAAGTGAAATCCTATTCTATTGCTTGATGGTTCGACCCACGCATTACTTCGACGCGGACACCACTGCAATCTAATTCTACAAATAATCGTATATATAGTATATAGTGTATATATAGTATATATAGTATAGTATATAATACTGTAGCCTAATATTTATCTGAAATGTTGTGTTAGAACCGAATGGATGAACAGCATCCATTGCATCCACAAGCACAGCATTCGAATGTTGATTTAGAATTCAAATGTCAACGTTATGATACTTCCAACTCTTCGGCACAGCCCTATACAGGTTGCATTAGAGAGATATTAATGAAACCTGCAAAACCTGCAAACACATTGTAGTTGCTGATTCGACCAACTGACCCTTGTGCCCCCTTGCCCTTTCCACCTCTCTCTTCCCACCAGGTTTTGGGCCGGTTGAAAGACGAAGAGATGAGATGTCGGAAGTACCTGCACCCCAGCTCCTATGCCAAAGTCATCCACGAATGCCAGCAGAGGATGGTGGCAGATCATCTGCAGTTCCTGCACGGGGAGTGCCAGAGCATTATTCGGCAGGAGAAGAGAGAGGGTCAGTGCACCGGGATCTGTTTTTGTACGAAGCAAATGATTCTGTGGACACATTGAGTTGTGGCATTTTTTATTTCTTTTTTTTAATCAAACTGTGTTGTTTTTTTGTTTGTCCAGACATGGCCAACATGTACACCCTGTTGCGGTCCGTGTCCAACGGGCTGCCCCACATGATCCAGGAGCTGCAGGTCCATATCCACAACGAGGGCATCCGAGGCACCAGTAACCTCTCTCAGGAAAACGTCAGTACTCCAGCAGCGTGTGTTTTTGTCCGTTAGTTTTAGCTGCAAATAATTCAACATTTTGAATGCAACTTTGTCCCGCTCTTCTGGCTTCCCCTAGATGCCAACCCTGTTCGTGGAGTCGGTGCTGGAGGTTCACAGTAAATTTGTTCAGCTCATAAACACAGTTCTTAACGGGGATCAGCACTTCATGAGTGCACTCGATAAGGTAATGCAGCCCATGCTCCTACCGGCTGCTGCCTCATTGAACAACATACTCATAACACTTACTAGATTGAAAAAGAAAAGGTTTTGTTTTCCTCGTGTACTTTCTGTTACTGTGAAACTATAGTTATATATGTGTTAAAGTATAACTATGTACACATGTTGATGTTTTTTCACTATTTATTTGATGCCTCTTTCTCAGGCGTTGACGTCCGTGGTGAACTTCAGGGAGCCCAAGTCCATCTGTAAAGCCCCTGAACTTGTAAGTACACACACACACACACACACACACACACACACACACACACACACACACACACACACACACACACACACACAGTGTTATACACAGTGCCCTGACCAGGCCGTGTCCCTCCTGGTGTGTCCGTGCAGCTGGCGAAATACTGTGACAATCTGCTGAAAAAGTCTGCGAAGGGAATGACGGAGAACGAGGTGGAGGACAAGCTGACGAGCTTCATCACGGTGTTCAAGTACATAGACGACAAGGACATCTTTCAAAAGGTGACCAGAGTTCCTCTGTTGCTGCAATGTTATTCAGACCTTGAGTAGCATAAATACTCCAAAGAGACATTCCTTTCTTTTTTTTTCAAGTCTTGCTTTTCTTGCCCACAGTTTTATGCCAGAATGCTAGCAAAGCGGTTAATACACGGTTTATCATTGTCGATGGACTCAGAAGAAGCCATGATCAACAAACTAAAGGTAAATGCAAAGACTTTGCCACATGTCTGACACGTTTTCTCTCACTTGTTTTCTTCCGTTCAAACATTCTCCGTCCTCCTCCTGATTTCTTTTTTCTTTTCTTTTCTTTTTTTTTTTTTTTTTTTAACAGCAAGCTTGTGGCTATGAGTTCACGAGCAAACTGCACAGAATGTACACAGACATGAGCGTGAGCGCCGACCTCAACAACAAGTTCAACAATTTCATCAAGACACAGGAGACGGTGGTGGACCTGGGCATCAGCTTCCAGATCTACGTATTACAGGTGAGGAGAACTCTGATGCGGCTGGCACTCCTCTCATACAAGCAACCGTCGGATTCAAATCCAGGACTATTTGGAGCGGTATCCCGCTTTCAGTCGCATCGCTATATTTACCCGTCTTCAGTTTCTACCAACCACAGCTTCTGTGGCCCCGTTGCTTTCAGTACAAATGTGTAACGTTGTGGTAAATGCCATGTGGTTGCAGGCTGGAGCCTGGCCCCTCACACACGTCCCCTCCTCCACATTCGCCATCCCTCAAGAGCTAGAGAAAAGTGTGCAGATGGTGAGTTTAATCTTGTGGTGCACTTCTGAGTTGTCAGGTGTGTACTGAGTTAAAGGAGCACAATGGGGAATAAATCTTGTCTTCACCTCCTTTTTTTTTTTACAGTTTGAGTTGTTCTATAATCAACACTTCAGTGGGAGGAAGTTGACCTGGCTGCACTATCTCTGCACAGGTAACGGACACATGTGCACGATTTAAAGCAACAGTATCACACCCAGACTAATCATGGAAATGAAATATAATCAATAGTGATCATATAGTCGTAATGTATCTGGTTCTGTTGTATGTACCGCCATTCATCCGCGTCTGCTCGTCTCTCAACAGGTGAGGTGAAGATGAACTACCTGTCCAAGCCCTACGTTGCCATGGTGACCACCTACCAGATGGCTGTGCTGCTGGCCTTCAACAACAGCCTGACGGTGACCTACAAGGAGCTGCAGGACGGCACCCAGATGAACGAGAAGGAGCTGCAGAAGACCATCAGGTCCCTGCTGGACGTCAAGATGCTCAACCACGACTCGCAAAAGGTCCGTGCTCTCATGTGACGCCCATCCCAGCTCATTGGCGCGGCGCTTTGTCTTCGGCAGTGGGGATGGATCGGGGGGTTTCTGTTTATTCGCACCGGACGCCTTGGCAAGTCCTTGTCCACGTGGAATGCAGTGATGTTAATTTGAATCCTCTGCTCACAGGAGGAGATCGAAACCGAGTCCACGTTTTCGCTAAATATGAGTTTCACCAGTAAAAGGACAAAGTTCAAGATCACAACGTCGATGCAGAAAGACACGCCACAGGTAAGATGAACGCTTCGTCCGTCCCTCCCAATACTTTCTCAAGCAGCTATGTTGATACCTGAACCCACCTTGTCTCATATCTGTCTGATCATTAGGAGATGGAGCAGACGAGGAGCGCCGTGGACGAGGACCGCAAAATGTATTTACAAGCTGCTATAGTGAGAATCATGAAGGCCCGCAAGGTGCTCCGACACAACGCCCTCATCCAGGAGGTGGGTGGAAGTCCTCGCCATTCAAAGCCCTTTTAGTGATTTCTAGATACGGTCAAAGGGAAACAGGGGAAATAGCTTGCAAGCTCTCCTGAAGTAGCCGTCAGAAGGGATTTGCCGTTCTTATGATCTTTCTTTTTACGATTCACTATTGTTTGAAACATTTCGATCATGGTGTTAATGAGTTTCAGGATCATCCCAGGAGGGACAATGTGCTTTACAAGCACAAACATATTAAGAAAAAACACACAGATTCACAAAATATATGCACTCATATTTACATTTATATATATATATATATATACTTTCGTATATCTCCCACATATCATATATACGTGCAGTACACAGACGTATACAACTACTCACATATTGTCACAATTTTTTAAAACCTTGTTATTCCAGATGAAGACGGCAGCACTCTTGCGTCCCTGTTCTGTGACATTAGATTAACTGTTTACTCTGTTTCTTCTGATCGTCCCTGTGTGCAGGTCATCAATCAGTCCAAAGCCAGGTTCAACCCAAGTATCAGCATGATCAAGAAGTGCATCGAGGTGCTCATCGACAAGCAGTACATTGAGCGAAGCCAGACCTCGGCAGACGAGTACAGCTACGTGGCGTAGGCAGCGGAGCGGAGCTAAGCCCCCCCCGCCCCACACAAACACTCGCCTGTGTGACTGACCGGCAGATGCAGGTTTAAAACGCGAAAAATCAATAACAAAACAGACTCATTCATCCATTTCGGTTTTGGACTGTCGCTGTCCGCTGTGATTCTATGCGGTGACCAAAGGCAGGACTGGTGCCTCCATCTTTTGAGAAAAAACAACCAAGAAAAAAAACGAGAAAAAGGTCATCGTGTCACGTCACGACAGCCAGCTAACGCCACCTCCCACGAGACCCTCCTCCTGGCCCCTCCCACCTTCTGATTTTTAAGCTGTTTACAACATCACCAGTGCCACGCACCCGTGCGTCAAAAAAAAACGACAAAAAGAAAAATGCCTATCGCTGTTTCAAGAGGGAAGAGCCGATAAACATAACCGAGTCGACCGGAAAAATAAAGTAAAAAAAAAAAAGAAAAGAAAAGAAAAGAAACCTGGGGAAAGAGTGAGTTGTGACACCAATGACACCATTGGTGGCTACACATTTAAAAAAACAAAAAACGAAAAAAAACATGCTTTCTTTTCTCACGTTTGCAGTTGTTGTGTGTTTTATTTTTTCTTTCTTTGTTAAATGTACTGAAGTTAGGAAAAGAATATTGTAATAAAACTGGTATACTGACTATTGTATCTACTTTCAAATGTAAAGAAAAAAACATGAGGTGACAAACATGATCCTGCTGCTTGTCAAATAAATAAATAAAAACACTGAAAGGTTTTATGTAAACATTTGTCGAGTGTGTCCATATGTCGGCATCATGTTAGGGATTTGCCCTTTGATGAAACAAATGTGAGAAAGGAAACGGACTTCACTGCGTCCACACAGCGAGGAGAAACACGAGGCCCCGATCTGTCTTTGGGTGAACACGGAGAAGGGAACAAAGGAGCTCAGTGAAACAGTAGCAACAGCAAAGGCTTTGTTAGCGTTCGCTGTGAGACTGAACTGAACACTGGGACTCGAGTCATTTCGTTGTGACATCAGCTGCACAGCAATTGGCTCCGGGGGGCCCAGCAACATAAATGAGAACATTTCAATCGCAAATGGGCTCCTAGGAAGCTCCAGAACAACGGGGAACCGAACAGGGGCCCGCTGGATTTGGCCCCCCGGACAAGAGCCCTTATTCCACAGCAGGCTTATTAATAACGTCAACAGTGGCTCAGTTCCATTCTGTTTTCCCTGTAAGCCGTGACCGCGAGCCAGCATGCACTACTACCTGCAACTGAAGCAGCGAAATGGAATTCAGCCGGCATGAATATAGATGAATAGCATGAGAGAACAATGGTGTGAAAAAGCTTTCCCAGCATTCATCTCTTCAAGGACATCTAACAGTGACTCAAATCACCCGGGTCTCAATATTAAATACAGGAAAGTAATAGTAAGTTACATAAATTGAATGAATTTGAATTCGTCATGCACACATGCACGTGCGGCACGCGGCGTTTATGACTGCTGCCACAGCGCGCGCGGGGTGCGCCCCCCTGCGTGGAAGCCGGTTGTTGCGCTGCTGACAGCTGTCCGTGGTGCTGACGCAGGCCAGAATGAGCGAGGGAAAACACGTCATTCATCGGGGGGAGGAAGATGAAACAGTATTTAGTGGCGTTCAGGTGCGTCCGCGAGACGCCGAGGAGGAGAGGGGGCGTAGAGAATGTCTCGTGTGTCGCATATGAGCCATGTTTTATGTAATTGGAGGCTAATTTATGGACCCAAACGGTGGCATACACGCAAGTATATCTCCCCCCCCCTGCATATCCTCTTATTTTTCGTTTTATATTTTGTTATCACGCTGGTCCCCACTGTGTAGGACCTCGTGGCGCAACGGTAGCGCGTCTGACTCCAGATCAGAAGGTTGCGTGTTCAAATCACGTCGGGGTCATATCTTTTCAACCAAATACATAGAGCAGGTTTGTTTACTAACATGAAAATAACTACTGACGATGTAGCACAAGATAAAAGCTCTAGTGTGGCGGCTTCCTTGTAAGAGTGTGTAACAACTGTTAGTCTGATTTGTCTCCATAGGGTTGAATGTGGAAGATAAACCCAGTCCAATAGACATTTTGACTCACCTTTGGAATCGCCGTAATAATAGAGGCCTTGTCCGTACACCAGATGGCAACGAGATTAGAAAAGGGCCTCAGGTAAGAAGTTCACGATGTGATCAAAGGAATGAGTGTGTCTAACACAAAGCACCTGTCACATCAACCGCTGCACATCACTGGAAGAGACTGGTCACTAGTTAGACCTCAATATTGACGCACCCATGAATGCATTTGACCCTGTATCACGTGACAATGTGCTGAAGGGAACTCTTCACTGACCAGGAGCAGGCCCTATACACCATTGTCCAGTCCCGTCTGTGTACATGAGATTGTGGAGATGAACTCAATGGAGAGCAGACTCAACTTGAGACAGAGGTTCAAATTAGGGGAGAATTGGAGGCCGACATAGATTTCTATCCATTTTTTACACGTATCAGTGTATTGTTATAGAAAACACACATCATTGGCTCTGTCCAGTTATATTTGGACTCACCAACCATAGATCCTTGACTTCCCCTGTGCTTATTTTTGTTTGCTTTGCTATGAAGCCATGTTGGTGACCAAAGTCAGTTTACTGGCATAATTTCAGAGGATTTGTGGGTATATGTAAAATATGTATTCCCCCCTCCACCCACACCTCCCAGATAAGGGCCCCTAAAAGTGATACTGCCAGAGAAAGGAACCAGCTGTCACCTACAGGCTTCATACCATCATTTTGTAGTTACTCTTTATTTATATACTCTCTATTTCTGAAATATGTAGATTGTGCATTATCCAACGCTGTGCATCATCAGCAGGCCACACACATAGAAACACACATCAGTGCATACGCCCTCTGACGTGAGTCATAGATGTCACATGGGACTGTTTGTTCTAGGATCAATAGCCAGAGGTAAAATGTCAATGCACAACAGGAAGTTTTCCTTTTAAATTGATGTGCTGTCAGTCAGTGCTGATCAACCGCTGCAAGACGGAATGTGTACGCAAAAACGAAAACAAAACAAAAAACATCTGGCAGCATTGGCAGATCCTAGAATCAGAGCGCTGACACCACTCCCCGTGTTCACGGTGTACGCAGCAATTACAGGCTCCGAACTTAATCCGGACAAAAGGAGGTTCCTGGAGAAGAGACGGGGTGTAATACTGTCAGGAGCCTGCAGATGGAGCCTTTCAGCTTTCACAAATACGGGTTCTGTCGGACAACGTGGTTCGGCGAAGGCGGCAATGCATGATTCATATATGCACATCGTCAAATAATGCAAACAAAATAAATACAGTGGGGGTGGATGTTGCATGAAATGTCCCAATGATGTCATGACACGGGGCAGCGGTGAGTCCACGTCACCGAGCTTGAATGTAAAGCAGGGCTCATTTAGAACCATCCCACCTTGCACACTTTTTCTTTTTACTTTTAGCACACGCCGCAGCAGCCCGTTCAAAGTGCGCATGCGTACAGCGTGCATTCAATTGGCACCTTTCTGACCATCAGCCTGCCCTCACTAAATGATGATGACAGGGAACAGTCCGCTACAGAGACCAGGCCGGACTCACGACCTGATGACTCTGTTTCTATAGCCTTCAAAAGACGTGATGGGGAACCAACCAGGGAGGCATCTGTAAGAAAGTAGCTCCCAGTAATATGTCGGTAAATGGCCCAGGTCACCTTCAGCAGAGGTCAACATGAAGGTGGTGTGAGAAGGCTCTGGAGGAGGTAGAGGAGGGAGTAAAAAACACACACATCTATGAATGAGTGAGTCGGTGTGGTGCTGGATTCTCTGGTGGTGAGGTAAGTCTGTGATGACAGGGCGACGCGTCAGGATTAATCCGCCCCCCCCGCCCCCACACACACACACACACACACACACACACACACACACACACACACACACACACACACACACACGTCGGAGCACGTCTGCCGTGGACGTAACGCCTCATAAATATTTGCTAGTATGCATACTTATTTGTCCCTCTCAGGCCCTCACAGGTCATGGGCCCCAGTGAAGCAGCGCCGTCTTAATTTCCTCCTCCTCCCTCTCTCTCTCTCTCTCTCTCTCTCTCTCTCTCTGCATTCCTGATGTGCAGTGGAGATGCTACAATTGTCTCCCTGAAGCAGCTTGTGGTAAATAACTGATTTGGTGGCCCCTGTAACGATCTCTCAGCTGGCTTCCATACACTGAGCAACAGATTAAAACCTCGCGTCTGACCATTTCACCCGCGTTCAACTTCAGTGAAAAGAAAAAATGTCAAATAAATAAAAAACTCCGTGGGTGTTGGTTTCCTCAGTAAACACACACACACATTTGGCTCACAAATTGGGGTATAGCGAGACGTCGATGTGACACCAGGAATGCAAAGGGGACCAGATGGAGGCCTTACTGTAATATTTAAGTCAATATAATGGTTTGACCCTGACGTAATTTGAACCTTCTGATCTGGAATCAGACGCCACGAGGTCAGGACCCCCTGATGGGAATTAATGATGTCTAAAAAATATATGTATATAGTCTAATATTTTAGGTTATACATTGATGCTGAAGGGCATCACACAAATAGAACTGAGAGTGGTCGGGAACAAATATTTGAGAAGCGATAGTATAGTTTTGAGAAGAATAGGGCAGTCCATCTTGTGCTGGTGTTCGTGTTCACTCACTGGACCGCATTAGATCTTAAAAGAGCAAAGAGCTGCGGGGAGAGAGAGAGAGAGGCTCCACAGAAAGGGCTGCAGCTTTTATCAGGGAATTGGGTCATATACCGTGGATGCAGCCTCGGGCCCAGCTCTCCTTTTTGCTCTGCAGTTCAATCATTTATAAGGTTATGATATATATAAATATATATATATCCAGTATGCTCCGCTATACAGCGCTCTGCTCGACACCTCCATCCTCAACTCATTCAGTCTCATTTCAGTCTCATTGTATCCAGAGAGGAAATGTAACATATGTATCATATGTTCATGTGTTTTCCGTGTGCTGGAGCAACACGCGTAGGAGCCCCATGCAGTGCTGTAACAGACCTGCGGCCCTTAACCTGAGAACGAGCCGTCAGGGTCCCCCATGGAACCATACCATAACTCCCAAGCTCAGAGGTGTGCGTCTGATACGGTATGGCCCTGACCCCAGAGGGGCCATGTGAAGTGTTTGTGCAGGTAGCTGTGTATCAGGACACAATCCGTCTTTACTGGAGTGTCCGCAGCGAGGGGCCCCTCAGGGTGTCTGTGTTGCAATCGCTTCAATTTGCTTAAACAAATGATCACACACCAACTGCCATACAGAGAACCAGAGCAACAGAGTTGGTTTCTGGGATACATGGGTTGGGGTAATGTGTGTGTGTGTGTGTGTGTGTGTGTGTGTGTGTGTGTGTGTGTGTGTGTGTGTGTGTGTGTGTGTGTGTGTGTGTGTGTGTGTGTGTGTGGAGGGGCCCCTCTTGCGGGTCAATCTGGCTCCTGGGCCAATTCTTTAAGGTCCCCTTGCTCTTGAATCTAGACGAAAACCCCCTGATAATCCTGATAATAAAAATTAAAAAAGTGTGTTTTAAGGGACATATCTCCAGTCTTAATGACAATCGATCACCATGCCAACAACAATCTGCTCACAGGGGGTTAATGTGTTCTTGACTAGTTTAGTCCACTCTGAACCCCCACTCCCCGCCCCCCCCAAAAAAATGACAAATTTAAATTGTTCCACAACTTTCTGTGATAACAAAGTAAGGCGATGTAAGGTGTCTCTCTCCTCGCCGGGGTTGGCCCCTCAGCCACAGACCCGCACACCGCAGCCTATCGGTGTGCGGGGAAACATTCTTCGAGCCTGCTCCGACATGCGGACGCGCTCGCGGTGGCAGTCCGGTGGTGCGCTCTCCCTGGAGAGGCTTCTGGCTGGTGAAGTTTCTGTGAAGTGAGTCAACGCGGCGCGCGCACACACACACACACACACACACACACACACACACACACACACACACACAAAACACATAGGGAGGACGTCAACCCAGCCCCGCCGCCTGCTGGATCCAATGCTGGGCTCCCCACGCACCCCCCTCCCCTCTTCTTCCTCCTCCGAGGACGCAGCTGGGCACGGAGACAACTTCACCCCGACCTCCTCGTCGCAGTCACCGAGGATTTAAGTTTTGTTTTCACCTTCGCACGCCGGGGATGGTTCCCGTCGCCCTGGCGCGGCTCTTTCCTCGTTGGGATTAACGCGGCGGAGGCGCAATGAAAGTGACGGTGTGCTTCGGGAGGACCCGGGTGGTCGTCCCGTGTGGAGATGGGAATATACAAGTCCACAGCCTCATCGAGCAGGCGGCCATGAGGTACAAGAAGGCGATCGCGAAGGTAAGCCCGAGCGCGCAGCGCCGCTGCCCCGGTGTGTGTCTTTGCGTAACGCGGAGCGGCAGCAGCGGCCCCGGAGCCTCAACATGGCGCTTTTTTCACGGGCAAAAGAAGGGAGCCCAGTGGCTGTCCCGCTGTTCACCGGAGCCGGTGGGGGACCCCCAGGGGCCCCCTCGGAGGAAGGAGGAGGGTGGGAGGAGCGGGGAAACTATTCATTGCAATATCGAAAGTGACGCTCAGGAGGGCTTATTTCATCGTGGCAGGTCACTGGTTTGCTCCACGAGGAATCCCCCCCCCCAAAAAAGTTGTGAAGCAGATGGACCGCTCTCTATATGGGCTGTCAGGGAACCGCTGCAGTGGTTCACTGCTACTGTAGTCGTACCGGCCTCAAAGGTGTGCAAGAGTACACGGAGTTCATCCAGGGAGTGTGTGTGTGGAGCAACGAGGATGAAGTAGGAACAAGATAACCCGCGCGCTGTGTGTGTGTGTGTGTGCGTGTGTGTGTGTGTGTGTGTGTGTGTGTGTGTGCCAGTATTACTGTATGCAATGTCACCGTTAGAGCAACCTCACAAACAGACTATAGGTTATACCTGAGTTATATCGTCATCATTTACTATCTGTGTGTGTCTGTGTGTGTGTGTGTGTGTGTGTGTGTGTGTGTGTTCATGCATGTCCCCGTATCACAACACGGTCAATCCGTTGTTATTTAAAAAGTGCTAAGAGGCCCTGTGCATTGGTGGAGGAACACTGCTTTGCACTCATCGCTCTCTTTGCAATTACACGTTGACCGAAAACCCCAAAGTTTTAAAGTTCATCCAAGTTTCTCATCTACCGAGGACGGGGGACGCACGGGTGTGTGGAACCCCCTGTGCCAAGTTTGAATGAGGCCCGAGTAGGACACTGATTGCTTTTTCCCTTTTGTGGGTTTGGTAGAGGCCCATTAACTGACTAATGAATGAATTCAAGTGTGGTGCTGTTTCCGTGGTTAGTGACAGCGCTCTCTCTCTCTCTTTGCCTTGTGGTGTTACCACACAACCTCTTTGCAAGGCATTGGGGTACCTGGACGAACCCTCTCTCCCTCTGAGAGAGAGAACCCAGAGGGAGAGAGCCGCGACGGCATGGTGTGGGTTTGATGGAACAAGATCAATGTCTTTTTTTCCCCCTTCAGCACATTTCTGAGAGAGCCTTCGCTTCACAGCTCAGCTCCATGGCGACAGGTGAAATACCGTCGACTTCCTGGAAAAATATTCCCATTGATTCATATTCACGCCTCGGTAGTAGATCTTTACCACTGAAGGCAAACGGTGACGAAGTAGGTCAACATTAACGCTCGTTCTTCAAGAGCACTTCATCCTTGCAGAGACACACACACACACACACACACACACACACACACACACACACACACACACACACCCTCACCCGTTTACCAGTGCTTGTTGGGTTTTCCATGGTTCAGCAGAATGGAGGCGACTGGTCCATTGATCCATGCAGTGGCACTGTAAATGTAGAAGTGTAGGCTTCCCCCTCTGGAGAACACTTGGCTCGGGGTCAACACTAACTACTGTATCGCAGGCCAGCCAAGACCTTTGGACTACAGGAGGATGAGTTCAGGTCACACGAGTTGTATAACATTCCCGCAGTTTACGGCAGCTTTGACGCTTGATTTTCTTTTTTTCAACCGCAAAAGTTCGTTTTTTATCCGTCTGCGTTTAACAAAAAAAAAAGAAGTCACAAAAAAGTCACATGCAGAGTATTTGAATGCTCACTTTTGGCATGAAAAAAAGAGCATAAATCATGCATAATTCATATGAGGGATCAGTATGCTCTGGTGATCCAGCTTTAGCATGAAGAACAGAGAAACGATTGACAAGTGAAGAAGGCGTCCGCCACAGTTCAGAAGCCTCAGATTGCAAAGGCATATTTTGCACCTGAAGAAGTGTTTTAATAAAAATAAAAAGAGTGGCACACTGAAGTGTGGGTGCTGCCGGTTCCCATTTGTGTGGGATACGGGCGGCACACTAGAATAGGTAAGCTATAAACATATAAAAGCCTTGCTCTTAGGTCGCTTGTAGTTTGGTTCATTTTGTCAGGACCAAGGAGGAGGGGAAAAAGAGTTTGTTGGAACCGCACCAAACGGTAAAAGGTGTGAAAGCCCCTTTAAGAGGAACTCCGGATCGATCAGCTTATGATTGACCTCTTTGTTGATCCATTTTATCCGGAGACAAACTGATATGAGAAGCACTCCCCCGCGCGGCCTGCTTCAACAACTACTTCACGTCGGCCTTCTTCTCCACCTTCCTCCTCTATACTTAAAGCTGAGCTCACGCCTCCACCTACACTCTGCCTCGCTCTAATGCCGTCATCTACCTCTCCGTTGTGCATTGAACCATCTTGGGTTGCAAAGATATCCGTCACATCTATTTCCTTGGGAAGGCTGTGATGCTTTTTACATATTATTCTTTTTTTATCTTGCAGCCTCTAATATCAGTGATGTGTAAAAATTTGACTTATTCTCCTTTCTGAATTAGCTGAGCCCAACGAAGACAATTTCACAAGCTGTTTCTTCGTGCTGGATCTTCTCCGGGGTCTCTTGAGGCCTCCGTCACAGCCTGAGTGGGACCAGGAAGTACGAATCAATCAAGCCCTCGAGCACCGTTCAGCTCAAGAGTCGATCTGGTCTCCAGTATGCACAGTCATGAAGGAGTCACGCTAATTGGCTTTTCAAGCTTCTCATCCTGCCTTCCTGTTCCCCATTGCCGTTGTTTTCAGCACTTGGCCAGTCAAGTAATAACTGAGTGTTTACCGCTTTTCTTGAGTCATGTAAGCAATAGCAATATGAAGATGGTTTTTTTTCTTTCCTTTTTTGCCACACGAAACAACTCGTGGACGTGACTGGGAGGTTCAGATCTTTACTCGTCCTCACACAGTCTGGTTTCACATCTGGTGCACCGGCTGAGACGTAAAGCTAAATACTATTCGAAACATTCAGACCCTGGATCCCTAATTTGTGACTCTAACTCTTGGAAGGGCCGTGTCTCCAGATTCCGTTTGTCTCCTACTTTCCCAGGAGTTACTCAACCTAAATGGTGGCTAAGGCCTTCAAAGCACATAATTGGCCTTTTCCCCTCACAATATTCCACAAATTCAGGCTTGCAGACAATGTCACAGCGAAGTCAAGTTGTTGCAATACAGATGGAGAAGACTGCTAAGCAAAAACAAAGTCCTCTTCTCTGATTACACGTTACATCAGCAGCATATGATGAGCATGTGTCCTGTGGTTCCAGGACGTCTGAAGACAAGTCCACGAGGTTATGATGTATCTATCTTTATAGCACGTACAGATGCATGTGACCTCAATCACAAAATGGTAAACAGTTGATTAACAGTGACTGTGTCCACTGCTGACATAGTGAAGTAACTGTTAAACCGAGATAAAGTTGGAATCCTTTAAGTAAGTATACAGACTGGAAGCATGAATGGCACTTTTTACACTGGTTTTTAGTGTGGATTAAACAAACCTGACATAATTAGTAAGATGCTAAGCCTTATGCTAAGCTAAGCTAATTGACTGCTGGCTGCAGCTTCATATTTAGCGTACAGAAAGGGAAAGTGGTATCAACTTTCTCATGTAACCCTTGGGAAGAAAGCAAATACGAGTATTTCCCCCCCCAAAACATGTCAAACTATCCCTTTAAAATGACATATGTTCCAGTTTTGTTTTGAAAAATAAAAGATCACTTTAAAGTGGTCTTTAACTCCCACCAGTTGAGTCCTGGGTGGACGTCTTACGATTACGGCTTACCAGCTGTGAATCTTTTATTTATTTTTTCAGTCTGTCAGAAGTGCAAAACATTCCATGAAGATTCTGCAGCACAATAAAAACAGAAAGGGGGAAGTGAATATTTTCTCATATGTCCTGCATAAAGTAACAGGCCTTCTGCACTCAAAAGAACCAGATGGCAGCATCTTACACAGCGACAGACCCGACATATTGGCTGACCAATGGCTGTGCAGTAAGTCTTCCGTACATCTTCTTGGAACCACAGCGTGAGCCTGCTGACTGTACACCTAGCAGGCAGCCTGCTGCTGACCCCCGTCCTTGTCGTTTCAAAGCAAGTTGGCTGTTGAGCAACTTTCTGTTCGACCTGATGAGAAGCAAAAACGGCGTCGGAGAGCCGCTCCCTACAGCAATGTCTTGAGAACTCCCGGTAGACTCTTTTTCTGCTGCAGGGCAAAGCTAAGACAAGTTAGCATCTGTCTGTGACATAATGTTTGAAGCGCCACACTGATTGTTGACTTGGAGGGAAAAAAAAGGAAAGACAGGACACCCTTCAAAACACATAGCTATTTGTTTCCAGGCCTTTTCAAAGAAGTGACTGTAGCATTGCTGTTATGTGGGAAGTTTCAACTGTTTGCTTCCTTCAAACACCACTTGTCTGTTCTGGGAATCATCAGCCTCGACTAAAAGTACGGCAAGAGTTTTTAATCCTCATCTATTTCTCAGGTGAGGACTCAAAAAGCCAGTGCAGCTGCACGGCAACGCAGCGCAAAGAAAGTGGCGCTGGAAGGGTTGTCAGTGCTCGTTAGCGCACTACACTCAGCAGCTCCCTGCTTGTGTAACGGAGAGGAGCTGCTGTGTGTGAGCGTGAACATTACAGTAGTGGGAGGTAATTGGGAGGGGATGGGGGGGTTATCAAGTGAGTGGACTGTACAAGGCGGAGCCGTGGAGGCCCTTTAGGGTGATGGGATGCAATGTGATTGATGGTAACTGTGTAAGAGTAGGCCGGTTCAACTGTGGTCAAGCAGCAGAAATTTTCTAGAGTTCATCTCCACCACAGCAGGGAACAAAGAACTCTCCTCTGGCCTTCCCCTTCAGTTTTCTAACCCGTTCCTCTCTTCATCTCTCTTTTCTTTCTTCCTTTCTTCTCCTTTCTTGTTTTCCGGCCGACTGAGCAGTGTCCTTGCTTTCCGTGCTAACTCCTTCCAGGGGAATACTTGCCTGCCTTAGTCTTTGACTAAAAGACCACGCACCCGCTGCTCCCGAATCACGAGTTGAAGTTTTGCCCAAGCATCCAGAAAAGATGTTCGGCTCCCTCGAGCTGCACTGCACGTCTCTTCTCAGGGGTTTCAGCGGAGATCTGAGACAGGGGTTTACTCAATCTGAAGGAGTTTGTTGCTTTTAAAACCAGCATGTTGAATGGTGAAATCACTTCAGGTGCACGGCAGGATGACGGAAAAATCTGCAGCAATAATAGAACTCGCAGTGGTGTTTGCAGAAAACAGATTATACAGTGCAAAATAGCCTGTAATTTCGCATGGAGGCTGGTAACGGCCTGTTTATTGTCGTATGGTGGCGACAGTAAATGGAGGAGCAGAGTAGTAGTTAAATACTATTCTAAAAAGAGAGATCTTAAAGTTCTACTTCAAATTTAAATGACTTCATTGTAAGTATAGTTCAGCAGGGTAGAAACTTATACAGTACAGCCCACAAGTAGCTGGACAATGACGTGTTCTTTTGTTATTTTCAACCCAAGCACATTTGGAAAATGACATGAAACGGACTATACAGTTTAGGTTTTTTGAAAGTGTTCCCATTCATATTGGAGGAACAGTTCAGGGTCGGTGCAAAGTGAAGCACAGTGAACGTAAACATACAGAAAGGGCAACCAAAGTAGTATTTTATTATGGACAGATGTATAAATGGACAAATATGGAGATAGCAAGTCCAAAATCTGTTGGTTGGAGGCGGATTTGTAACCAAACTATGAAACGATTGTATGAAAGTTTAACCTGTCCAATTCCAATGTGGGGACTATGTACAAAAAGGTCTACGTCCCTACACAGTTTCTAGACACAAATGTTCTCAAACTTTGGTCTATGTTAGTGCGGCTTGAGAATTTGAGAGCACTGCCGTACAACCTGTCTATCTGTCTGTCTGTCTGTCTGTCTGTCTATCTGTCTGTCTGTCTGTCTGTCTGTCTGACTGACTAAAGGGCTGTCTGGCGACCTTCCCTACTCACGTGGACGGCACCAAGGACAATGACACCACGCCGAGGCCCTTATCTTTCCCAAACAGCGTCTCTCGTCAGGGCCAAGCTGAGAGGACTTCAGGGCTTCCCCGCTGGCGAGCATGCATGTTATTTAACACACAGGTGCGGATATAGATGCACGCATGCATGCAAAGACATGTGGCTGCACAGAGCAAAAAGCATCAGCTTCTCTGGATGCTGAATTGAAAGCATTGAGCTTGAGTGTTACAGGCAAAGCTGGGAGATTTTTCTGGCTGTAGCCGCTAAAGACGGCAATGCAAGCGGGCCGCATGCCATCATGGTAACTGCCAAAGTCTGCCACAGCAATGCCAAGCCTCTGTTTGACCGGTTGTCCGGCTACATGTATTTGATGTTGGGGGCATTCAGGGTCAGTTTCTGTTTTCACCGCCAATGTGGTTTTACTAGTTGATTTTTTTCAGTTTAATAAAAAAATCAAAAAATTGGGGTTTGCTATGTGTATCCACTGCCCTTGGTGCTACATAACAGAAATTCCTTTTTGTTGTCAAATCATTTACAGATTTAGCAGGACTTGAAACAACGTGGCAAGAAGCTCAAGGGGAATTTGTGGATGTGTACACGCATCATCCATGGACGTGTTTTCTATGTCGCCATATGCATGTTCTCCAATGATTATTTCTCTCAGCGACAGCGTGGCTCTGTTCAGGCTAAGCACGTTTTGACCACGCGGACACATTGAGCACGTGCTCTTGGTAGTCTCTAGCTGGGGGTTTCCTCTCCCAGCCACGGCCTTGTGGTGTCAGGGACTCCGTTTCGTTATCTGAACTCGCCGGTTCAGATAATGGAGCTAATGATTAGCCTAAACCGTTCGAAGCGAGACAATAGCAGCAATGCACTGCATTTGATCTCGCGTAACTTAGACGTGCTCTTGTGTCGTGAGGCTTCTCGTCATAGCTTCAGGAATGTTGGCCCTCAGAGTGGGAGCTTCCGAAACGCCCTGGCGTTCCTGTTTGTCCAAGGTGGTGAACACAAAAGTTGCAGCTGCGTATTGATGCTCTGACTAAACAGAATTTTGTTAATAATGACCCAGACACGATTTGAATCCCCTTCCTCCTGATCTGGAGGCAGCTGCGCACAACCACTGTGCCACAATGGTGCAACAATGGTTTTGATTTTTTTTTTTGTGTGTCTACCATCTCTCTTTCTTATCACTCCTGCTTACCCCTCTCGATCCATTCCCATTCACCTCTAACACTCCCGTTTGTTATCACAGATTAGTCACCAGAAGATAATGGCTTTGCTTTGGGAAAGGTTAGCATTAAGCTCCTTTCATGTAATTCTGCTGACCTGGCTGGTAGCCACATATGGGGGGAGTCAGAGGAATTGGTTTCAACACAGCCAACTGAGACACAGTAGAACAAGGCAGAATAAGTGGTAATCTTTAGTCATACAAAACCCTCTTACTGATAAGGCTGCTCATTAGAGGGGTTATTGTTCCTCTTAACCCGTTTTATATCCACTGTCTTCTTTTCTGCTGCATTCAAGATACATTTGCCTGTTGGTAGGGAGCTGAGAAAATATGAAGCTACTTTCCCCTATGCTGTCAAACCACCCTCTCCAGATTCTGATGCATGTGGTTGAAAGATGGACCACATCATTTGTAGATATCTTTTTTTAATGGAAAATTTGAGAAAGGTAACAAGCTTTTGAAATGTAATGTATTTCATGCAGAAAGGGCCAACACTATGCTTGCTAATGCTGTTAAGATGGAAAAGCACTTTCAGCCCTCCACAACACATTCTTAAAGGGTGTTTTGACAGCTTCCACTGTCTACACTTTGCACGTCTTAACATGGCCCCCCCACCCCACCCCCTGTTTCTGCTCTTAAAATGTACACAGGCATTATGTTTCCATTCAGTAACGGTATAGGCTGCTGTAGCTCCACTTTTTACCCAGGAGAAGCTCCCAGATCTGACTCTGTAAAGAGGAGAAGCTTTTCTCCAGCTTTTATATATATATATATATATATATATATATATATATATATATATATATATAATATATACTGTATATAGAGGGAGAGCTGCTCTGGTGGCAGAAATAATCAAATTGGTTATTTGGTGCAGCCAGGAAACACAGCCCTGTGGACTGGCAACCTAACGGTATGAATTATACGAACATATTGAAGGTTAGTCAGGGTAATTGATGACTTTTGATCATCATCAGTATTTCAGTTAGCTGAAAGAACGAGAGATTTATAATCTCAGCAGCTTCTTGCTCTCTTGCTTTTACAACGGGCATTAAGGCTCCTAAGCCAGAAAAATAATCGTAATAATGATACTGCAACATCTAACTCAACCATCGAGATTATTTCTGCCCTGAGAGCAGTTCAGCTGTTTGAAAAGAAAAAAAGAAAACTCCAATCTACTCTTTGTTTCAGAGCTGTAGGACAAGGATCGATGGTTCATATGACATGCTTGACTGGCTGGCCGACCACAGAGTCAAAGAAGTGGAGCGGTCTCCATTAACAACCCACCAGCCATGGTGTGGAGAGAGCCGTACACATTTGCTTCACTTATCCATGAAGTCTGTGTCGTTCCACATGATGACATAGTTACACCGCCCAAGGAGGTTATGCTTTTGGTTCAGTTAGTCTCTTTTTCAGCAGAGTTACGGAAAATCTACTGGCTCGATTTGGTGGAAGGGTTTAGTATCGGCAAATGAAGAACCAATTAAATGTTGGTGTAACTCCGAATCACGGGGCGGACAGACAAATTATTTTGATTTGGATAAGACTTAGCCCGTTTCCTTTTTGGTTTTGGGTACAGTAGCCCTCTGTAGTGCCTCAAGTTGTTCCTCTTGTTTTTCTCACCCCACGTCTCAGTGAGATGACAATTCCTGCCTCCAGCTGGATCCAACTGTGTGCAAGTTGTAGCAAAGGCCAACTATGTGGTTTGCGGTGTTTCGACATGCAGGCCACGCCAGGCCCTCTTGGGTGTGATCCACTGTTTTGTCAACAGCTTATTTCTGTGGCCACGATTGCAGTTACTGAGCACTGAGTTACTGAAGCACAAGCATGGCGTGTTTGTTGAGGAATTATGAACAAGACCTCGTGATGATTGTCTTTCAGATGGAAGACCTGATGCATTTCTTACGTAACCTTATGTATGGATGAGGGAGATGTTCTAGACCCCTTTCCTGTTACAATGCAAGGATATTTGCTTTACAGTACTAGGACAGGATCACATAAATGTCTTTGTTTATTCTATGTACTTTATTTTTAAACCTTAATTGGATGCTTATTAATGCAATCTGTCCAAAGAACTGGGACAACATCACACACAAAATGGATGAAAACAACCCTAAATTAAATATGATAAAAAGTTTAATAAAATCTAAACACAGTAGAATTTGAACGTTTTCCCAGTCTAAAAGCTTATAGGACTTAAGCTGCAATAGACATTTTGACTTTTAATGGCAAGTAAAGCACAGGTGGAAATAATAACTTTAACGAGGGCTCTGTTCCATTTATGTGTATCAGTAAGTCATGACGGTGAGTCAGCATTCACAACACCAAGCCCACAGAACGAGTACACATGAATGGAATGTAACCCGTACCAATGGTAGGCCATTAATTACACCTCTGCGTTTCCTGCTATGACAAGTCATTTGTCATAAAAAAGAGAATATAACGTTTTTTTGTTTTTTTTTGGTCACGAGTTTCGCAGAACAACTACTAAATGGGCGGACAGACAGAAAGCTGTCCGCTGTACTGTCGCTTCATGAAGCAGCCATGGCTAGCGTGTTAGCAAACAAGTGGTTGTTTCACACCCAGTAGAAATGGAGCAACAAAAGCGTTCATTTGGAGTTAGGTTTCCGGTCAGCTGACAAATGTAAGTCCATATTCACTGTCCTTTTAGCTCTGTTTTATGAAAAAATGCAGTTTCTTAGCTTGCTCTCCTGTCTTCACCAGCTAGCTAGTTTACCGCTGACTCTTTGCTCCAAACTAGGTGCCTGTTGCTGCGAATGAGCTAAAGATGCTAAAAAGCAGTTTTTAGCCCTCTACGGTTGAGTAATAATTCTTTGTGTATTTTTTTACTGTGACCTTGAAAATAATTGCCTTAAAACACGATAAGCAAAATAGAAAATAGAAAAATAAATTAAAGATGATTCAAATGTTCTAAAAGTAAAAAAAAAAAAGAGAAAAAAAGAACTCCATAACAAGGAATGCACATGTGGAACTAAGAACTTTAACGAGGGGCCTGTTCCATTTACGTGTATCAAAGTCATGACAGTGAATCAGCATTCACAATACCAGGCCCACAGAACGAGTGAACAGAGATTTATTTATTTTTCCTCGTGTTTCTGGCCAGTTGACCAAAGTAAGTCCGTCATTCATTGTCCTTTAAGCTCTGTTTCTGAGAAACTCTGTGTGGCTCTTAGCTAGCTTACTGCCAATGTGTTTGCTGCGAACTAGCTGCCTGTTGCTGCAAATTAGCTTCAGATGCTAAAATGCTGCTGTGAGCTTACAGCTCTACAGTTGGGTGATAAATATTACTATGAGCGGCCTCTGTCACACTTACACATAGCAATGGACTGTATTTATTTGTTAACCTGACAAAACTTTGTAGCCAAGCTTTAGCTTACTAAACTACCTTTGTTACTCTTGTGGCTATACTTTTTCACACAGGCTACTATTACACACACTGCTGCAGCAGGTTTCATTTGCTACTTGGGACAAATGACATTCGTTATCTCTTCTCAACTCACTTTCTTTTTGCTTTTCTTTGACGTCGTTATCACTGGTGTTATCTCTTCCTGCACGACTCCCTTCTCATCCTCAGGGGAAAAGGTCAAAAAGGGTCTCTGTCCATTTAAGTTAGCTAATTTGTCTTCCCTGATTCCTCTTCTTTCTAACCTGACATGCAGTATCTTTGATGTAAAATACCCTTTCTGTGACCTTGAGGAGCTTACAACGAAGCATAATAATGCTTCTGTCCAGGTTCCCGATTATTTGTTGGCTACATTGACTATGCATGGTGCTAGAGTTTTAACCTGGAGAGTGAAAAAATCTGGACATGTGCCAGAAGGGAAGTTAAATGGTAAGATTTCGCTTATGTGTGCAGGCTTCCTCAAAAAACAGTACCCCTTTCAGGATTCAGTGCCTTGCTCATGAACACTTAGGCAGATGTTTGTAAAAACAGAGCTTGAGCACCTTATGAGAGAACACAGTCTATACACATGTGGTGGGAAAATACAATTTAGAATGAAGAATTCATTGCTAATTAATTTTTATGTCGTTGTATTATTTGTTTAGAAGGATTAGAATGACTTGAATGTGCCATATACGATTTGGAAAAACTGTCATATAGCCTACAACGTCAAAGTGGTCCTGTGGCTTTGTCTGTCATTGGCTTTTGAACCCACTAATGCACTCTGGGTCTTTCAACCCTCGTACACGACACACGCACAAAGTCTTTCTTTCGGTGGATAAAGTAAATAAACATGGTTGTGTATAGTCAGTGGCTGCACAAATCTTTTGTCAAACACCATTCAACCTACATTTGATTTTGTTAGATGAGCTTGAATGATGGTAAACCTAATCAGCAATTGGTAATTCAGCATATTTGTCGCATCATTGTAATTTGATATTAATACTAGCAGATTACTATACTAACTTCTATGATACTAGTATACTAATAGGGCACTAAAATACTAACTGCTAATGACCTATACATGTGTTGAGACTTAACAAACCTAAGTAAAGAAAGTAAAATATCTAATTCCAAGATGTTTTTTAGCCCCAATTTAATTTTAAACTGGGTTTGGCTTTAGGACTTTTTAACATTCATTATTCATTTAGTATTCATGATCAGCATGCACTTGATTTTTCATTCTGTTGATACAGCAGTTCCCTGGATGCAGTTTAACCTGATTAACTTAGAGGTGCCTGGTGTCTCTCAAACCCCCCATCTATTGATCTGCCATAATTGTCCTCGTGATCCGTTCCCTAATGGTCTGGAATCTATTATTGTGTCTGTCAAGCTTAGGGCACTATTTCTTTTCCTTTGCTAAATAACTGAATAATCTCGTCCCTGTGATATATTAACCTCCTCTACTTTCCATTGTTTTGCATATGCTGCAAACACATCTGCAACCAAACCTGTTCTTTTCTGAAATGTGTCTGAAATAGGATATCACATTGAAACAATTATTCACCTGTGATATTGAAAATATATGCGGTTTTGCACTATTGCTCATTCAAATTCTTTGAAAAATAAATGATGTCACCGCTCATACACTGACAACTGGTATTTCTATGAATGTTTGTGTGGGGATTTCCAAACCTCTGCCCACTAAGATATTCTCTCAAACATCCAGACAGAACTGTGAAATGGAAATGGCATGCTCAGGGCTACAGGAGAAAAATAATCCCAAATGTTGGATGAGCTTAGAAATTGGGGGACTGTGGGATATTGCAGTCATTTGGACCGATTTATTGTGAATCAAGCAGGGCAGTATGAACCGAGGGATAGGAAAAGTTTGCTACAATGCTAAAGTGGATTCCTTTCTTTGTGAAGTTAATGAACGCAAGAGAAAATATTTTGGCAGGTTTTGTGCTCTGGAGCTTAAAGTATTTAAAATCAAAGTTAGGACTTCCCTTGCTGGGAATTCACTCTTGTCTGTTCTCAGGGCATTGATTCAAGAGTTTCTGTTGTGGAAATATACTAAAGCAGTCAGGGATTCAGTGGGGCTTCATTGATGAATGATCTTTTACCATAGATTGGGTTGTTTCTGGTGTGTTCCCATTCAGCAGTCCTGTCGAGTGGATGAGGAGGATGCTGAATATTCTCACTTAGGACCCTCAACTGAAAATCCCTGATACACACTAAAGATTTATGGCAGACATCTGCTAATATTCTTGACTTGCATACATCTTGTTTTAATTTGCTGATGCAATTTTTCCTGTTTGTTATCATTGTAACACACAGCGTTGCTGTTCAACCTTGGCTGGTAGCTTCACTTTGCATGGCCTTTTGAGTAAGTGAACTAGTTCTTGGAACTAAGCCCAAGGCTTCCAAGTTTTTTTTTTGAGAAATTATTCAGAGATTTGTCATGTCGACCGAGATGCCTTTTATTTGAATTGACATGCACCCAGAGGAGTTATAGCATGATGATGCATGGTTTGTTGTTTGTCTCATGCACACCTATGGTGAGCCACATCAAACACAAATAAATTACATCCTGTCACTACTTTGCTGCAAGGATGGCTCCACTATACGGTCAATATCTGACCGCAATCTGGCTTGGCGCTCTGACAGACTGATAATAATAGTGAGTCCATGATGATATCGTGGTTTGTTGATTTCATCTATGCTGGCCAGAAGAAAGCGAGCAGCACAAACTTCACGCTGAACAATCCAACTGTCTTGATTTCTTTTAATCATAAAACCATATTATTGCTGGCATTGTCCTGTCTTTGTGCATTTAGTGTAAATAGACTGATATAGAGGTGCTGGTGTTCAGTCATTGTGCAGAAGACGCGTTGATGTGTAGAAAGATGCACCAACTACGAGATCATCCCAAAGCTCTAAGCTGTGGGCTCAAGGGTAGACTTAGTATGACACTGTGTTTCTGCAAATGAGTTGTAAATTCAGCTCATCTAGTTTGGATGGCCAACATAGAGATTTCACCGATGAATATGTTAAGACACCGATTTATCTGTGCAGAGTAATTTCCTGCCCAGACATTTTTTCTGGTCACAGAACATGTTGCAGTATGATTAGTTGTTACTTGGACCTTGAAATGGGGTCAATCAGTACAGAGTAACGAAGTGCGGCTGGAAGACATGGGAACTATTTAAATGGGAAATCGGGGTCGGTCACAGTGCGTTCATGGGTTTGTTCTGACCTCTCGGAGTGGGTTATGATTCATTAGTGTATTTCTTTCCAATAATTACTTTTCCAATATAACTACGAGCTTGTATTTCATACACATGTCCATTACCCTTGGACCAAGTTGTCCCTGTGATAATGTGCTGCAGTCTGAGGAATTTCAAACAGTTCTTTTGATATTTAAAACTTTGCTACTTGTAGGACTAAGGAGTTTTCTGCTGCACATTTTTCTCATGGTCTTAAACTGATTTGTCTCATAACAACAACACTAGTGAAAGTCAGCATGCTAAACATGTTCTATCATTTCCCCTCCCCAAAAACAATCGAGAGACACTTCAGGCTTACTTGAAAGATGTCATGAGGAATCATGGGTTGAATTCGTCTTTCTGCTAGGGCTCCAGTACATTGATAACAGATGGATTTCTGCTCCTTGTCCTTCTTCTGAGACTGTGAGGATGCTGATTTGCCACTGACAGGCCAACCATCTCACACCCTATGATTAGGGATCAGTAATGCCTGAGGGCAGGAGACCGCCTGCAAATAGCATCTGCTTCCTGCAAACAGATCCCCACGTCTCCAAAACATGTGCCTAAAAGATGGTGACCAGATATGATAGCTGCTGATTGTGCAGCCTTTGGGTGAATGGAAATACATTTACTGCATTAGATTCTAATTATGTGTACATTGGAGGGAATGTATTTTGTATTTGCAGGATAAAATCGTGCTTTTTCTAAATGCTAAAAATGTGTATCAGGACAATGTGCTTTTTTTTTGTGCATACGTGTGTATTTGCCTCAGTTTATAATAAGGAAAGTGGTCTATGCCTACAGGGTAATGCTGTAGCCTAACTCTTGAAAACAGTCAGAACTTTACTGTAAGCATAAAAGGGCTCTTTCTTGACCTTTATTGGTTGAACTTGAAGCTTTTCACTTCAGCCCAGTCGATTTTTTGCAGAAGGCCGATTGGCTGTGGGTGTTAGGTGTCTTAGATCCCATTACACCACCACAGACTCTTCTGGCTGGTGTACCTCTGACTGAAGAAAACCTCTCAGGTGTTTGTGTCTACTACTAAATAATTTTGAATACTTGTACATAGCAAAGCTATGTAAACATCTTCCATCTTCACCTGTCAGACACTGCAACTTCCTTGCAAATGAATGTATGTTTGTGTTGATGGCGTCCTAGAGAGAGTGTGTGCGAGTATGTATGTGCATACCTACGTTTCCGTGTATGTGCTGTCAGGTTTAGGTGAATGATCTGGTTTAGCCGGTTTCCTACTGTCAGTGTCTGTTAACCAAACAGAATCCAAGCAACATTTCTCATTGCAAATGACAGAGCGCCCCAAGGCACCTAAACGTTCATCACCTCTCGACAGTCTGTTGCCCGCAGTATTCCCAAGAAAATCTCCAACTTGTCCCATCAGTTCTCAATTGATTCAGGGCCACATTTGAGGTATTACTTTAGACATTCATTATTTGCCAAAACCAAGCAAAAAATCCTTTTGTTATAGCATATAACCTCTCGCCACATATAGATCTTTATACCATCTCTATGTCAGCTTGGCTAACAATCGCCTTTGGAGTAGGCTTTAGCAATACTACATCAAACCTGTGCACTCATTAGCTTAGTTTCAGAACCAGTCTTAAAATTTTAAGTAATGAAATCCATTCACCTTGACGTGGTTTGAACACACATCTTCTCATCGGACACTGCTGACACCACCATTGCCGAGAGGGTCTTGCTTTGTCCAGATCTGTTTTATAAAAGCTGCGGATTTAAATAGCATGAAAAGCACATTGTTTTGTCCTTTGGAAACAAAACAGGTTCTCCAAATGGGAGGTGTTTGGTTTCTGCATTGGCCAGGAATCGATTGAAAAATACACTGCATTGGTTTGTATCTGGCAGTACATTTTAGCTCAGAGGTAAACACACACCAGCCGACTTGAACTCTCTCTGCTGTATCAACCTAGCACTGTTTACAGTGGCTCTCTTTATCTTCACAAACTGACTGCATTGGAATCTGCCACAATTTCCCCTGTGCCCTCTCCAGCCCTGCACTTCTACTCCAACCACCACCACCACCTGGTGATGCACACAGTAGCGGGCCGTCAGGGCCAGCAAGGCCTTCTCTGCTGGCCTAAACATCATCAGAATATAAATTAAATTTTTATATATTTTTCCCACAAATATGTATTAAATTATTCCACATAGTCTATTCTCTTCATTTCATAGCTTTTCTCTTGGTTGCGCTGCTTCCAGCCTCAGGTCGAGAGCAGAGGGCTGGCCTTCACGTTAGAGCTTTCATCCAATCATATTTCAGCTGTCATGTGTTGCTAGGGTCCAAGAAATCTGCCCTTAGACCTTCAGAATCAACAGTGCTGGCGTCTGTAGCTTAAAGTTAACGGAATCTAAACTGTGGTGTTAACCAATCAGATGTCGAGTTGGCGACACCGGGGCCAGCATGCAGGCGTACAATGACGTCAGCACGGGCACGTCTTTTGATTGGATGCGCACTGGTGAGAGGCGGAGCTAGCAACCTGAACCTGATCCTGATGACCCTGTGGCGACCTGAACGAGCTAGCGTTAATTCGTGTAGATAGATATAGAAGCGTTGTTTTTGTGTTATTTTTTTAACCCACAATGGCTGATGGAGGAGAAGAGATAGATTTGATCGCAGAAATACAAACAACGCCATTTTCAAGACGGACTACGCTATGTTAAGGTGATGCAACGCCTAGTTATAATGCGTTTCTGTCTAAATGTATAGTTTCTAGAGCCATGGCGTCATAATGATGGTATTAAGAGGTGGATTCATTCAGGGAGGACTGTGTAGGACATCACTGAAGGCCTAGGTGTGAAATGTACGGCCCGCGACTGGATGCACATATACCTTGAAGTCAAAGTGAAACAGCCGTTTTCCCTCCTCAGTGGCTCTCCTCTCACACCAAGCCTTCAACTCTGGTGGTTCTAAAGAGAGATTGATGGGCTCTCCTCCATCACTCACTGACTGAGAACAGTTTCAGTGAAAGTACTGGGCGGAGGGGAAGGAGATTTGATGGAGCAGCAAGGTGATTGTAGGAAGTCAAACGGATACAATTGCACTTGCATCACCCTGCATCTCACAGCAACGTTGTTGGCACACTTGTTGGCTTGTGGGCACAGAGCACAGTAACAACACTGCTGTCCCCATGGGGAAGGGTGAAAAGTAAACTTCATGGTCCTCATGGAAGTGTCCATGTTCCTCACACTTGTAGCTCTGAGCTGGTTTGAATCGACCGCTGCAGGTTATTTTCAGCTCAGCGGCACCCTGTCTTCATGCACAGCCAAAGAGAATGAAATGTATTGAGGTTGCTTTATGTTACAGTCTTGTTTCAAGCATCAGCAGGTTCTGAAATTAGACTAGGATGTGTGCGTGTACATGCATGTGTGTGAAAATTTCTACTCTCCCTGGCGTAATTGTGTCCCTAATTCACTCGTCGATAAACACTGAGCTCATTAGATTTAACCTTGCAGCACAGCCTCCAGTGCTTTCTCTCAACATCTTTTTTATTCTCTCTCAACCTCCTTCCCCTCTCATCACCTCCCTTTGTTGTCTTCCCCCTTTCTTTTATCCTCCTTTTTGCACCCTCCCCCTTGTTTCCTGTATTTATTTTCTCCCCTTCTCCTTCTGTATCATGTTTTTCTTCTTTTTCTCTATCTCTATCTATCATCCTTTCTTTCTCTTATACCGTCTTTAAAAGTATCTCCTTTTCTTTCGGCTCTCAGTCAAAAGGTCCATCTATTGAGAGGTGATTGCTGACACAGTTCACTCATTATCTGATAATACATTTCATTTAAATGTTGAGGAGACATCGGAGACATTTTGTAACATATTTGGCGATATGAAAGCGAAGGGTATGATGGTGGTCATGTTGAGACGTGAGCATGGCGTGGTGCAATACATTCCGAGGTTTTAAAGGTTGCATGGCTAGTCCATTGGCTAACAGGAGAAAGTAGCAGAGAGAAGTAGCAGTAGTAAAGAGGAGCATTAGTTAGTAGAAATAGAGAGTACTAGTCGAAGGAGCAGTGTCATAACAGTCGCAGCCTGGAGACTTGACATACTCAATATTGTCCCCTGTCTCACTTCTTAAACTTAATATTTCCCAGCTGGTGCTCCTGTGGTGACATGATGAAACCCACATGAGCACATTATTTCTGTGCTTCATCGAAGTGAACCTTTCTCATGCAAACCCTCTTTTTAGTGCACATCTTGAATGGCATCTCGCTCCATAGACACTTCATTAGCTGTGGGTGGGTACCGTGAAAGTTAAATATAAAGTTATTATGTTTGGAAGACTCAGTTGCCATTAGAAGGGCAACATGGGGAAATTCGAAAATTACAAAGTAGAAACACAAGAAGACACATTGTGTTTTCGAGGTTAGGGATTTCCCTCTTTCTGACACGTTTCTACAGAGTTTGGGGGGACTTTTTTTATCCGAGAGGATTGATGGTGACTGGAATTATTATATTATTATATTTCTTGGATAATAAACAGACTCTGTGTCAGTGATTTGTGGGTATATATTACGCAGGTCTAAAGAGGAGACTGTTTGTGTCACTGTTCTTGTATGCTGGAGACAAATAATACCTCCAGTTTTCTGACCAGTGTCCTTCAATCTTAATAATCTCAGACTCCTTGATCTGACTTTAATAATGCTGTGCATCCAAAAATAGGGACACTAATGCAGGAAGTCTATTCAGTGACACTATGCAAACAAACACACGTCTGCACACTTGCACTAGCAGGCTGCTAACAGCGTGTGTGAGCCAGGCGTCTCTGACAGCCTTTGGCTTTGAATACTGTTCCTGCTGCCAAGCTCCAAGACGGAGCAGAAAAGCAGCCGAGTGGCTAAGTGGCCATGTGTGTTTCTTCCTTACGCTGCTCTTAGAGTTGACATACCAGGATACAGAAGCAGATTACATTCATTTGGAATAAAACTAAAAACTAAAAACTAAAAACTGTCTTTTATGTTATTTTAGATTAATGACAAAATTTCTCATGATTCCTGAAAAAAGATGTCATAACTCTTGAGTCGATAATCGCATAATTCTTAATGATCTCAATAAATCTGAGTAGACTTGACAATGTGTACATGGCAAGTTGCATTTCCTAACATTTCAAACCAAGCTTGAAGTAAAACTGGATTGAATGTCACATTGGCCCTTATCTCCATCCAGATTATTGAGATTCCAATGTCAGAATTCTCACATAATTACATTATATCTATGAGATATGCTTGGATAGGACAAATCCAATCTGTCCAGCCACCTGTGAATCATTTGCTGAATGTTAATCTGTGTGTTACACGGGCTGTGATCATGATACATTTCTATAGGACCCTCCAGCTGTTTCTGCTGAGAGGGTAGCAGTGGAGGACTGTATGCGTCGCGTTGTCTCGGTACACCAATGTGTACAGCCATGCAGAGAAGTGCTTAATGAGTTCATGTGCTCGGCAAACCTTTTTCTGGATTAATAAAATATTCAAATGCACTGCTTAATGTTTGAAAAGCCTATTCATTATCATACCAAAGTAGTCAACACAATGGTAGATTAGTGAATAGTTTTGCCATTGCTCTGTGATACTTATATAATAAATGCTCAAGCAACATAAATAAACAATCATGCACCTCAAGATGGAACACTTGCACATTAGTCAGCACAATAACCGTGGACAGCAAACCCGTGGAGAAGTGATTAGACATGCCATTAGATCCATGTTGTGGATCCTTAACTAATTCATCTAGATGACGTCATCTTTTTATTTGTCTTTGGATGACACGTCATTTGGCTGTCTTTCCCATTTTTAGAACAAACAAGAACAAATCCCATCAGCACTTGGGTGCTTAATGGAGGTGCTGATGAGTATTCTATCAGCACAGCAATTAGAGAACTACATGAAAAAATAATAGATACACCCAGACGAGAAAGAGGCTATGCTGGTAAAGTACGAGTTGAGCAGGTTGTTCAGTTTATTGAGGTGAGGCTTTCCAGACAGAAGAAAGGGGCTTAGTCATGTTAAAACCCTGGTGTGCAGCTTTGATCTTTGAAGGTTTTGCTCCACTGCCCTCACCACTACATGATTTGAACATACAGCCTTTTGATGTGGAGTCAGATATTCTAACGCTGCATCACAAAATCTTTTCGACACATCACAGCTCTCGTTTTTTTTCTTTCTCTGACAGTTTTATCTAAGATTGTACATAAAACAGATAGTTTGTGTCAATACAATACACACAGCCTGTTCAAGGCGGGACTGTTGTGCCGTTATTCCGCCTCGCTGAGCTGTATAAAAGGTACAAACACGGAATATGGGTGGGACAAAGTTGTTCTGCTGTCAAGCCGGCAGCGGAGGTAGTGCTGGAGCCAAATTGATGTCTGGACAGCCGACACGTCAGGACTACTCACACACCAGACGCCAATGCTGTTGTGTTGAGCGCCACGCCTCTCTCGCTCCCCGGATGCTGGCATGCTATCTAAAATCACACACTGGGTGCCGTTGTTTGGGTCAGTGTAAAAAAGCAAAGGTGGCAAAACGATGGATCTTTTTACAAAATTACAAAATTTGCTTGCTGTTATAAACCCAGACACAAGGGCGTTTGATGTTCTGACGTTTGTGGGACTTCTACAACATGTACAAATCAGAAATAGTGGTTATTCCTTCCATGGTTAATGGCGGCAATAAATAGCTCCGTTTCCATGGAGATAAGCCACTCCCCCTCTCCAGCACGTCTAGCGCGAATAACCACAAAATGATCCTGCGAGTCTTTGCGTTGGTGTGAACGCAGCATTATCATGATTGTCCTGATAATTACAGTTCTCTGTTGTGTGGGGGCTTCGCTGATGTTGAAAAGCTTCTCAAATTACATGATGTGGTCTGCTCCGAAGAAAACAAATGGAAATCAGGGGACTGAAGTGGGCCACTGCTGTACAGTATTGGATATACAATACATGCAATAGCTATGTAACACAGTGTACTGTCTTTTACTCGTGCAAATATAATTCTAGTTATGTTGTGTGCAACTGTGATGAGAGCCCATGCTGTGGGCCGGGTAGGAGTAGTGAGAGCAGTGTGATTAAAGCATACATGCATGGTTAAATGGAGCGCTACACCTAGTTTACTGTTGCAGCTTCTTCTTTCATCATTCATTCCTTGCAATATTGTCCTTTGCAAAAAAGAGACCTCGCATGCCCTGCATGTTTCTTCCTCCAGCAGTCATAAAAACAGTACACACAGATCCTCCAGAGACTTATTACTGTAAATAGAGCTGTTACGTCTGGACTTATATTGAAATAGGATAGTCCTCACGCGCACAGGTCATCTAATTCCACTTTACTTTGTCAGTTCTTGTCCAAGCAATCACTTATTATCACCAGCTAATCGTTGTTAGAGAGCAGAGCTCCGTTTGATGATTGGCAAGACATCGGGAAACACAAACACAACTCCTTCCAAGTGCAGACACACATCTGGCCTGCCTTTTCTGCGTCTTCAACATTGTTTGCATTTCATGTATTTTTGAGTCCATCACTTTTACTATAACCCTCTGTTTCATACGTCAGTGTTTGTGGATCTTGGATGTTTTCCCCAGCAATCCTTTGGAAAGTGGCTTTCATCAGCACTCCCTCCCGGCCTCTTCCCTTTGACTGTCTGTGTCTGCGTGTCCTTTTTTCCTGACAAAGATTCAGAGCTTCAGGAGTTCTTTTCACATTGGAAACTCTGAGAAAAAGAGGTTTATTCTCTTTACACAAAGATGGTGATGATAACAACAGGCTTCGACATTCTACACAGTGTTCATGTCTCTGGAGTGTATCGAGTCCAGTTTGAAAAAATAAGTTTTGCCACATAGATGCTCAGACCTTGTCTTGCAACAGTAGCGCGTCTGACTCCAGATCAGAAGGTTGCGTGTAAAAATCACGTCAGGGTCAGTGATTTTCAACACATTTAGGAAATGTTTACACAAGACTATGACTGTAAAATATATAACATAAAAAAACCAATCCTGGTTGTTACCCCAGAGTATGATGTTTGACTGGTGGCATGCAGTTGTGGGTGATGCGCTCGATCCAGACCGGCTTCTCTGCTGTAAATCTGTGTATATCCATGTTTTCTACCTTTCTGACATGCATAGTGTGCTACTGAGGGTCATTATTAGAGCTCAGGCTCAGTTTGAATTCTGCACTGTTTAGTCTGGAAATATATTTCTTTGTCCAATGTCACACCGCGTTGGACACTGAACGTGGACATATGAGCAGCGTTGGTTGTTAAAAGAAGACAGGTTTACTTTACCTCCAATGTAGGATGCACCAGCTGTGTATGACAGTGGCATTAGAGTATATCTACGGCGTTAGAGAACTGCATGAGCTAATTTTGAGCTCAACAGTTGCAGTGCAGATGTGGCGAGCACTGTCTCAACATGTAAGACCAAACAGTTGGCACTCCCTCTTTCTGGCCTTTACACTCCTGGGATCTGCTCTACATATGTTGTTCTTGAACCTACTGATATTTGCACACACACACACACACACTCTCTCTCTCTCTCTCTCTCTCTCTCTCTTTCTCTCTCTCTCTCTCTCTCTCTCTCTCTCTCGCTCTCTCTCTCTCTCTCAATGTACTGATCCTCCCTTCTCCCTTTGGTGTGAAGTGTGGGGTGTGTGCTCTTGTGTAAGAAGTGTGTAAGAGGGTTTCATGGTCACGGTCTGTTGCTTCTTCACAAACCATGACCAGCACACTCCTCAGTACACGTCAGGGTTTCCAGACTGGACATGATCGGCGAGGTCACATTACACAGTCACCATCCTGAATCACAAATATAGCCACTTTATAGATATTTCACATTCAAAGTGACAATAAAAGTACACATTAGGATGAATACCTGAGTACACTAAGTACCAATGATACGGATCATAAATGCTCGACATTAAACTGTGCTTCTAAACAATGACATTGCATTCAGTCAGTCAGATGAACGTCCTTCCCCTCATATTATACATTCCAAAACTTGACACTGGACACCCCATCGTGGGTTCTCACCATCCACGGATACGGTGACAGAGTGAGCTGCCTCATTTTCTGACTGACTGAAGTTTACTCTTTGCTGTACGTGGATTGTTGCAGTTTCACCGTTTGGAAACATGAGCATTGACATTAAGTTCCTATTTATACACAAGACAATAAGTAGTACATACTGATGTTTGTTCCACATTTAGAGTCCAGGCACCTCCTCCTCACCCACGCATGCACGCACACACACACACACACCAAAATTGTCTTCTGAACATCTCTCTGTGTTCCACATCTGCAGTCTGTGAAAGAGCCGTGTGTCTCGTGACATCTCCACTGCGGGTTGTCTGTTCTTCGTGACTCACCCCGTGCTCTGTGTTTCTCTTGGTTCGTTTGGAGGTCCCATCTGGCAAGGGTAACCTCTGTGCTTATGAAATAATAAACCAAAGTGTGCCGAAATTGTGCTGACTGCTGCTTCTATAAGTAGACAAAGAGTCTCACAGTGCTCTCGACATGTTTTTCTGAATTTGCAAGGACTCCACAGACTTTTTTATTATCATTAGCATAATTTATTAACATCCTTTTGTAACTGATAGACATTGCTCGAGTAGAAACTACCAAGCTAAGTTGTCTTCGCTTTGCTAGTTGAATATTACAGGGATTTATTCTGTTGCTCAGCTATTGTTATTGTCGGTGTGGCTCTTTTGTATATGAAATGTGTAACAATAACTTCAAAGTGGCACAACTAAATGAGAAGATTCATTCTTTGTTCTCTTCTTCCTGTTTTGATAGTGTCTGTACACCCATAGTGTTGCACATTGGCACTGGCATGTTTTGTATTTTTTATTTTCCCCCTAAATTATGGCTAAACATTTACATTATTTCAAGAAAAGGACACACTGGCAAAGAATGATGGCTAATTGATAACTTTCTTTAAATTCTGTCAAAGGTTCTTGACATTATCTGTCGTCATACAATAACACACAGATATGTCACATCTGTACCAAATCTGATTGTCCCTCTTCACAGTTCAAGGCTGAGCAGATGGCCTGTATGGGACATCTCCCTTAAGGGTCTGAGACTGATATCTCCTTTGAGTAACACGACACCCTCACTCTCTGTTTCAGTTAGTTGATTTCTGATAAGCATTTGAAACCGACAGTCTTTATCAACCCTCTAACCCCCTAAGAAAAGTGTCCCTTTTTTAAGTTCAGGGTCAACTAGAGACTAGATTAAGCCATAATATTACAAAGTAATTTATAGTATAATATTTGTAAACCATATGATATCCTTCAAGCCAGGGGTACATTGTATTTATATTGCTTGAGCAAATACATTCATCCTTATAATTGCATATAATAAGACATGACTTTCTCTTTAGTGCACCCCAGTTGCCAAATCACGCATGTTGCCTTGCTTGTCCAATATTCTCGGAAGTCTTTGATGCACAAGACAGTAAGTGTGTGTGTGTGTGTGTGTGTGTGTGTGTGTGTGTGTGTGTGTGTGTGTGTGCGTGTATGTGTGTGTGTGTGTTTAAAGCCCTCCCGCTGTTGCTAACGACCACTTGTCTCAAATGGGATGAAATTGGCTAGCTGCCCAAACAAGCTACCTCCGCTGCCTCTCCAGTCAGATTGCTAATAAACATGCAAATAAAAATGTGACTTTGGGATGCAAGTCAACATGCTAGCTGCTTGCCAAGCTGAAGCATAGACTGTGAGCTGTTTACAGTTCATAGTAATGCATGTATATAGCTTCTGCACATCCATGTGGCCAGAAGTTCCCTAAGATGGTTGTTTTAGGTTTTAGGATCATTAGGATGATATCATGTTTAGATAACCTGCTTCTAAAAATCCACAATCTGCTGTCTTTTTTATTTTAAGTCTCTCCTGCCTCTTAATCCTTGGCACATCCTGTCTGACGGTTTACTCTTAAATTGGCTTAATGATGTATCATTATGAAACTACTCAATGAGATCCTCGTGTGATAATGTCTGTTTTAATTTGTGAGTGAAACCTTCATCGCAGCGGCAGTTGCAGCTCACGCTGAGCCATGAGGCAGCATGTCTGGCCTGTGCAGACACACACACACACACACACACACACACACACACACACACACACACACACACACACACACACACGCGCGCAAGCAGTCCAACCTGTTTTTTTATCCAGACCAGATGCTCAGCTTTCCACGTTGTACTTATCATGTGATGTGTGCATTTGGAGTGCTGGAGAAACAGGATTCAGGGACTACAAATCCCTGGTTCAAGCACAGACCACTCAGCAGGGGAGACACAGAGGTTGATCCAAGCATACAACTCATCCCTAATCAGAAAGCTTGGAAACTCTGGTGCCATTTGTCTAAAGAATGGCCGAGCCGTTGACTTATAGTAACAGAAGGATATTTTCTCTGGCCCTCTGCCCCCCCCCGCAGTATGAGACTCCAGAGAATTAACAGTAGTCTCTGCTCTGGCTCAGTGTGTGTAGGTGTGGCAGATATTTGCAGGGTCTCCGTGTTAAGCGGCTGCAGGATTTGGCTCGGTGTTTGACGGGCTGGCCTGTATTACCAGCTTGATCCCTTGCGTACCTCTCTGGCACTAATACTGCCACTCGCTTCATGCAAATATGGGGAAATGTTAACTGTTGGCCAAAGGAAATATACATATATCTCTTTGAGCCTTTCATATGTGCCTGTGCTACAAACCTATCCATCTTGCAAAGTCATTAATCTTGTCGTAGCCTCTCTTATTAAAATTATATTTCTCAATACAAGTGAAAATTGGAGCCAGTTGTGTGGGAAACTTTAGCTTGTTTCCATTCGGTAAACTAGTTGGGAATAATAATTAATGAACAAACTTGGTTCTTTTGGGCTTTCTGAGCACTTTCTTCAGTCTAAATGCAAGATGTTGTTTTATGCAACTGAGCCACTAACCCACATACTGTAGATTCAACTGAATTGTTGCATGAGCTGAATGATTCATTATGAAGTGAGTTGTTTATTGGAAGAATGGCAATGAGTGATTGAGCGGAGAAGTCGGAGATTTTGTAATTGGCCCATTTTTGAGAGCAGCCTGCCAATACTGTCGACTCGTCAAGGCTGTGGATGCTCACTTTGTATTCACAAACCTGTTTGGAGTGCAGTCCAACCACTAGTTCATTGTGTTTTATCAGCCAAACAAATGCTTGTAAGTTGATGTATCCTATGAAATCCAGATCATTAGCTATAAATAGATTCTACTTGAGTAGAATCAGAAGAAGAAGAATAATCTGAAGGTATCACTGTGTTAAAAGCATGGGTGATCTTTAAATGGAGTCATTTTGGAGACACTAATCATTCTCAATGAACTAGTTCGCAAATAAGTCGTGCAAAATCTGTTTATTTCTCAGTAGTGTGATGAGTAGGGTATTTATGTTTCATCTGTAGATTTAGGTTAACGTAGGGTTGTGGTTAGAAAATGGGTCCGTTTTGGGTATAAATGGGGTCTACGGGGCAGTGACGCAAGAAATCGTCAAGTGAAACTGATGAACATCTTTTTGGTCACCTGCCAGTCGAGTTTAAGCAGCGGGCTGTCCAGCTGAGTGTTACTGTCTTTGTGCATTTTCCTCTGAACGTGCTGCGATGATAACATGCGGCAGTCCTCCGGTGTGTGCAGAGCTGCATGTGTGTGTGGAGCGAGGTGTCGTATTTCTCTCAGCGTTGTTCTCTGCTGGTTGCTTTGGGCAGGCAGGGCATCAATAATGCAGAGACCCTGGAGGTGACTTTGTCTCAGAGGAATACCAGTGGAAGGCTTCCCTCAGTATACCAGCCCATTACTATCTACACACAGACAGACCGTACTCAGCCCACAGTTTGGGACTGCCATTATCCACTTGGAGGCAAATGTTATGCCCTGAAGGGACGCTCTGTCTCTTATAGTGAGCTAAAGCAAACCTGGTGAACTACACTAAACTGGATAATCTACTATTGTCTTCCACCGACAGAAGTTTGTCTCACCCTCAACGTATTATGTCAATAAGCCAACTTGTCTGTTGGGTCAATTAGAAGTAAAGAAGGCTTTTATAAACAACCACTAAGTAGCTCTTCATGAATGAACAGCGTCAGCTCCACAGGGACATTTTGACTAAATGGCAAAAGCCTTGACTATAGCAGAGCTGCCCAAATTCTTCTTCCAGTATTTGTTTGCATGAGACGATATATCTACAGCAAATTAAGGACATTTTGCCACGTTACTTCACCAAGGAAAAAATAAATAAGAAAATACATGAAAGTGCAGTCATTCTCTCAGGATTTTGGTAAATGGATCAATAAACTTAGCTGTTTATTGAGAATGAACATTATTTGAGGCTTTTGTTTGCCTTTCATCAACTGCACATTCTTCCTGCCCAGATCACATATGTCATGAATAATCATTAATTATTCAATTTTTTTCTGTTAAAGAAACAAACAAACTATGATGCACTGATACCCCTGATATATTTTTAAGATGTATAGACTTACTCTCGTAAAAACTTTGATTTTGCTTCACATGCAGGCGTAGACACTGCACCTCATGTAGTAGTTGTAACAGTCACCTGCTACTGTCCTTCCTATATCTTCTGTTTTGAATTTGTTTTACTTTCGCCTGATGGCAGCGCTGAATGTTCTGGCAAAGATTAAGGAGCTAGGGAGGTGTGTGTGTGTGTGTGTGTGTGTGTGCGCGCAAGAGAGGCAGAAAGCGTTTGTGACACTAGTGTTTATGACTCACTGGGGAGAACATACACTCCATAAATCACTTGTTATTGTGCTGCAGAGTGCAAACTCTAAAAGTGGGAGGTTGAGAGGTTGAACTACTGGCTTGGACTGATGATTCACAGGGAGGTCTGGTCTCCCAGACGTCAGAGGTCAGAGCCTAATAGTTGTGCCTAAACTCTTTGCTCAGGCAATAAAACCTGGAGATTGTGCAGTCCTCTCTAAATGACTTGAGATTTTAGTAGTCTGCCCATAAATAATCGCCCAAACCCATAACTTATCTCTTAGATTTTTACACTGAGTTGAAATAGAATTAGTTTATTATAATAATATAAAATATTTGTACACAGTTTTTAAATGAAATAAAGTCTGCAGGTTTTAAATAAGGATTTAGCCCTCAGTTTCAACACTGACTGTTCTCTCAATATACCTTTCTCTCAATATATTACTTAAAGGGCTAGATTTCCAAACGTATTACGCTTCAACTATCTTCAGCACCGTGACTTCTACTGACATGCCATTTTGACCCACAACATTTGGTTGTATGATGTACTATTTAACTGAAGCCCCTTCCAGATATCGCCTGAGCTTCACACAAAACCATGTTTACAGATCATCTCACTTTGTTAACTCAACTTTCTAAAAAAGGTGCCCAAAAAGGGATTTTAACCCATATCACTTAACCACTGAAATCAAAATTGGGAATGGAAGGACTGAGGGAAATTAGATTTTTCAGAAGTCTAGTATAAAATTGACGCTGATATTACACACCGCTCTCACTCTGAATGAATTGACACATGTCGGTATGAAGGGATTTCAATGTGTAGAAAATCTACAGTTGCTATAGACATTCATTCTCTTTTCGCTCTCTGTGAAGTACTCCTTTAACACCTATAAAACAGTGATGATGAACACAGTAGTCTTCTCCTGATTGACTCATTTTCTCACCTGCTTGCATACTTATCACATCTCTCCCACTTTCTCTGTTCTCTCTCTTTGCGGGATCATCTCCAAATGCTTGACATTGCTTTATGCTAGCTAATGAGAAAGATCTGTGAGTCATCTTTGCTGAGACCCACTAGTGTCAATGGCATCACCTTCATTAATTTGCGTATCACACAAAGGTATTCCACTTCCCAAGATAGGTTGTTCAGTCTTTAAAAGGTCCTGACCTCGACGTGATTTGAACACGCAACCTTCTGATCTGGAGTCAGACGCGCTACCGTTGCGCCACGAGGTCCTGCTGCAACCCTAACTGCTAATATTCAGCCTGTGGGAATTGGAACACTTGCGGGAGCTAATGCAGCAATCATAAAATACACACGGGCACATGTTCTCTCTTTCTCACACACACGTTCTCACACCCTCCTTCCTTCAACCACTTTCCTCCAGGGAACTGGTCTTTGTGTGGTCTTCGACAGGAACAGGCAACCCACTCGGGTATAAAGACACAGATAATGGGGTGAAGAGAGCTATTGTCTGAGCTTATGTCGCAAGTGTGTGTGTGTGTTTATGTCTGTGTGTGTGTGTCACAGAGAACAACCACCTCACTGTTTTCCCTCACCTTCTACTGTGTATCAGTTAGGAGGATACCTGATCAGACTAGGGGGGGTGTCTCTCATGCAAGGTATGAATGGAGGGATACAGCTGACTAGTGACTCAGCAGGTCTCTGGGGCAGGAGCTAAATCACTGGCAGACAATACACACTGGCACATCCTGCATATCTGTTTTGCCCAACACAAAAGTTTTTTTTGCCTGCAGATCTGTTCAGTGCTAACATAGAAGGGGTTTGATTTTCTGCACGTTCAATGTTCTTCTGTGGCATTTGCAACATTTTGCCACGCATCTAACCAGATATTCCATTTTCACACTCAAAGGGAATCCGAGCGACTCCCCTTACTTTTGACTCCAGTGACAATATTTGAAAGACGTTTTAAAGATGCATTCATCAAGTGATGCCATTTACTGTAATATGAAAGGGATCTTATAGTGACACTTTGTCATAAAGTACGTAAGTGCTTGCCACGCTGCAAGGTCGCCATTCCTGTTGAGTGTCATATTTTACTTTTTAATCTCTTTGCTGGCAACTGTTGCTTTCATCGTGTCATGGTAAATGACACTCGTGACCCTAGAAGGCTCAGGCGCTGGTTCAAAATGTTGCACTTCACAAGACACTGATGTACCTTTTAGAGAGGTCATAATCACAGGTTGTACTGGTATCCACAGGTTTTCAATAATCTTTCTTCCCGTTTGCAGTGAGGTGGAAAGATATATGCTGTTCTCACATTTCACTCACTCAGCTTTTGACCCACCCCCACACTTACATGGCTCAGATTGTCTATCAAAGCTGTACTCGACTCGTCAGATATGTTTTGTTCCTGTGGTTTTTGTCTCTTTGTTCATTAAACAATGCGGTAGTGGCCCATTGTCTCTGTTTTAGAAACTAGTTACGTACCAAGTTCCTCTCAGGACTTGAATAATGACGGGGTGTTAATGTGATCTGGAAAGGGAAAGCCAAATGTGACCCTTGGTTGCACTTGAGAACAACAACAGTATGCCCGTCTTCATGGAGTGCTGCTCGGGTGTGCTGCTTGTCTTTAACGACTCTAAACAGTACGGACGTGGCTCTGATGTGGGTTTTGTTCCTCTGATGCACACTTAAAATGACCTTTAAGGCCGAAACAGTGTTATTAACGTTATTTGTAGTTTCAGAGCAATGCAAATATAGTTAAAAAGAGCCAGAAAGCAACATGACCGAGCCGTTCTTGCACACTGTTTGGATTAAGTAGCAGAGATGATGGTTAACTTCTGAGTGTGTTTACACTTTATTAATTCCTCGGCTGTCCTCCCTACCCTCTGTTACTGTACTAACTCCACAGTAGTATTAATGGCTCTGTCACAATGCACTCTTTGCTGGAAGGATCGGCTCCCTCTGTTTCTCTTCAGTCCATTTCTACTGGCTTCCACAGTACGTGTGTTCCACTTTTGACTGTGTGTGTTTAAATGTAATAGATGTGATGAAAGTTTATTACACTTTAGGTTGCACTTTAACTACTTGCCAAACTCAGATTTTCCACGGTAGCAAGCGTGCACTAGATATTAATCTTTCGAATTTTGATTCCACTACGAATTAATCAGATCGCATAGCATATTTCAATATAATTCAAGGTTCAAGAGAACCCTTGTGAAAAGCTGAGTTGCATGGGGGACACACGAGATTATCACCCCTCACTGGGAAAGGAACAGCATGTTTTAGGTGTGAATACAACAGTAAAAGACATGTCCTCCCACTTATTCTCAAAAGTAGCCTGGGTCTTAAGGGTCGGAGAGAAAGAATGAATGCTAGTTAGACGTAAGCTAAACAGGGGATTTGACCTTTGGGTTTCTTGTGAGCTGAATGGCTAACACGACCAGCTGTATCTTCATAGGAGGTCTTAGTAATACTAAAAAAACAAACCCTGAGGTGTGTGTGTGTGTGTGTGTGTGTGTGTGTGTGTGTGTGTGTGTGTGTGTGTGTGTGTGTGTGTGTGTGTGTGTGTGTGTGTGTGTGTGGTATTTACACCAAAGAATTCAGAGATGACCCCCTAAAACACAAAATCCAACCCGATCCCAGCTAGTGATGAATTCTCTGCTAATGCTCTTGGGATGAAGAGACCTTCAACTGATCGTTCTCAGCTTGCTGGAGTCAAAGCACCACGGACTTGGCTCCCTACACACATTTTAACCACGTCAAATCTAAACAGTCAACGTCAAATGCTTTCCTTCCACCCAGAGTGCATTTCTGGGATTAAGTGATGTGGCTAAGCTCCCGTCAGAGACATATTTGTTCCTCATAATCCATCCGAGGAACAAGTCTGGGGAGGACCATGCCAAACGGACATGGGGCGTGTAAACATTTGAAGATTTCTTTCCCCTGTTTAATGCTGAGGGTCAGTTTGTGGTTTATAATGACTTCCAGAGATGTTGACTTTTTTCCTCTGTCTTTCTTCCGCTAGATTGTCAGTAGTATGTTATATATAGTGCTGGTATTGTGGTGTAGGTTTTGCAATGCATCATTCCTCTTTCAGTGGCCTGAACTGACATGGGAACTAAATAATTCCCTCTTTGCTTCCGATTCTGTGTCTTGTCTTTTGGGAGTGCCCCTGATGAACTTGCCATCTCTTCCCTCCTAATAACCTCAGAAGGAAGGAAAATACCACACAGTTATTCCCCTCATGATTTGGACCATTTTGCCTGGTGAACCGCATTGGAGTTCAGTACAACAGAGCCGTGCATGAAGGCATTTAACCACAGACCCGAAGACAGCTCTGTTTGGGAGGAAAAGAGACAGAGGGAAGGAAAGAGAGTGAGAACAAAAGAGTGAGGAGGTTCCTTGGCAACATGGGGAAGGAGGAAGGACACTCACTGAGCTGAATGGTTACCTTTTAGCCTCCTGTCTGATGGCGGGAGAACAGGGAGGAAGGAAGAGAACAATTATTTATTGTCAACTTTTTATCTCTGAACATTAAACATTCAAACCACACGTCTTTCTTCTTCAACAATATTCTGTTCACAGTATTTACAAATTGTCCAACATTCACGCTATGAAGCTGCTTTACATATCCAGTAATTTCCTCCAAAGACTATGCTGCTCTAAAAAAGGTAAAAATGCAGTAACTATGTTTGAGAAGTTAAGACTTGAATCTGTTCTATCATGATGAAAATATATATTATACCATAAAAAATGTATCATTTCTATATCTTGGTAGAGAAAAAAACATCCAAACTCCTTGTATAGCTAGCGGAATTAGCTTAGCAGAGTATCAATAACTGCCATATAAGCTTTTGACTCAAGTGTAGTTTTTGTTTGAAAATAAATGTATTATATTAATTCCAATATGAATGTTAGTAGTCGACAGACAGACAGTGACCCAACATAACAGACATTTTATTTATTTAAGGATTAAAGACAATCAAAACAAAGTTTCTGTTTTGAAATGACCTATTGAAAGCTGAAATAGCATGTTTTACTCACCTCATATTTCCTGATGACTACCCGAAGGCAGAGTGCACTGTCTGAAAAATTATTGCCATGCACATAATATCTACAGTGTCAAATTTGCCAGCCATCCTGAAAGCTTCACACCATTATTTTCCTACTTCCCAGCCTCTGTAGTTAATATTCTCTGCCTTTGAAGAGCAGCACAGCATATTAATGAGACTTTACACGAGCATGCGTGTCCTGTAAATATGCTGGGGCAAAGTTGTGAAGAGTAGCGATATGTTCTGCACAGCACACAGTATGTAATTGTGTCTTTACAGGATATATGGACATGTATCCACACAGTTACACTTCTCAAACTATTGATATGACCTGCACCTCCATGTAGCACCCTACTATTATCTGATGCAGCATTGAGTGAGAAGAATGAGCCACGTCTGGGATCATTCTAAAGCACAAACTAATATGTATGCATGAATGATATTCATATGCTTACGCAAGAAACGGGATGACAGTTTTTGAACGGCATAGGAGCTTTTGTCACCTCTTATGCAGTGAATGTTACAATAAGAAGGAATGAATGTGTCACCTCCTGTGGTGCATGCATTATTCTCTCTTCTACTCCTGGAGAAAGGCTTTCTTTGCAGGCCATCCAGCAGGAGATTAAAATATTTCATAACTGCTATCACAACATCAATCCATAACCCTGTCAGAGCCCCTGGGTGCCAGCTGACCGGATCATTATATGAGCCACGTGGTGATTGGATCAGCTGTTTCCTAAGGAGACACAAGCTGCTAATTCCTTTGGCCTGGCAATGCTAACATGTTGTATGGCTTCACTTACATAAGGCTTCAAATCCTGAGTCTTTGTGGAGCAAATAAAGCTAATCTCATTCAAGAGCTAATACTTTTCTTTCTTTCTTCCAGGACCCCAGCTACTGGGTCCAGGTCCACAGGCTGGAACATGGAGATGGAGGCATTTTGGACCTGGATGACATGCTGTGCGATGTGGTGGACGACAAAGATAGGGTGAGTCAAAGTGTGTGTGCAACTGAGAGAAAAGGGGGAGTATGTGTTTGCATATTTTATTAATTTGTTTATTTCCCCAAACTGCCATGTCTCGTTTCGCCACCTCTTCTCATTTCTATTCACCCGTTTGTCCGTGTGCAAACATAGTTTGGTTGTGTCTGCACTCTTTGGCAGTACAACAAAGAGTTTCAATAACATGTGCTTATGATTCCACCTGTCTCATCATTACTAAAATATTACAGAACACGTAACTACTGCACATCCCCAGGTTCCCTGTTTGATCATTTCCACCTATGTAGCTTTCACACATGTGGAGGTGATGTGTGTGTGTGTGAGGTTTTGTGTATGACTATATTTTGCAGTATGAGGGTGTGTGGGCAAAATCTTTGTCATAGGCAGCATGATGTCACCCCACCCCGAAGACCAACTGTAAATGATTACCCACAATCCCACTGCATCCTTCCCATGGGAACAGCGCTGACTACACCTGAGTCACCAGCTGTTTTAGCTTTTATGTTGGGCCAGTTAGTGAGCAAAAACCCCCCTTTGTGTCTTTGTGGGTGGGAAATGGTTTGAATGGTTTTCAACCCGTTCACTTAGCTGATCCTGGTGCTGGTGTGGTGACATGAATGATTTATCTGGGTTCATCATCACATCAAAGACATCTTAGCTTAAAGCCAACAGGGCCATCACAACGTATCCCTCTAAATGGTGATGAAACAAGTGAGTTTCAATTGAAAGTGTTATCTTTGATTCCTATCTGTTTTTGCAGCTTTCTCAGGATATCGGATGTTTGGGAGCCACCTTTATCCTGTGAAATCTGAAAATATGTACTTCTTACCAACAGTGTGTGTTTTTTGCTGCAGTTTCATGTTGAAAATTACGTTTCCCACATTTGATATCTAAGGTTTTCAAGTCCAGTGAGCTGTCAATTCTCTGTTCGATACGCAGGTGCTCTTTGGTTTTGTGTGTGCACCAGTAGATGAATGAGAAACCGTGTATGAGTGAGTGGAAGAATATGTGTGCATGTGCGTCTCCACACCTTATAATGAATATGTGGTCGGTGCCATGGTTACGCATCAGTTGGGATCAGTGGTGGATGCAGCTGTTTTGCTCTTTTCTCCCTTTTCTCCTCTCCTCTCCTCCACCCATCTCCTGTGGTCCTTTACAGACAATACACAAGGAAAGAAAGAATTCCGTTGGCAGTTATACCGAACTAATTGAAGACTACTTGGCACATATATATTCTCTCCTTTTCATTATCTTCCATTTGTCCCCTTGCTGTGAATAGCTGCTCCCCCTGGTGGCTGTGTGGGCTCCTTACATCCCACTGGTGACAGAATATTACATTTCATCAGCAAAACTAACTAAAGCACAATAACAGCAGATTTTTTTAATTAAAGTTTTATAGTGAGTTGTGTTACAGTTCTGGAGTTTGCTCCGTACCTGTATCTTACTGTCAATCATCCCAACGTCAGTCAGGCCAACACATAAACAGCAGTTAGTCACAAGACTGACATGCTGTAGTAGAACTCTGTTGGTAGTTGCTGTAAATGACTCAGAGTACTACATGAGTACATAACTCAGCTGGATATTGGCCGAGACAACTTACTTCACACCAGGGGAACAGCCCTATGGCTGTGTCTGTGTGTGTACACACACACACACACACATGATTTTATCTCAGTGTGTGGTTGGGTGTTTGCTTCTTTGTATAGTATAGTTGTTAGTAGTAAATCCAGTCTGTCCAGTTCTTCCTATCAGCTACTGCCTCTGTCCCTGTTTTACTCTACATACAGGCAGGAACAAAGTGAACCGGACCTTTTAGTTTAACCCATTCATGACAACGCTGCTCTTATTATTATGGGTGGAGTACTTAGCCTATTGATGTTGGTCTACTGCTTGATTGTTTTAGTTTATTTATTCATTTATTTTGGTACTTTCTGTTAGTATTCTGTTTGTGGCCTCCATTTAGTTGTCAGTGTGAGAGCTTTGGGCCTGGTGGTTACACTTTCAACCACACTCCGAATGTCAGTAGTGTTGAAATTTATCAGTCAGGTTGAATGTTGTATGTTTGCATTTCTTGCTGTTCATCTGATAGTGAAGCTGAAGGTCTCTGTTGTGGTGTAACTGATGATTGAATAGGTTTCATCTATCAATCCTTGAAAAGGACTGACCCTGACGTGATTTGAACACGCAACCTTCTGATCTGGAGTCAGACGCGCTACCGTTGCGCCACAAGGTCCTACAGTTGACCCCCACCTACAACCTGATTTGAAATCACATGGCTATTCACATTTCAGACCTATTCCAGAACTGCAGCTTCCTGCCTTTCCTCCTGCCTGCAGTGTGCCACATTTGTAAAGTCCAGACAGGACTCGGGCCCCACACTTAAAAAAACACACTTAACAAACACAATTATGTCGCATCAATGTCAGCTTTGCTGCTGCAGAACAAACACGTGCCATTTCTCATTGTTTATTTAAGTTATTTCCACAGATTTCACCCTTCCCATGAACCAGTTAGGTTGGTCAGTAGTTAGTTGGATTCTATTTCAGATTAACCAACAGCTAAAATAATATTACAACTGTTTGTAAATTCAATGAAGTTCACTCCCATCTAGTAGTACATCAGACTGATACTCATTACCACATGGTCACTGACTGCTATTGGTGTTTCTCACGTGTAAATACATGGTTTCACATCTACCATTAGCAAACAGAGCAGAGGGGAGTTAATGTAGGAACTACTGTCGTCACTGCAAGTTTCTGTGACTCTACCGTTGGGAGCAGCCAAGCCTTGTGTGGGAGTGTGCGTGTGTGTGCGTGTGCGTGTGTGTGTGTGGTAGATGTGAGCTCTCTGGCTCAGGTTCAGCCATCAGATTATCATGCTGTGATTTGTATGCAGTCATAGAGCTGCATGCTGCAGCCTGTCTGCCTCTGCTCGATAGATCTTCACACTGATGATCTAACTTCCACTTCACATGTGCGAGGAGTATGAGAGTGTGTTTACACAGTTGGTTAGTTTTAGTTTTGGTTTTGTGTTGCGTAAATGTCCCCCTTGCTGTTTCAATTTTGGTTTGAGTGTGAAGTTGAGCTCTATGACTACATTTATTTTGATAACTATAATGGAATGATGAGTTTGTTGGTGACATATTTGCTCCAATCCTAGAGGTTATGGAGATGAAATTGTTTCTCTGAGTTGGCTGAAAAGCTTGATTTAGACAGAAAGCACAAGCACAGGACCTTTTGAATTTCATGTCCACGGTGTCCTAACACTACCTGTAATATGTTTGTAACTAGTGATGCATGAAGTGTTTGAGTAATTTTCTAGATTTTCTTCGTTGATGTTTAATGGAAGTTGCTTTCTGGTGCTCTACTGCCACCAATTGGACAAAAGTGTGAAGTAGTTGTTATGCAGAAGAGAAGCACTTCTTTCTTTTTTTTTCTTTTTTATCAAAGCCACTTGATTATGAAAAAGAAACTATTTTGCTTGACTATTTAAATCTAGATCGGTAGGGAGTATTCTTTAACCAGTTATGAGAGCCACAGTGCTTTCTATTCTATAAAAACACTTCCTATATAGTCGGTATGGTGCATTGCAGATAGCAGCACACAGTGTGAATAGCAACAACTCTTCAGTGTTTAATATTAAACAGTACCATACATCAAATGAAATAAATAAATAGCAGGGTTTGGGATGACTATAACAACACTAGCTACAGTCCAGGAATACTGGAGTGATATAAGAGAGGATACTCATAGCACCAAGTACAATGAGGATATAAACTATGGGATGTAACTCCAATAGCAACACAATGGTGCTTTGAAATAAGCTTCAGGCTAGTCTAACTTTACAGAATAAGTACACTCAGAATGTCAAGGCTCAGACCAGGATCCCAATTAAATAGTTGAACCTCAATGTTTATTTCTTTTAGTCACGTGAATCAAATACCCAGAAATCTACAACTGTTTGTCAGAGGAAAGGAGAGACTGTGGTCTCATGTGTGTTGTTTTAAGGACAGCTTGAGAGAAACTGCTGATAATTTCAGACAAGACAATCAGCAGGAGCGAATGAGCCCCTAGCCAAATGACACAAGCTCATACGGTCAGTCAAGAGTGTCTCGGAAGGAGGTGCAAACTTTCATCTAGCTCAAGAGCCTCAGGTTAGACTTCTGAAAATTCATTCAGAGTGGAAAGAAAATATCTCTGATAGCTATGTAATGGCTGGAAATGGCTGTGATACAGACACTTCATCCGTTCACCAGATGGCGATGTGGCAATTAAAATGACTCCTGGTTAGGAGATAGCCTTAGGTAAGAAATCCACAATATGGGTCTGCTGAAATGAGTTTATAAAGAAATGAAATGGGTGTGAAATGGCTAATTACAGCAAATTAGATTCAACTTTAATGGTCGTTACAGGCAAATTGGGCTATCGCATTAGCATTTAAAATGGTACATAAAACTTCAAAACTGTTGTTGTCGCGCAGGACAAAAACTCACTTGGTTCCTGTAATTAAGTCCTTTTGAGCGTGTGCTATAAGATTTTGAGTTTCAGACTAATCTGTTAACAAGTGGAAGTAATGTATTTATTTATTTCATCGCGTTAATGCGCCCAGTTCGGAGAAGAGAACAGGCACAGCATGCAAACCTGCATATCTACTCGAGTCAGATGTGATATTTTTGATCAAGGGACATTTAAAATGAAATCCAGTGTTAGGGTAACACGTAAACCTTGAATACCAAATTACATCACAAACAAAGACTGAGCGTGTCTGCTCGTGATGACATCATAGCCTATAGAAGTGATTAGGAATGAGGTGTCACAGATGTGACAGTAATGCACAATGTTCAATGTAAGCGGTCTCTCCTGTCTGATGTGTTGTGGTTGTTGCTGCCCACCCTGTCCTCTTTATAAACTGCACTGTTTTGTTCCCCCCCCTCCTTCAAACATCATTAACCCTTTACACATGACCGAGCCTCATCCAACTTGTCAGCTTGCTAGTGTGGTGCCATCCAGATATTTCGTCCTGAGCTTGATAACAAACAAGTGAAGGTGATTTGAGGAGCGGGTCCCTCGGTGTTCGTAGTCTGGATCTCCCTGTTAACAGAGGTGACAGGAAGCAAGCCTCTCCTGTGGGTTCAATGAGTGCAGGGGCGAGGGGTGAATGCTCTGGGGCGATTAACGGAAAAGGCTTGTTAAAGCAGAGGTGCCTGAATCAGCGGTTCAGTTTAGCGTGTTTTACATGTGCAGAGGCGTGGAACTGCAGCTGGACAGACATTGCAGTGACACCTGTGAACCACAGAGAGGCACTCTAGCCCAAGTTAGAGCAGTCTACAGTGCTGTCTGCACACCGTCTGCAGCACAGAATGTTTTGTTTTTGGGATTGATACCAACCGCAGAATACCAAACTGGTTTTCTAAACAGAAAAACATAAATGCCAGAAACCCGTAGGAAGTAAAGAAAGGAAAAGAGAAAATGTAATTGAACCTAGCTGAACTCTCTGTATCTGACCGTGTCCTCTATTTGCGCTAATGCGGCCTGTTTATAATGAGTACCACATCCATGGCTCCTGTGGTTTAGCTCCTTGGACAATTGGCATTTTCTTGGCCCCTGAAGTTGGCATTGCCATGGCAACAGCGGTCGGGTGCCAATTGGGCACCTGTGCTGGGTCGAGATCAAGCCGTGAGTGAAATTAGCCAAGGCTAAAGCAGGGTCCCAGCAGCTGCCCCCTGGTACCAGAACACTGCCGGGGGAAATCAAAGACTAATTACTCTGTTTGTCTGTGCTGTGTGTGTGTGTGTGTGTGTGTGTGTGTGTGTGTGTGTGTGTGTGTGTGTGTGTGTGTGTGTGTGTGTGTGTGTGTGTGTTTCTGCGTTTGTGTTTCTATGTGTTTGGGAGTGAATGTAGCCTCTTTTGGCTTAGATTGAAGGCTATTGTGTCTGGTTGGCTGTCTCATCTCTCAGACAGTGTAATGCATTCAACTCACACATTGTGAACTCAGTATTTATTCCATATTTGTTGTGCATCTTACAAACTTAGTGCGATTCATTGTCTAGTGCAGTGGCTGCTGAATACTTTAGTAGATCCACAGAGCCCCATTTGATTTTTGCAGTAGTATGATAAAGGTTTAGGAGGAAGAGGAGAGAGCCAGAGAGATGGAAAATACGTCTTGAAGACTTGTAATTTAATACCACAGTTTGGTGCTTAGTTGATAGACTTGCCTGTGCTATATTGCAACAATGTTATGTATTAAATACTTAAATTTACCCGTAGAAGCAACACCCGAAATACTCTAATATATATCCTGAAATGAAGGCACTCACAGGTTACACTGTGTCATAAATGTGCTATAACCCAGATGCTGCCCTGTGTTTGATTGCTCTCAGGTAATTACCAGCCGTGACAGCATGTGGCTGCTATTGTGTTAACCTTGCGATTGTGTGTGTGTGTGTGTGTATGTGTGTGTGTGTGTGTGTGTGTGTGTGTGTGTGTGTGTGTGTGTGTGTGTGTGTGTGTGTGTGTGTGTGTGTGTGTGTGTGTGTGTCATCAAGGCAAAATGTGGTCCTGGAGAAACCTACTGTAACGTAAAACTACCCAGAAGTGGTTTTGAGTACTTTGCCACGTGTTTATATGTCAGCCCGTCTTTGTAAGATTATGTCGCATCATTTTACAGGTGTGTAGTTGAGATAAAAATGAAGGTCGAGTTCGGACATAGGTGTGGTCCAAGCAAGATGACCTCTAGTTAAATGTTCCTTCTGGTGGCATTTTAGATCTGGAAGCTCTTGCCAACAATGTTAGTGAGTAGCATGGTTAGCAATGGACGTGTTTAATTTGACAAAAAAAACAGGATCAGGATGCAACACATTCAATGGAATTGATGTTTTGTCTTTTTTTCTAATATTTAATTGAACTACAACCACCACCGCCTAGTTATTAATTCTTTAGTGGACGTGATGGTCTAAATGTGATATAGTTGTCCCCTCAGGCAGAACAATGCAGGATCTGTAGATGAAATACATGCAGGGATATATGAAGGTGTGACAGTTTCTTTAGCTTCCTGTCAGCCACCAGCACCTGTTTCTGTTCACAAACAAATCCCTTTAGACTGACACACATCCTCACTCTGACACGCCGGTTCAGGCAAACATATGGTTATGTACTTGAACTTTGAAAGGTGTCGTCACCCAGCATGGAGACAATAAAAAAGAACTCTCAGGCAAAAGGAGACATCACACTTGTATGTTCACACATGTGAACACACATCACACACTCGGACAAAGACACAAAGGTCCACACATCCGTACCCCCCCTGTAGTGAGCTGTAATTAGCCTAGGACCAGAGTCAGCTCTGCGTCCTGAAAGACCCAGTGCGGCAGCGGAATTTATCCTCACCTCCGCTGCTCTGCTCAGAGGCTCGTGGGCGGAAGCAAGCAGTTTTTCCATTTCATTCCCCTCTGGGGCTTTGGATTTATTGTCTGTTGTTGCTTGTTTATTAGGTTCTTAGCTTTTGAACTTCACTTACTCGGCGAAGATTTGTTGAGCACTGTTGTTCTTTTTCAGCAACTCCCTCTTTCCCACTTATGCAGTTATAATCCCTCACAGTGGGGAGATGCCTTTGTGCTTTTTCTATTGGACGCTGAACCACAGACCTTCACTGTTAGCAACTCGGTACTCTTTTTGAGTGCAGGGTCGTTTAAGAAAATAATTGTAACAACAAAAATACATGTAATGGCTAAATATAATATATATATATACTGTATGTGCTTAATGTTTTCAATTAAGCAATGCCATGGAACCTGGAAAATCATTTGTATCAAACCTGTATTAATAACGGAAGTATCACAGCACAGGTTGTTCTATGAAGTGAGATATATTGCATAAAATTATCTACAATATCTCATAATACTGTGCACATCTTGTACCTCTCATAAGACCAATGTGATGAAACAGTGTGTACCACAGTCTGACCCTTTTTAAAACACACACACACGGCAACATGAGCACACGTGCCAATATTTTGAACAAATGGAAGAGGGCTGACCATTTCAGAGGTCAAATGTCTGTGAAGAGTATTGCAGTTCTGACAGCACAGTAGTAATATCATATTGCACAAGACCTACGACGTGTAATTATGTGCATTATTTGTCCCGTCGTCAGTGTACGTGCTTGGTGAACAGCTTTCACTGGAATAAATGAGTCATGGAAGGTGAGGCGGGGGAGTTGTTTGAAAGATATTTACGGCGCAGACAAACCAAACTGAAGAACAAAACCAATGATAATATCAAAGTCTTGTATTTGTCTTTTTTACTCCGTTTACCAGGACAATCTGTTTTTCACAGGAGTCGTGGCCAAAATGGCAAAAGGGTTCCGTATGCTATTGTTACATGTGAGCATGTGCATTGTGCTGTGTGTGTACTATACTATACGACAGGCAGTCTGACCGGTAACGGTGTGGAACAAAGATCACCTGGCGGTCATGAACCTGGAGCATCACTAGTGCATGACAGCCGGCTGAACCCGCTCATACCGACCTGCTGAGTCACCAGCACGGATGACATTGGTCCATCCTTGTTGACAGAACTACTGCCTCAGCTGTATAGCATATGCAGTGTGACATACACAACCCCTGTGCCTGGGGTAACAATGATATTACTCCATATTGCAGAGCAGCAGGCTCCTCCATCTTCTGCTGTGGTTTTCTGTAAAACGGGTGAAATCAGGTCATGTCACCAAGCCTGTCTTTCAGCTCGGAGGCAACCCGGCTAGTCACGTAGGTGTCTTTGATTTCTCACCCATGACAGCTCCCTCACAGGAAGAGATTTCTGCCGTTGCGCCAAATTGTTCCTGACATGGCGTCGACTCGCCTGAATACTGTCTGGATATGCCGGGGCTTTGAACCAGAGCTGTGGATAGGCAGTGCCCAAACCAGAAAACAAAAAAGTGGAGGGACCCACACAGACAATGAAATGCACACATTTACACACCTCTGTAGAAAAACAATCATGCACACACACACACACACACACACACACACACACACACACACACACACACACACACACACACACACACACACACACACACACACACACACACACACACACACACACACACACGTAGCCTACACTATCATTCTTGTATTGTGCACGTGTGTGTGTCATGCAGGACGACGTTTGTTCCGGTTGACAGCTGTCAGGGCTGCTTTGGTTCCAATGTCTGGATACTTTGCCATACAAGCCTATTATCTGCAGCGGTGAAGTCCTATTGAGGGGCCCGGGATTGCCCCAGGGAGTCGATTTGGGTCAGCCGCCATGAGACGTTCTCTAAACTGAGGTGACAGATACAGGCCCCCGACCGGGATCCTGTCGCCCTCCCAAAGACCTCCGGAGGGATGTACCTAGGAGCATTAAGATAACAAAGGACTTGTTTTCCTCTCGTTATCCTTCCGTAGTGAGCGCTGCACCCACAAGGCCCACTGGCATCAGACAGAGATCCAGGCGAAGAGACATTGTCCTGGTTTCCGTTTTGCTATTTATCCTTATTGTCTCACTCTGTGGCTGCAGCGAGTTCCCAAAGAAACCACATTTGAGTCTTTTTCCACCACACCTCATGGGGGCAACAGTGCATTCTCCATGCGACTTCGCCAGTACGATCGTCTGCTGGGAAATTACTTATACAAAGTCACAGCCAGTTCAACAGAAGCTGCAATCTTAAACAGGAAACTTCAATCTACCATCAATTGCTTATTATTTTGAATATAGACCTATTTCTCTTTCACCCCACTGCCTCTCAGCTCCTTGTTAAACCAAGCGAGTGTCTCCTCTGCATGACAAGTATCCCTCTGTAGCTTTTGTCTCAAGAGTCTCCAGACCATGAGCGGCTGTTTTCAACACTTGACTACTTCTCTCGGAATCATATGTAATTACCCTCACAGATCCAAAGTCACCCCAAGGTTAGGTCTGAAAATTGGCTCTCAAATAGACTTTGGAAGGCAAAGGTCTGTTTTAGACTGTGTTGGTGTATTACAAGCAAGTTTCATTTTAACTTTGGGGTTGATGCATATCAACCGAGGGATTTATTATTTTTTAGAGCGTCAAACACTTTGTTTCCTGCATTCTGATGATTTTTTATGCATCAATTTAAAGGAGCTGTATGTAAAATTCTGAACACAAATATATCAGCAAACAGCTATTGTCTTTGTGAAGATATAGTGGAGTAGTGTCCACCTGAGCAGAGAATGTGTGTGTTGTTATGTGAGCTTCTATGCTGTAACGGTGCTCTCCGGTCCCCCCCAGGTAAAGCTCTGATTGTTAGCACAGTGAGCACCGTTAGCTATGAGCTGCCGTCTCGCTGTTGACATTTTGAGAGCTGTTGAGAGGCAATCAGAATGCTCCCGATCACGGATCTCGCACCTTTCAGTGCAAGAAAATGTCTTTATTTATGTAAAAGAAAACACAAAGGTCAGGCGGCAGGTGACAATTCAAAAAATATAAATAGCCTAATGGCATATAATGCAGTCGACCAGTCCCCCCCACCCACCCACCCACCCACCCACCTCTCTTCAAACATCATTACCCCTCTCCACTTGACCGAGCCTCATCCAACGTGCCAGCTTGCTTAGTGTGCAAGGTGCCATCCAGATATTTCGTCCTGAGCTTAACGTAATGACTATTTCCATGTCATTGACTTTTATTGGGCGGACAAATGCACCTGCATTGTTGGGATCCCCCCACTATATATTATAATCAGGGCCCTGATTACAGGTGATGTGATATACACCAGGCTAGTTAGGATTTTGAATGGTGTGTTGGTATAAATAAAGCTGTGAGTTGGATGCAGGAGCTAATAGCTGAAGGATTCAGTAAAGCACCTCTGCGTACACATGAGCACACGACTTGAATAAAAACACTTACTTGCACATACGTAATGTACTGAACTAAAAGAAAAAGGAAGGAAGTAAAAGTAAATCACATAAAATGAAAACATTTTGATAAATCAAGCAAAGCAGAAGCAAAGAAAAAGAGAAAATAGAAGAACAATGAACAAAGGAAGAGCCAATAATAAAAGATACATCCAACCAAAGGAAAGAAGGAAGCAATGCAGGATGGAGAGCAGAAACCCAGTTTGAGTGGAGAGCGGGCATTGCCTCACACTAAGCTGAGTCTGGCGCTGTACCGAGCTGAAGTTGACACTGGCACAGGGAGGGACGGAGGTGGTGCCAGGGCCGGGAAGCTAAGCCGGGCTTGGAGAGCTCTAGACCGGCATATTGTAGCAGACAGAGGGCTGAGTCCTCCGTAACACCACGGCTGTGTGCGCTCATCACCTCTCTTCTCATGAGAAAAGGCCAAAGACCTTTTCAGATTATGCCCTGCTCTGCTAAAATACTGGAGGCTTACGGACATGCTGAAGGGCTGCATGCTTTCCTCATGCACAACTGCTGGTCGGGCCAGGAGTTCCCTTATTGTACAATGATCTTTAAAATAGAACATAATGGATAGTTCAAGCTTTTCTTAAATTTGTGGCATTTTTCAAAACTCTATACAAAAAAGCTTGCTATATATATATATATATATATATATATATATATATATAGTATTTTTTTTCCTGGTAGGATGAAAAATGGTTTCCACATACCAACCCCTAACCCTTATTGAAATAGTATTTTTCTCTGTCTTTATTATGCAAAATGACTCTGCCTCCATGTTTTTGTGCTCCGCCTGTCTTCTGCACTGAAGGGAAGAATACTAAAAGCTGTGTGTATTACAGAGGGTATCTGAAGGTCAGTGGGCCAGTTTGAGAGAATGTGTGTCTTTGTGTTCAGCCATGGTTCTATCCAGAAGGGATTTTTAGTTAAAATTGTCATAAGACCCCTCCACCACTTCCTTCTTCCTTTGTGTTCAGAAAAGAAGAAAAAAATCTCATTCATCACATGCAGTGAGTGTGTATGTGCGTGTACAGTACGTGTACATGGAGAATCTTGAGAGCCCCTGCATGAATGCCTTATGTCTCCGCTATAACAGATGTGCCACAGCCTAGGGCCCCTCGGTTGCAGCTCGTTATGGGAGTGTGTGTGTGTGTGCGTGTGTGTATGTGTGTGTGTGTTTGTGTGCGTGTGTGCGCGTGTGTGTGTGTGTGCGTGCGGGAAGACTGCGTGCTATTCCCATTCGGAAGTCAGCGGGGAGTTTGTCTATAAAAGGCACGAATAATAGGCTCCCATTTATCTCTGAAGACACTCATCCATCAGCATACACACACACACACACACACACACACACACACACACACACACACACACACACACACACACACACACACACACACACACACACACACACGCGTCTGGTGGTTTGTGATATTATTGCTCTGTTGTGCCAGAAGCCCTGTCCTGTATACATGCATTAGTGTAAATGTCTGTCTCTACACAGAAGGAAGAAGAGGCATATGAGCTGCTGTATTGTCCCCTGTCAGTAACTCTCTCTGTGTTTCTTGTTTAAAGACTATTACACTGTAACAGCCCTGATTCACTCACTGACACTGTGTGTGGCCTCATGTACCGATGACACTCCCAAGGGACACACAAACAACCCTCTCCACGGTCATTAGAAAAGTCTGTGCTTTGTTTAGTGCGTGTACAATGTCCTGCATGATTAAAGTGCAGCCGATATGTCTCCTGTAAGAGTCTAAAATGACCAGTTTGTGGGATTAAGAGGCAGGTTGAAGATCTGTGTGTTACATCTTAACTGCCAAACTTAAGTCTTAAAAATGGGCTTTAACCTGAATAAGTGAAAGGTCACTCTCAATGAGACATACTGGTTTTCCCCACATTATGCAGCCAGGAACAACCACTGGCAGGGTTTGACAGTATGCAGAAAGACAAGACATAAAACATGATTACTGTACTTCAGAAGGAAAATAATAATTTACTCTATTATTATTATTATTATTTCTGTTTTTCCCCTCTTGGCTTTATAGTAGCCATAAACTGGGCAAGCTTTCTGACATGATATCTTGGTACTAACACCAACGTCATTTACCTGAGGCGGCCATCTGGGGACACAAATGCATGAAAACAGAGCTATATGTTTAGGGAATGAATGCAGCTTCACAGACATTACTTCCCATATGAAAGCACGAGAATATGCTTTCATATAGTCCTACTATATGTGTGTGTGTCTGAATCTCTAGCCTTACATCTGTCCATCTGTATGCACGCATTATTAACATTCCCCGCAAATATCTACTGTAATCTTGATATCTCGGTAAAGCTTTGTCCTCATGATGGTTGAAGTATCAGGATTTTTGTTGTGTTCCTTACGACACTTGTCTGAGCTCCTAACAGACGACAAGCTTCCTAGCCACACCTCTTAAAGCTCTCCATTCTACTGTTTATCCTCCACTCCCTGCCTCGTCTTCATGGGCCCTTAAACAGTCCATGAGATGAGAGAGAAGGCAAGAGACAGACCTTGCTTTCCTCCCTGATACCGTATTGATCATCAGGCAGGGAATGAACTGCGCATGGCCTCCCCAACTGAGTCAATCGATCCCAGCAACACACGCATGCACAAACACAAACACTTATTCACCAGAAGTCATATAAAAGAAAACGCTGCCCAACTATGTGGAAAGGGAGAGTTATAGTACGTGTAAAGTGGCGAGGTGGTACGAACCACTGCCAAAGTAAGAAGCGAGCGGGTTCAAGCCTCACAAATGAGCTTTCTAAAGCGCAAACAGATGAAAATTGGATGCGGTTTCTTGCCCTAACTATCAAACATTTAAGCAAATCCACATGTAGACATGATCAGAGTTGTGTTTGTGACATAATTGCAAGCCAGACATATCATTTTTCATAATGTTCTTATTTGCACTTAATGCAGTAATCATTTTCCATGAAGCCTTTTGTTTTTTGTTTGACGATTTGACCGGCTACTTTTGAAACAGAAGACCTGGTTCAGTCATAAATATAGCCAGGAATCCAGAATGGAACAACACTTAATAACCTCTGAGCACTCTGTGTTGGGACGTAAGCAAAGGTACAATTCCCCCAATGAGGATGAACACATCTGATATCACCTAGTATATGTAGCTAGTAATCATTGCACACTTGAAATGAAAACAAAAAAAGAATAATAAGAAAGGCATGACAAAGCTTTTGCTGATCATTCTGTTTTCCTTCTTTGTTATAAAGTTTCAACACCACAAGCACTGTTTGGGCACAACTGACAGATATGAGACGTAGTTTTGTCATTATTTCTATTCACAAGTGAGGTAATGATGACTGTTGTTGCCAGCAATGACAGGATGTTAATAATTCATGGCAGAAAACAAAACAAAAAATATTCGACAGATGTGCCACCTACTTGTATTCAAATATGGCTCTTTGAACAACAACTGTGGAACACATCCTCATCACATCAACCAAAAGAAAGGTTGTTTTTTTTCCCTGTTGTATTTTGGTGCACCTCGCTCCTTTCTTCTTCTTCTGGGGGAGGGTGCACCTGGGAGGCACGTTTTTTTAGCAACAACTCATGTGAAATTGAATGGCAGTGGAAAGTATGTGTACGTGTGATCACGATGCTCGGCAGGACAGAGGTTTAGGACGTATTATTTATGATGCTATGTGTTCATAGCATGCATTTTTTGTGTGGATATGTTTCTGATCCTGACAGCGTGTAAGATGGTGACATTTTGTAGGGCGACAGATTGTTCAGTATGCGTGTTCATGCTGGTGTACACACACACACACACACACACACGCACACACACACACACACACACACACACACACACACACACACACACACACACACACACACACACACACACACACACACAGAGACTTACTCAGATTCCAAACCAGGTTGCCCCGTCAACAACACATGCTGATATTTTATTCAGCACGCTGCCTCCATGCTTATTATGAGGAAGAGAGGGGTTGAATAAAGAGAACAGAGAGAGAAAGAAAAATGCCAACAAGCTTTTGCACTTCTATCAAGTTGAAATACCTCTATTCAGTCTTTGTTTCTCGCCTTCTCCTTCTTTTTCTTTTTTTATCTCTACCTCTCTCCACGCATATTTCATGATGAATACGTAAAAAAATATATATCTTTATGTCAAGACACTTGTTCCTCCTCAGTCCCCAAGCGCTGAGTGAAGCAAACAACTTCCTGGTGTGCCTTAGTCTGCGTGTGTGTGTATATGTGTGTGTGTGCCCCGCTCCATCCAATCAGCAGTCCTATTAGCACAGGTGTGGCACCTGAGACCAGAGGAGTTTCCCCTTGTCGCAGCGCCTCTGAACACGGCAGTGGGAGAACCAGCCCTTGCTTCTGTTCGACAAAGTAATCACTGTGACATTTCACTCTGAAGCCGATGTTAATATTTTGTCATGTGGCTGTGAAAATGAGTTTTGCTGCAGGGAGGGAATACGGAGTAACATTTCAGCCATGCATTACTTGGGAAGCAGAATAAATTGCATTTACCTTGGCAGTAGTGTTTCATATACAGAGAGGGTCGTAAAACAAGGAAACTTTTTCCCCCCATAAAGAGCAATAAAGAGCAATATTATCAGTTAGCACTCTGAAAGCTAATTATATGTTAAACAAGGCTGGGACAAAGCAGGGAGGGTAGTGCCATACATCTAGATTTGGTCTTGCTCTCTCTAACTTGAAAACCCCTCATTCTTATCTTCTTTGTTCCACCAATAACATACACAAAAATAGCACATTCTCTGTCTTGAAAACAGTGACAAATCTGGCCTCATGGGTGAGATCATTTCATTTGTTTCCCAATGCAAATCAGCATGTTCAGGTCCGTTTTGTTCCTTTAATAATCACCTGCGATTTTCTTGTGTTTTTGACACATCTGCAGAAGGTGCCTGAAAGTGTGTTTGCAAAGACAGGTGGAGTTCCCTAAATCTGATGCTAGAGATTCTGCGGGTTGTTTAAATGCATGTAGAAATATATCGCTGGTCATTTTTATGCTGCTGCTCATATGTGCATGTCCACTCATTCCGCTCTCTGTCTACTGAGTCTTTTTTCTTCACCCTTCTATCCCCTTCAGTCCATCCCAGTCCAGCAGCTGAGTCCTGCTTTCTAATTGTGCAGTTGATGGTGGATTGTCCTCGGCTGCCTGGGGGGCAGTTTGGCAGGACAGCCACCCTGGCCCAGAGCCCTCCCATAACTTGGCCGAGCGCCCTTTCTGTTGCCGCTCACATCCCTTCACAAGTGTGTTTGCATGTGTGTGTGTGTGTGTGTAACACTATACAACTGCACGTGTGCCTGTGTCTCCATTTCATGGGCTCTGCTTCAAAACTTTCACCAACTTCTCAGCAATTTGTCGGGTTTTTTTTCACCCTCCTCCGTGGTTCGCAGTTTTTTTTTGAGCTCCAGAAATGCTACTGTTTTTTTTCTCTAGATCAAACAACTCACCTGCACTGCTAGATTTCTACACTCCACTTTTATGTTGTGTCATTATTATGTCTGGGAGAGAGAGAGAGATAGAAAAAGGAACGGGAGAGGCATTTGATTGGAGGGTATGGAGCTGATATGAATATCAAATAGTTTTTACCGAGAGCAGGCGATGCTGCCTGTGGCGTGCGACACACACTGACAGGTGGTCTCTTCTGGTGTGTGTGTGTTTGTGTGTGTGTGTGTGTGTGTGTGTGTGTCTGAGTGTGTTTTTGTTTGGTGTGCATGCAGGCTTCTTTGTTGTGTAGGTTTGGGTGTGTCTCAGTGTGTGTGGATGCACACGTTCCTTTGTGTGTGTATTGGTTTGTTTATGTGTGGATACAGGTACACGCCAATGCAGTATACAGTCTGTGTGTGTGTGTGTGTGTGTGTGTGTGTGTGTGTGTGTGTGTGTGTGTGTACGTGTGTGTGTGTGTGTGCATGGAACACTGTGAATTTACAATCTGTTGGGATGTTTGGGTTTCAACTCAATGATCTAATGAGGCGTTAAGAAAACGGAACAGGGATTTATTACAAAATAGATCATATGTTTATCCCAAAAATGTATAACAATGAAAGTAAGGCTGTCGTCCCTCCTGCGCTCCTTGTATGGATGGGCATCTTTCATCCGTATTACTGACTTAATTCAAGTAATTGATCGATTGAATCAACTGAGTTGAAACACAGCACACTGTCAGTAATAAAAAACTATCTCTGTGAAATCCCACATGGATTTGAATTCTCATTTTACATTCCAAATGATTAATATTCAGCCACAGTTATACCGTTTTTCAACCCAAATGTCAGAGGGGAGAACCAGAATGTACCTCGGGGTGTTACTACACAATGGCTCGTGTTTACATTTTCCTATATCGGGACAACAGGAATTAAATAGTGACTACATTCCCATGTATCTGTGAGTGGTTTGCAGTATTGATAAAGGAAACCTGACACATTTAGAAACACTACGGATTGACTCTACCATATCAGAACGTGGCAATGTGCCTCCGTTATTTAACACACATGTGACGTCTCATCCATTTCAACGAGGCTGGTCTCAGTAGGGGGGTGTTGTGTTTATGACGAGTGGAACAACACACTCACCGCCTGTATTTCACGGCTGGCTTGGTAAAGGAGAAAGTCAAGATGAAATATTGAAATGTGCCCCCTTTGCTTTCCCTGACAGGTTTTTTTTTTTTTTTTTACAAATGTCTTATTGTCAAGCCGTGGCGTCTCTGTATTAAATCACTGTGTAGAGGAGTTTATAAGCAGGGGCTTCACTGTCTTCATTATTGCCTCCGTGGCTTTAAATGACATCGACAGAGTCTCTAAAAGTCCCTGGAAACATTGGAGAAAAGATAATACAATAAATAAAACACAGTGATTCACTGCAATGCAATACACTGCCACATAATGTAACCAAACACAACATGACCCAGAGTAAAGTGGAACAGCATAACGTAGTGCAAGGATAACATGGAGGCGCTTGGTTTAGCAACACATAACACTTTGTAGTGCTTGATGTTTTTCCTTCAGGAAGGTAACAGAAGAATGATGGCAAATTCTAACTAACTTGAGTTAAAGGCTATATATAATGTCCACATCATTACTGGTATAAGTCTTTGTAACTTTTTTTGGTGACTTAAGATAGCAAACAGAAACAAAAAAGTAGGGCTGAAACAAAACCAATATTGTCATTATCAGTGTAGCTGTGGATAAATGTTTCATCGAATCAATGAACCATTCAGCCTGTAGAAAGTCAGGCATTATGATATCCCATTACAAGTCCCCAGCTCTGTTTTATAATAGCTTATTCACTCAGACAAACAAAACCCAGAGTTGTTCAGTTATAATGGTATGAAGAAAACCAAGCAATTCTTCATGTTAGTCAGGCTTTGACCAGCAAATATTTGGTATTTTTAGGCAATAAATGATGTGGAATTTCATGATTAACAAAACTGGCATCCTTTTTCGGTCAATTTAATAATGAGTGAAAACATCAACTGCTTCCAATTATAGCAAGGTCACTTCAAAACATGTAACTAGCTTTGCTTGTATGTAATTTCACTTTAATCTCAATGAGCTTGCTTTCTCAAATGGATTCAAAGCTGACAACTTGTTTGTGCTCAGCGAGTGCACTCTACAAAAGCTGAAGGGACACCGGGGAATTGCTGATCCATACCAAACATCTCCTTATCCCACACTGACTCACTCACTTGTGGCAGGAGCATGTCCATGATGGCATACATCAGAAGAAGTATAAGCACCTCTCCAGGGTGTCAGAATGATCCACTGGCTGAAATAGGAGCTTGTGGTGCAGCGATGACTGATGGCTCCTCCTCAGAGCGCACTGCTATCCGTATGCAGCAGGGGGCACTGTGGCGTCACTGTTGGAGCTTGCGTAGTCTGACTATGAGACAGGGTCAGATTCCTCAGTGAGCTGGAGACCTTGTACAACACAGTGCCAAGTCACTCACAAAATTAACTTTCAAAAAAAAAACCCTCCACATTAAACGTGAATCTTGTGATTGTGTAATGGACTGTATCCATTTGGCCAAGGGCGTTTTTAGATCCAATGTACGAATCGGACACTATTTCAAGCATTTAGTTGACGCAGTAATCGTAAAAGTGAGTCAAGAAGGATTTTTACAGAAGGACACTTTATTTGCAAGGATCAAAAACATGTCCTTTGCTCCTCCACATTTCAGGGATATCGCGTTACCCTGCTGTTGAAGCATGCCTGTGTGTTCAGGAGCATGTTGATGACATGGGCCATTCAGCAGCACCGGTCCATATCGGGAGATCTCCGCGCATGTTCATCGATTCTTTCAGAAGCCAAGTCGAGGGACTTCTCATCACAGCAGGAGTAACTCAAAACTCCATCTCTTCTTCACACAGACGTGCATGCGACTGAATTTGCAAAGTTAAAAAAGCGGCAGAGCTGTAAAGCTGCAAACTTGAACAAACTTGCCGTGGAAGTGAAAAGCTAAATTTGCTCAGAGAGCTGCTAAAGTGCTGAAGTTCTTATAGACATGCTTTCATCAGGAATAGCATATCAGGCATGAGGAAGAAACCAGGCTTTGCTCTCTCTCTCTCTCTCTCTCTCTCTCTCTCTGTCTCTCTGTCTCTCTCTCTCTCTCTCTCTCTCTCTCTCTCTCGCTCTCTCCTGTCGTCACCTTGATGTGGAAAGAGTGGGAAGACCGTCTTTCTCCAGAGAATGTCCCATTTATTATCCACTGTCCTCCCTCTCCTCCTCCTCCTCGGCTAGTTACCTTACGCCATGCGTGAAATGGCTCCAAATGGATTCCCTTTGTCTATTGGCAGTGCTTCTGTTACGCTTTACATTAGGCCTGGCCTCTATGGGCGCATACAGGCTGTACAGTATGTGAGCAGCCACACTGTAAAATAGCTAACAGCAGGGGGGCAGGATACATACTCACAAAGCTTGTGTTTATATATGTGTTCTCATGGTTACAACAAGTGCATGTGTTTGTGGGCCACTGCTGGATGTTGGAGGAACTGCAGTGTCACATTTTCAAAGTTTCTCCCCGACCGATCAAGAGGGCCTCCGAGGACTGCTCTTCTTCTACGAGTGAATCCTGCTCACAGAATTAAGAAGACATGGATGGGAGCACAAATCACTTTCATCAGATGGTTTACACATTAGTCCTTCAACTCATCCCTTCTAGAAGACTGTCTCTCCCTCCCCTCTGTAAAGAAAATCTCCACTGTGCGCACTTTAGAAAACTTCCCACAACTTCAGTCCTATAAAGCACTAAGCCCTCTGCCTCTCGACTCCCACCGTGCACATCTTTGAAGCATCGCTCATCGCCGATACTACACAGCTCTGAGAGCTTACGCATCGAAAGCCTAATGGCCTGGCGCTGGTTAACTTTCAGGCTTATACCTCTGCTGATGAACTCAAGCAGCCGTCACCACTGTCTCTCATCCCAGCTAAAACCGGCATTGTGCTGGTGAGGTTTAGAGATGAGGAGAGGGAGGATTGTCAATAGATGGGGTGGAAGGAGAGGGAAGCTGGGTGGAGGACTTGGGAGAAACCCGTTAATAGGCGTGTAAGGCGACGCTAAAACCGATGGAATAATGAACTTTCTGGAGGAGAGACACTCGTGTGAATAGGCCGTGTCAAGCAGATTGAAAAAATCTTCACAGCAGGATTTACCACGTGCACCACCTACTCGGTGTCAGTCAGGGTTACGGGCACTCACGTTGCCCCGACCGTCTCTAAGTTGTGTTATACCTCGGCATCTGTCAGACTGAGTGGCATCGAGACGTGGAAAGTTTGGAGATCGTCTCCGTTGACTCGAGAGTGAGACTTTATAAAGCTGTCCCGATTAAGGGCAGTCATATAAATCCACTGTCACACGAAATACAGACTATACAGACATCTACTTTACGCTGATATCCAGTGTGGAAGCTGTTAAACCATAAAGTTGACATTGCACTTAAGCTGTGTTGGCGATGTGGATATGTTCTGTGACTTACCTGGGACTGTTAAACCCAATGGGGCTTGGTATGATGTCGCTGATGTAATGGCCATGGCTATCAATGTCTTAACCTCTTGCCTCTGCTCCGCATGACGCCATACCTCGGTGCGTAGTGGCTCTTTGAGTTATAGACGGCCTGTAGTATACTACATGTGTGTCTTTGTGCTGCAAGACATCTCACTTTCTCTCAAATATGAGCAAACACCAGTGGGAACCAATTATATTAAGTTATAACTTTTGACATGCATTGTAATGTGTTTATGAAATGTATATTTGTATGTGCTTTGCTCCTGTTATCCTCGTGACGGCCTCCAGCAAAGTGTCTGCACTCGCTGCCGTTTTATGGCGATCGATTGAAAGTCCGGTTGACAGGCAGGCCTATTTACCGATCAGCCCGCCATCATGTTTTACAGCAGCTGATTTCACCACTCCTCATTGCGATGGCCCTCAATTCTCTAGATGGCTTCGTTGTCCCCGAAAAAGATACATAAAGACATAGCTGTTTTTTTCTTTCTTCTTCCGTCCTCCAACGAGAGAGGCTGGGACATAAATCCACTTGAGGAGAAGCAGTTGTTTTCTGCCCGGGGCGGCTGGGTTTTATTGTCCTCCACAAGAAGCTTATTGAAGGGCTCTTTTGTGTGAGGGGAAATTTTACGGCTGATTGCGTGTATTGGAGTAGTCGTAAAACTAAGTAGAGGAGACCTGTCTTTATGGTGTCAGCGGTGGCCGCGCTTACGACCCGTGTGACTCAGAAGTAGGACTCTGGCGTCTGAGTGAGATGAGGGACATGAGATGGTAGATCAGGTCTCCTCTCGAGTTATGTTCTCTTCTCAGAGGGACAATGCAGCGTTGCCTCACCAAAGGCCTCAGATTCTGTCGAGCATCTTCACAACCGCACTTGTTTTGAACGAATGCATGGCGGTTTGGGTTTGTCTCAGTCCCTTGGCACAGTGGCTTTGGTCAGTTGTCTGTTAATTGTCCCCACAACCACACATACTATAACTGCTGTCCACCTGTCTTAGAGCCCAAGTATTTAGTAGCGTTGATGGTTTTTCGTTGTGTTTTTTTGACCACGTGTGGGGCTGTGGCTGTGTGTTGGTGAGCAGGTTCCTGTTCCTGTCTCAAGCTAACAGGTGCGCATGTACACGCAGGTGACGTGATTCATGTTCCTACCGACTGCAAAGGGCTGAGATGCAAAAGTGTAGCGCATGCGTGAGCTGGAAATATCTCATCAGTTGCGAGCTTGGTCTGCAAGAGTAGCCCATGTAAACGATGCAGGTTTCACGAGGAAAGAAATGCATTAAACACATTTTTTTAATAATTTTTTTTATGTGAGAAGCACTGCACATAACTGTGTTTGTTTACAAGCAAACTCTACAGGGCATCTTCAGCTTGTTCTCACTCACACAGGCCTCACACTGAAATGTGCAGCCTGAGAGAAAGAGAGGAAGGAAAGGATAAAAAGTGGGAAGGGTGTCGCTCAGTCAATGTGGATCACACCTGTCGGTGTTCTCACAAGCTACGCTCGGCTGTTTATCTGTGAGGATGTTGTGACACAACAGTAGTGTTTCTTGACTCCAGATCAGAAGCTTGCCTCCTTAAATCACATCAGGATCGAAGCTATTTCAATGTCATCACAATCCTGCTGTGCTTACTCAATTACTTTCTCTTTCTTTGTGTAACAGCAAACTCATACTGCATACACTTAAACTCAAGTGAGATAATTTCATATACAAGAAATAAGGCATCGTGAATAGCGAATCAGAGGGAAAAACAACCTATGATTGGCCATATTATTCTTTTTTGTTTAAATTTTCAATGCTGATAACCTCAGTTTGCGTATCAGTGGTGTAAATTATAGAGTACAAGGAGAAAGTATTTTGCGTAACTTATGGGTCACACTCCTCCCTCATTTATTCATCCACTCTTTTGTTTTATCTGCACACCCACACTGTAGCCTTTGGTCCAAAATGTCTCTTTCATCTTCCCCTAAAATCTGCTGTTCTTTGTCTCTCTCTCTCTCTGCGTCTCTCTCTCTCTGCGTCTCTCAGGAAGATTACAGTGCAGCACTGTGCAGATGTCCGGGGCTTGTTGATGAGGTTATGGTCAGGGTATTAGCATGGAGAGGAATGGGGAATACTCCACACCTCATCTCTCCTTCCCACACAACCACTGATAGGAGGCTCACTATGCATCAAATTGGTCGTAAATGGCTCTCAGACAGCCTGTCTTATCTGGGTGAGAGGCTCCCCTCAGGCTCCGTGTAATCCGAGTGTGTGTGTTTTACAGTAGTGTGTGTTGATGTATGCATGTGTTCAACGTATTCACACTTGTTCCTTACATACCTTGATTTATTTTAATTATTTTGTGTAAATAGAATTCACACAGCGCTCACACAGCGCTCACACAGCGCTTGTTTGTGGTTTAATGCAAACGCTACATGTATTTGCATGCATGGATGTTCGTGCCCATACGAGCTGATGCTTGTTTACCAGACTGCCTATGCACTCGCCGCCCTGCATATCTAACCTCTCCTCCACATTAGCTCATGCTACTGATAGAGAGCTGCGATAACACACCCTACACCACATCAAACAGGGCTCGGAGCGAGAACTCCACTCTTCCTTCCACCCTTCTCTCCCCTCATCCTTCTCTCCATCCGTCCCCATGTTAAACCAATTAACAGTAATTACCGGGCCACCCCAGGCGCAGCCTCTTTCTGCTGGCTCCGCTGTTTTGTCCTCATCACCACGCCGACACGAAGGGAGGCTCCGAGACGTGTTGGGAAGCAGGTCATTACTGTTTATTAGCTAAGGGAGGCTGATGGGCCCTGTAGGAGCCCGGTAAAGTTTGGCTGTTTGGTCATGCAGCTGACTTTACACATCAGTCAGTGTTTGATAGTTTTAGTGATAGTGTGTGAGTGTTATTGTCACTTGAAGCACTTGAGAAAGGGGAGGATTTTCACACGGTGTGGGTGATGCGTCCACATTTGTTGCACTGCTGCATTTACAGGGACATATGACAAGGTCATGCTGAAGGAGTGGGCTCCGTGCGAACCAGTGATGGCAGTTGTTGGGATCAAACATTTGACCTTTTGACCTTGAGACAATCACTACCTCTGGACTGTTTTCTACTACAGTATACACACACATGCAGCTCAGTTTAGGCTACAGCTCTCCAGAGAATACAGGTGTCATTTAAAGTTCCATCCTATTTATTTCTCTGCATCTGATTTGCTAAAAATTTTGCAATGCATGTGATGTTTCAGGCAGCGTCAAATGTTAAGAAACCGGCCGGTGCCCTGGCTAAGAAGGTTTACCTCAGAAATGAATGAATATGATAAGCTAGCATGTGAGGTACCAATCTGTCTCTTCCTGTCAAGTCAAGTGATCGACAGTAAACAGACGCTAATGTAATGTGCACAATGATATGAAAATACTCAACTCAGCACACTGAGATAACGACAAAACAGAGCGAATGCAGGCTTGATAGTTGTTGTGATGGATTGTCTTGCACCGTGGAAGTTGTTTTTCATGCAGCACAGGAATGAATGGCAGCGAATTGCTTCCCGCGAAGGGTGGAAAATGAGCCCTGATATCTCCATCAACACTGAAACTGTGCCGACTGGAGCCGTCAAATGTCTGACTCTTGTGTTTAGACCGCTCTGGACAAAAATAGATTGTTGTGCTACACACACACACACACACACACACAAAAGCTTACAATTATTGGTAACTGCAAATCTAGCGGCTCCAGAGCGCTTTTTTAGTGTGAGAAAAGAATGAGCCACCTTCAAGTGCTCCTTTTAAATGGGATGCAAAGGTTGTAAATATCATTTGTCGTGGTGTTTGTGAACCCTTTAACTGTTGTATGTAGAAACATGGACAGTAAATGAGAATTGAGACACAATACAATTATAGCAATATGAATCATTACATTAAATGTCAGACTGCAACATGCAAAACCAACAGCTAAATGACCTTTGTTCCCTAAATGTCACTGTGGAAAAATCTTTCACAATAAATAAATAAATATGATTTGTCAGTGCAGTTAAGGCCAACATGACTTCTTGGGTATCATTTGCATCTCAAAATTAGGAACAATTTGATGACATTTCATAGTAGGTCGTTAATATTCAAATAAGCCATTCGGTGCAGCGAGACATAATCAATCGGTCACAGATCATACATTATCCCAACAATGAGACACAATAAATCATGCTTAGCAATTTGCCTAACCTGTAATCACAGTATATGCTGATGCCTGAAGTTTACTTGAATACAAATGCATACCCCCTCACTGCCTCCCCCACCTTTTTTTTTACAAATGCACACACACAACACTTGATTAATGAAGGTGGTTTTAGATAGTGGTGGTATGTAGCATGGGAGGTCACAGCTCTGTCACTTCCCCCCAGCGACACATCCCATAATGAACTGGGTTTTCATTTTCACAGTTGACACCTGACACACGGTTATATGAACACACATATATGTGCACACACGAATGTAAACACACAAACACGCCCTCACGCCCTCCTGCGTCCCAGGGACCATGATCTCATCATGTGAGAGATCCCCCACTTCCCAGCAAGGGGTGGGCATCTCGTTCCTGAATTATTAAAAGGCCTTTTATATTGGGAGTCTTGATATTGGTGGATGATGCCCCCCCCCATGCAATTATGTCAGCTTCAATAATAGATGAGTTGGGCAGTGGGAGTGTGGGGCTGAGGGGATTGGTGCCCGTTCACCAGCTTGGCGAGCAGGGCTGGCATGGTAACATGATCTGACTGATGTTAGGGGGGGAAAGGGCACTATGGTTTCACAGAGTGACTGGGGACTTGGTGAAGTGTGTGTGTGTGTGTGTGTGTGTGTGTGTGTGTGTGTGTGTGTGTGTGTGTGTGTGTTCGCGTGGAGAGCTTTGAGCTTTGTGTGTGCGTGCATGATAGCCCGGTGATAATTGCAGCTCTCACCTGTCCGTATGAAGAAGACGGTGTGATCAGGCCTTCACACACACACACACACACACACACACACAAACACACACACACACACACACACACACACACACACACACACTTTCACCTGCCTGATCTCCTGTTTTTGCGTGTGTGTATCTGGATAGTTTGCCCTTTTTCTTTTTGTTTCAAGAAAATCCATCTGTCGACTAGTTGTTCATCCCCCCCTCTCCTCTCTCTCTCTCTAGCCCCTTTCCCACTGGACATAAAACCCACCAACACCCACTCATCCACCTGCTTTTGTTTTCAGTGGAAAAGGTTACAATCAGCATTCATTCCAGAGACAAATGTCCTCACAGTAGACACTGGTATGTATCGGCTCCAGCTCCAATAGGCCGTGATGACACTCGGTTGAACACACTGATTTTCAGCCCTTTTTCCGTTTTAAGTGAATATATAATAAATAAACAGGGATTTGGATAATTATTATAATTTATTAACGTACAAAACAATCAATGAATATGCTCTCCTCCAGCCACCTCCCGCCACCAGACGCCAGTCAGACAATGAGCAGGAAACAAACGAAATAAAAGTCATCAAAATCCTCTTTGTTAGTCTCGAATAATTAACAGATATATAAAAAATAAGTAACCATCGCAACGTTCTCACTGTTTTCTTACCCTGCTGTGCCAACTGGTGGGTCCATAATGTTGAACATGACACACCAGGAAAAAAAAGCAGAAAGGCAAGTGCAACGGCATGGCATTCTCACTATGTCTATCGCCTGTTTCTAACATTGTTTTCTCATGTTAAAAAAACTACATATTCACGCAGATTTTGGTGGAAAAAGGTCTCTCTCTCTCTCTCTCTCTCTCTCTCTCTCTCTCTCTCTCTCTCTCTCTCTCTCTCTCTCTCTCTCTCTCTCTCTCTCTCTCTCTCTCTGTCTCATTTTGAGGTTCAGCTCCTGCCTCCCAGCTGCAGGTGGCTCAGAGGTCTTATGGCTGCAGGGCTGGGGGGGAGCGCTGACCTGTGAAAACCTCCAGCTCCAGACCGTTCACTGCAGTCTCTGGCTAATTCAATAAGGGCCTTTCAGACAGACTGCAGCCAACATCTGTGGTCCTCACCCGGAGCCACCCGGGCCACCGTTTACGCTCAGTTACCGCTTCACTTACGTTTTAGGCCTGAACAAGCAGGCATTTAGTGGGTCACGATGCTTTCTTTCAGGGGTTAACTGTGGCCAGGTGCAACAGTATCCCTCCTTCTTGTGTTCACTCGGAATGTCTCACCATTGGTGCTTCAACTCATAATTAAAATGTCCAAGAGCCCAATGTGATGCCTTTGAATTGTTTATCTCCTCTAACCAACAGTCCAAAACCCAAATACATTCAATCAACAAGGACATAAAACAGAGAAGCAGCAAATCATCATTTTTGTGAAGCTAAAAGCTGCAAATGTGTAGTACTTCTTGATATGTAGCAATCATATATCATGTTATGTTAGTTGACTGATAGGTGTATTGATTCATTGTTTCAACACTACACACCATCTAAAGATACAAATGAATGAATGCAACATGAAGGGATTTTTGTCAGTGAAAAGATGTACAACGGCTGTCAAAACGTGTTCTTTCTTATATATCTTTAGTTTATGTAGAAAACTGTCTTTTTATCAATATTTAGAGAAGAACTCCTTGATTTTGAACAAGAAAATGTATAGCCGGTGTATATGGTATGTTATCATTCAGCATAGATACAGAGATCCACAGGTAATGTATCTGAGATCAGAAGCATGGTGTTGATCATCCTCCTCTTTCCTGCTGTCGTCTGTCTGATAACAGAAAAAATGGCAGAGAGGAAAAAAAGGATGTCTTTGTCTGGGGATGGAGGGGGTGGAGGACAAGGAGAGGAGGAAGTGTGTGTGTGTGTAGGAGGTGAAAGGGGAACGAAAGAGGTATCAAATCACCTCCCTCCCCCTCTGCCCCTTATGCTGTCTCCTGGTTTTATCAGTCCTCGGCACCTCCAAATTAAATTTGTCTTGAGAGGGGGCCAATGGTGTGGCGCAGGGCACACCATATATGGAGGCAGACTGGCCTGCTTTGCTCCATCAGAGCAGCAGGGGCCCCCGAGGAGCCGAGCCGACCACTGACGATGACAAGTCAGATGCAATCAGGAAGTGGGCCAGGGCCTGGGCGAGCCTGTGTGTCTGTGTGTGTGTGTGTTTGTGTGTGTGTTTGTGTGTGTGTTTGTAAGGTGGGGGTGAAAGGAGACGCCTATCATAGAGATAAACATAGTATAGCATCAGTGGGGCCCTCAGGCCGGACCAAGTGCACCCTTCCTGTCTGCTGTATGTGTCCACTCACAGATAATTGATTCATCTCTCCCGTGCAAGCTGACCCATCAATTGGAGCATCTCTGACTAGAGTTTCCTGGCTCAGTGCAAACTGCAGCGTCTGTCAGAGCGGCGGATGGACAGCAGATGAAAGCAAAAAAACATCCTCGTAGGAAACCTTGAATGCTCTCAAGTCACAATTGACAGGCTCCCTCTCAGCCCTTAGTGCTCTGAAGCCAGGAAAGACTGCAGTAACAGCCACCGTGAACCATCTTCCTCACCTCTACTCTAAAATTGCTGTGGTCGAATTCTCCTCTCATCTATTAGTCCTCATGTGTATTGTTTTTTGTGTTATTATAAAGGCCTCTGTGTTTAATTTTTTTTATTTTGTTTTACCTCATACAGTTTATAACGCTAAATTAGCAGATAACAATTATAGAGTTGAAATGATTAGTTGAGTATTAAATCAACAGAAAAATAATTCTGCAACTGTTTTGTCGATTGGTTAATCATTGACGCTATTTTTTTTAAGATTCACTGGTTTTAACTTAAATTTTAATATTATAAAATATTATAAAATAATTGATAATTATCAATTATCAGCCTTAACAAATTCGGACCCCTGGGTAACACTATAGGTGTACAAAAGTAATAAAATAAAATAAAATATGATGGTAAGTTGAATTGAGGCCTCTCTAAGTCCATTTCAACACACCGTGTAATCCTCAATACATATTCATCTTACTTTGCACAGATAAACACTGACACGTTAAGTTTCTTCACACATGTGATGAACATAGAGAGCAGGTACACACACACACACACACACACACACACACACACACACACACACACACACACACACACACACACACACACACACACACACACACACACACGCATGACAGCTTCTCTTCCCACCAAAAATTAGTAATCTCTCCCATAACCAAAGCCTTGTTAGCTCTGAATCTGTAACAAGGACGGCTTCTTCCCTCACTCCAACAAGCTTCTAGAGGAGTCTTTTTAATTCATACTCTGTTATCTCTCTCTCTCTCTCTCTCTCAATCTCTCTCTCCCTCCCTTCCTCCCTCCCTCCCCCAACATGCATGTAAAAGTTTATTCAAGTAGCATCAGCAAAGAATATTCCTGACTGAAAGTGGCTCGCATGCTTAGCACCATTTCCCCAAACACATTTAGTTTTCAGTGTCCCCCCGTGAAGAGGCACCGTCAGCTCCAGTGGGCTGCTGAGCAGCTCCATTGTTTGCAGTCTTTTGGCCTGCCTCGTCAGGCGGTCGCCGCGTGAATACTGTGAGTTTTGCTTGGCATTTTGTTTTGTTTACTTTTTTATTTTTTATGGTCTACTCAGACGTCTCAGTGAAAAGGTCGATTCACCACTGGGCCCCACTGTGCTGTTTGAACTCGGCATCTGACAGCTACAAGTACCGCGTCTCCAATTTCTATTGTCGTACATAGTGTAAAAGCAGATGAGAAGCTTTTGTGGGGATGTGGATCCTTCAGCTTAAAGGTTACTCTTAATTGAGAAAGCATCTACGAGGCCTTTGACAGTTTCAAAGCGATCATCCTGCTGTTGAGATAAGAAGCAACGTTACCCGCTTTTGAGAAGTGCAGTGTGTTGGTACAAAGAGTTATAATGAGCTGCCGGTATGCAAACACACACACACACACACACACACACACACACACACACACACACACACACACACACACACACACACACACACACATACACATACAGGGACGCACCAAAGACAAATACACACCTATAAAATGAAACACACACACGTACACACACACACATATTCCCTGGTTGGCCCTTGGTGATGAATGGAGCGAGAGGCCCAGAGTGCGAGGCCGGGCCTGGCTGACTGATAGAGCCATTGATTCTGGCTCCCTCACACACACACACTGCTCTCCTATCTACGATGTGACAATGCTTCTTTTCAGACCTCTTAATCGGCCCGACGTTGACTAATTGAATTCATTAACCGTCTGGCTGCCGTCCCCTCATTGTGCTCCCAGTTATTTACAGGTCCATTTAAGAAGCAACAATACAGAGGAAATGTCAGGTTATAGTTTGCATGGCATTATGCGAACCGACCGTGCGCGTGTGTCTACATCTGCGTGTGCGTTCATATTGGAGCATTACATTTTAAATACACACATGTAGCGTCTAATTGCCATGAATGATTTAGTGTGCAGCCTAAAAGGAGCGGAGGAAAGCCCCCCATTCGCTCCAATTGACTTTGTTTTATGGGCAGACGATGACAAAGAAAATGAATCATAACCTACTTAACGTTTTGTGTGTGTATGTGTGTGCGCGTACGTTTTGTCTGTGTGCGTGTTAGGCAGGGTTAAGCAGCCTATAGGAGGAGGAGCACCCTGGGGAGGGCTTTTATTCCAAGCCAAATAAAGTCCTACATCAAGCATGGTTTCAAAAGCTTTCCCCGAGGCCTACTTAAGAAAATATCAACGCCCCATATTCCAATCCGGGGAGTCTCTCAGTTCTGGGAACGGCTTTCCTCCCCTCTCCCCTGTTATTCCACAGATGAAGAACTATTTGGACACGTCATGATATATGCTTTTCTTACCCTCTCATTAGTTTTCGGTGATTTATTGAATTAATTTCAACAGTGTAATGTGTTGGAATAACACATTTGTGCAGTATCACAGTGGACTTGTCGGTTTAATTTCCTTGCATTGTTATACGGTTTTATAATGACCTCACTTTGCTTTTACCTACTGACCACCAAACAGCCTTGGTGTTTCATGCACGAGTGAATGACACGCCAGTGTTGCAAAAGTTTCATTATTTAAGTAAGTTTAATTACCGTGCTCTGATGTTTTCATTCACTCAGCTACTGTTGTAATTTAGTCGTGTTTGCAGAGCAAACTGACCTCTTCTGTGTGTTCTGTCTGCCTCTCACTCACGAACTCCTCCGAACAAATCGAGTGTTCGGAGGAGTGCCCTGACCGTGTCATAGCCCTATGCTTAATTTAGACTTCCCATGATGCCGCTCTGTTCGGGGCACGTCACGGGTGTTTGCCAGGGCAGCGCGGAAAAGGGCCCAGGTGTGTGTTTAGAGCTCTATCCAAACTCCAGTAATGTTATTTTCACTGCCATACACACACACACGCACACACACGCACACACACGCACACACACGCACACACACGCACACACACACACACACACACACACACGCACACACAGTCAGTCGTGACTTTTCATGACTTTTGGGGACATTCAATTGACTTGCATTCATTTCCTGGAGACTGAACATAACCAAACCAAACTATACCTAACCTTAGCCCTATCCTTAGACCAAGTATTTATCTTTAAGTCAAATGTAATGATTTACATTATGGGGATGTGCCTTTAGTCCCTATAAGAAAGTTGAGTCCCCACAATGTGGCTGTGTAAACAGATTTAGCCCCCCCCCCCCCACACACACACACACACGCACACACACACACACACACACACACACACACACACACACACACACACACACACACACACACACACACACAGAATCATGTGTATAAAGGCAAGCCTCAAGAAGACAAAACAGACTATTCAGCCAACTTCCTGGTATTTTCTTAAACTTTTTAACCAAATTTCCTTGTAACAGGAAGTGCTTTAGTGGGTCAGAAGGGTCAATTAGTTAACATGCTGGATGTGATCACCCCTGGGCTGGGCCAGGGAAAGGCTTTTCTGAGAGGAAATGTCAGAGTAGTAGGGAGGACACAGGAGGAAGTAATAAGTGGACAACTCTTACGGTGCCATGAGTCCTGGTTCTGTGTGTTTTTAGCGCCCAGAGATTTGTTAAGAAAGATGTGCTTCACGTGAAGAAAAAAACATAAGTAGGGAGAAAAAAAGGCTGGTCTGAAGACGCAATTACAGTAACTGAACCCAGCTCATGGCTGTGAAACGCACCTCTCAAAACCTCCTTCGAAATATTCAGCGAAAGCCACATGCATACTAAAAGGATTTGAGAGTTTAGGTGTTGCAACTGAGTAACCCGGCTACTGTAGACTATTACCTTAAAGCAGTAATTTATATGATGGAATCGGTCTGCTCTGGACAGTTGTGGCCATCTGTTATTAGGATTATAGGACAGCAGACACCTTAGTTCCAGGTTGGTACGACTGTGGAAATGATTAGACACACAAAAGAGCCTTGTGTCGCAGACAAAAACAGAGGAGACGGTTACAGAAAAATGCAGACATCTGTTCTATCCCAGGAAATTATTTCACTGTGGCATGGTGGTGTTGTTTTATTTCTCTCAAGAGTGATGGGCGAAGAATGTATGGGTGGATTTACACTCTGAGAGGTAAAGCTTGATTTTCTTAAGTGGAAAGATTCTATTTTTGCTCAGTGGGTTTTAATGTTCTCCTCACTTTGCATATTTCAGCATAAGACAGCTGCTTGCTTGCTTGGTTTTCAGTGCGAATGCAGCCACTGTGTGTAGACAAACTCTGCTTCCTGCTGCGGAGCTTTTTTAAACACAGGTCGGCCCCGGACAGCTTTGACCCAGACACGATTGGGAGACGCAACCCTCTGATCCGGAGTCAGACACTCTGCCATCACGCCACAGGGTCTTCCTGCTGCAACAGTTGGGAGGTCTGGTTGTGAACGACTGCAAATAGGCAGTCAAAAGAAGCTTTTCATGCAATCAGAAACTACCTTGAGGTGCTCTATTGTCCGAAATAGTTCTAATCAGTTGTGCAGTCCTTCATGTTTAAAAAAAAAAAATCAACCACAATTCAAAGAAAAATACCAACTAATGCATGAGAATATTAAGAGCAAAACAATTTCATAACCATATTAAACAAGAAACTCCTTTCACAGTATTTCCTGAGCTGAGAGGCCTGAGGCTCAGACCAGCCCCGAGTTTACCAGGCCTAACCAAACTGCAAAGCAACAAAGAACGCACTGCATGATGTATTGGGAAGATAAGCCCAAAAAGCCCAGCGATAGCCCCTCTTCTTCCCTTTTCTCTCTTCCGTCAGGCCTCCTCTTCCATCGTCCTTTGATCCGTCGTTTTGGGTGAATGAATTCTTTCTTTGTCGGTTTCTTCCGATCGTACTCCTTCTCTCTCCCTCTCTTTTGCCTTTTTGTTCCCCCGGTTCTCGTGCTGCAGTGTTTTTCTCATCATCCTGCAGGACAGTAGAGCATGTCTGCGGCCTGCCATTCCCTGAACCCGTACGTTTGTCGTGCCAACTTCCTTTTTTTGGGGGCCGCTTTTTCCCTCTTGCACACGTGCAGAGAGCATAATGATGTGTTAAATACCTTCACCAGCTGTTGAACTGTCACTGCTTCTCGTGTGGACCGAGAGATTAAATGAGGCGTTTCAGATTCAAGCCATAGCTATTGATAGTTATTTGATTGCTACTATAGACTCTTGATATTGCTTAAAGGCTGCAGATGAAAGCATTGTTTTGAAATGATTAGGAATACAGATGACTCGCATGTGCGTAGACACACATGCATGCCGCACACAGGCGTCCATCATACACACGATGTCCTTATGCAAACTACCACATCATAAGTAAACAGTCCATTCCAGCAGTAACTTCTCTCTTTAACAAATAGCTGGCCGCTGGAGGGGAGCTCATATAAATACCTATTAGACAACCCAATTGTCTTACTGCCAGCTTAGGGACGGCGCCCCGGCAGGCTAAATTGAGCCCTGAGTGGCATTCATCAGCGTCCATTGTCATTGTTCCCTGTGCCTCTCTCGCTGGAAGTAATTGACTGGAGAATAATGCCAGCCGATCAGTCCACCTACGAAGAGACGAGCCGCAGATTGATTAGCCCCACGGCAGCGCGCGGTGAGCCGCACAGTGACTGAGATATTGTTATTCTCCGATATGAAACAGCTCTAATGGAGCCGGACAAGGACTGGTGATCAGAGGGGATGGAGGGGAATAAGAAAAGCGCTTGAAATATTACCGCGGCTCGTTTATTTAAGTGGCACATTTTGCACAATGAAAAGGTTGAGCTTCTCGGCGTTGCTTGTCATATTTAGAGAGCAGGGAAGCAATCACTGGGGTTATTAGACTGACAGTCTGCCTGGATGCATTCTTACCGCTGATGGCACTTTGATGGCACCCTAAACTAAACGGTAAGGCTGCAGTAGACAGTTTTGCACATCGAGAGCTCCAAATGGCGGTGAGACTGATGAAAACAGTTACATTTTATGACTCAGGTTCCCTGTAAGGTGAGAGGAATAAGATCTATGTTGGTGTGTTTGCCAGTTCATCAGTAATGAAAAACCTGGAGAGCCACGGAAATCATTCTCACTTTACTTGCTGGATTAGCAACTTTGTTTAGAGTGTTGAGACTGGGTTATAGGTGCAATGTGTTTAATGTGTGTGTGTGTGTGTGTGTGTGTGTGTGTGTGTGTGTGTGTGTGTGTGTTAATCTTTGTTGTGTCTATATGTGTAATATATTTACTGCAGTGACTGAGGACTGGCTTTGTCCCCGGGGAGTGCATAGTGCTTCTGCTCGGCTCCGCTCTCTCAAATCAAATCCCTGACGTGCACACACTCTTGATGCACCGCACTTGTCTGCTCATAAACACACATGTATACGATGCACCTGCATTTAATACACTCCGCTCACGGGTGCACATGCAGGCACTTGCAGCACGAGACTCTTTTTCGATCTTTTGTTCTCGCTGAAAACCACATAAGGACATGCACGCACTGCCGTATGCCGCATGTCAAACCGACCCATCAGCCCCTCAACGCTGCACTGTGCTGTGAAGCCTCTTTTATTTCACTCTCACACAGCTCAGGTAGAGCTGGATATTGACTTCTGAGGGAATACGACTCGCAGAATGTTTCGGTGGAGAGGTGGAGTTTCTATCAGCAGGTTGGAGTAGTATGTATTAGAACAGAGGTGTATTGGTTTGGAGTTCCCACTATTTATGAGTCAGACAGAGTCAATGGCATACAAGCCATCTTGAGTGCCACTTCAGTGCCGATGCGACACAGCGAATAAGACTCACTTGACTGGTGAAAGCTGTCCAGTTGGCTCATTAGTATGCCAGTCTGGGTTGCCGTTGACGTCCCTGACTCTCTGATGTATTGTTGTTAAATGATGAATGGACTTGCACTTGGATAGCGCCCCTCTCGTCTTCCCACCACTCAAAGCGCTTTAACACTACATGTCATTCACACATTCACACACAGGAGAACATTTGGGCTTAAGCGTCTTGCCCGAGGACACGTGGACACGGACTGTAGGAGCCGGGGATCGAACCGCCGATCTTCCGATTGGGAAAACGATCCTGCATTTGGTACATACCTTTTAAGACTCGCAAGTTGTTCAGGAAGAATGTTTTTGGAGTTTTTAATGCTGAAGATGAAATGTTTATGAATGCAGCCAAGAACAAAAATGCAATATAAACTTAAATGCTTAAGTAAAGTATGTACTATATGACTATATACCATTGGTATGTTGTCATAGGACGTTATAATCTTATATTCTTCTAGCAGGTAGTACCATTGTCTTCAACATGATCATTAAAAAGCAGATAAAGCACTCAATATTGATTTGATATGAATTATATTTTTAATCATGCAATACAAACACTTTGGGTTTTAATATTTCATAGAGATAATGAAGATATCTTACCATACATCATTGTAAGTTTGTTCAGCCGCCTGTACTATTGTTGGTACAGTCGAGATCTTCCTGTCTGCCTCTCTCCTGGAGGCTTTGATGGTTCTTCCAAAGCTGCCCTTGAGGGAGAGCCAGACAATGAAAAAGACAAGAGAGAGAGAGAGAGAGAGAGAGCTGATGAAAGTGACAGTGACACTGGGCTTATTGCCTAGTCAAACACACACACACAGCCGCCGCCACATGCAGCCTGACCCAGTAATAGAGGCCAATGAAATCTGCTCATTGGGAGCAGGGGACCCGATCGTTGGCGTGGTAACTGAGCCGAAACAGTCTCATTCTGCTGCTGTCATACACAGAAAATGGGCTGACTTCAGTCACAGCCGCGTACGGCCCGCTGAGGCTCCAACCACTTCTCTGCTCCGGCTCCGGCGGCTTTGACACCGGGGGATGACAATTTATGCTTTTTAGGTTGTGAAACCCAAACGGATGTGACATGCAATTTCACCTGGAATGAACAACAAACTGTGTTTTTATGGAGTTGTACTTTTCTTCGGCTTACTTAAAATCAAACCCTGCGCTAAAGCAGGGAAGGGAGGGAGGCGGCTAAAGTTGACAGAAACAAAAAACTGACCTGCTATTTTCCATCTTCTTCCTTTGTTTTCCACCCTGTAATCAGATTGTACTGTAATGAGGCTGTAGGGGAAGAGGAGGACAATTATGTGTTCAAAATGAGCTCAGCTCCTCTGCGGAAAGTTTTTTTTTATATATTTTTTTTAACGTGGCTGTGGGAGATGCTGCTTGGAAATGGCCCAGATTGCTCCCCACAGGGCTTTAACGCGGCTCTCTACTGATTGCTCAGTGTGATTGCAGATTGAATCCGGACATGCACTTGATTTTGTGTAATTTTGTCAAACAGTGCTAAAAACGATCACCTCGCAAAGTCAAACCTTTGTTTGGAGAGGGTTCTCATCCCTAAAGATGCAGGTGGGGAGCAGGTCAGCTGTCTTTGCCAGTTTCTCCGTGACAAATACCAAACCCAGAGACCCTGAACGACAGGCCACAGAACCCCATTCATCCCATCTCACAGTGGTTGTACGTCATGGATTAGAGGAGGTTTGGAGATGAGCTACCATAGCCCTATCAAATGTCATCCAGCTGACAGAAGGGCCTTGTGTGTGTGTGTGTGTGTGTGTGTGTGTGTGTGCTTGTTGGCATGCAGAACACTGCAAAAATGATTTGCAATGGTTAAATGTGAAAGAAATCTTTGCAAATCCAATTGTCAGGATAAATATATATATATATTTTTAATTAGCACACTTTCTTATTGTCTGTCTGTCTGTTGAACTATTATGTTTACATCCCAGAAAAATAAAACTGCACATCATCAGCAAACTTGATTTGGCGTGCCAGGACTTTCCCCATTGAGACTGAAAAAGAATAAATGAAACTTTATTTTCCTGGCAAAATAAAACAGGCAGTTGAAAGTAAACGCTCACACAACAACAGTGTTTTTATGTGTGCTCCCCCCACCCCCTCTCCCTTCTCCTCCTCCTCCTCCTCCCCCTCCTCTGCCATCTCCCTGTGTGTCTTGAGGGGTTTGGAGAGCCGAGGAAAACCCTCTTTTCTGGAACCTTATCTGTCGCGCAGCTTGCCCTCATGCAAACACCCCACAACTGCCTCAAGACACACCGGTATTAACATAATTTCCAATTTGCCATGTATTATTATTTTTCTTCTTTTTTTAAAACATATTTGCTGCCAGTTCAACATATCCAGAAATGCACAGGAAGTTAACAATGAGGGGAAAGGGGCTGTTCTCTGCAGGAGGCTGCTGCACAAACTCTTCTTTTCACTGTGGTCGCTTTTAAGATCAGGTTCAAATTCAGGTCTTCTTTGGTACAGATCACGGATTAAACCCAGGAACCAGCAATACCCATACAACACAATGGACTTGTTTATTGCAGAGAGATATTGAATTCACTTTTCTTCCATCTTGTTGGGTTGTTTCTTCTTGAAAACTGCAGGGTATTATCAATTTATTCAAAAACCCTCAGTTAAACCTTTCCAAGTGTAGAGGTTAATGCAGTGTTTTTATGTGTAGACATAAACGCAGCATATATCAACATTAATGCACGTAATAAAACCGCAAGAATCATCCCTGAAAAGGGCAAGTTTGACGATATTTAAGTGAAGTACTTTTGCTGATTTTCTCCATTTCCTGGTCTGTCACTATTTTATTTAGGAATATTGTAGATTCCACCGCTAGACCTGTTTCTTGAGGACTTCATTTGATACTTATCTCTCTGTATTCTCTCTTGTCCTCAGTAGTCTATAGGATATCTCACTTGCTATCTTCCTCTCTTGCTGTTTCTCTCATTCAACGCCTCCCCCTTCTGGGTCTCATCTGTATTCTCCATTCCATCACAATGCGGATTTTTACTCCTCTCCTCTCCTCTCCTCTCCTCTCCTCTCCTCTCCTCTCCTCTCCTCTCCTCTCCTCTCCTCTCCTCTCCTCTTCTCTCCTCTCTTCTCCTCTCCTCTCCCAGTAAACACTGCTGGGTTGCCTGGATACATGTTCTCTCCTCTCTGTAGAAAGGGGGTGGGCTGGAGGAAAGAGGGGATAGGCGAGGAGGAAGGATGGAGACAGGGAGCGAGAAAAGGAGGTCAACAACAATCACCACAGGGCTACGGAGCCCACTGAAGGCAGACGGCTGGGGGGAGGAGGGGGAGAGAAAGGGGAAACAGAGGGGGATGGGGCCATGCTGTCAGTCTGTCACTCTGTCTGTGCTTGTTAGAATCCCACCGTATTTATCATTTTCCTCCCTGTCTGTTTTTCAACCCACGATACAATAAGTAACACCATACACGCCTTGGAGCATCGCCGCAGGTGTAGGTCTGTATATTTGCTTGA